>SJYQ01004013.1:0-33876 GCA_006410935.1 Redunca redunca
GGTCATAGAGGATCCTGCTGTGATTTATGTCGGAGAGTGTTTTGCCTATGTTCTCCGCTAGGAGTTTTATAGTTTCTGATTGTATGTTTAGATCTTTAATCCATTTTGAGTTTATTTTTATGTATGGTGTTAGAAAGTGTTCTAGTTTCATTCTTTTACAAGCGGTTGACCAGTTTTCCCAGCACCACTTGTTAAAGAGATTGTCTTTAATCCACTGTATATTCTTGCCTCCTTTGTCAAAGATAAGGTGTCCATAGGTGTGTGGATTTATCTCTGGGCTTTCTGTTTTGTTCCATTGATCAGTATTTCTGTCTTTGTGCCAGTATCATACAGTCTTGATGACTATGGCTTTGTAGTAGAGCCTGAAGTCAGGCAGGTTGAATCCTCCAGTTTCACTCTTCTTTCTCAAGATTGCTTTGGCTATTCGAGGTTTTTTGTGTTTCCATACAAATTGTGAAATTATTTGTTCTAGTTCTGTGAAAAATACTGCTGGTAGCTTGATAGGGATTGCACTGAATCTATAGATTGCTTTGGGTAGTATACTCATTTTCACTATATTGATTCTTTCAACCCATGAACATGGTATATTTCCCCATCTATTTATTAAAGAAAACAAATTTGCTTTCAGCTATGTGTGGCCACAGTTTAGGTATAAACTCTGACAGTGAGCATGACCCTAAGTTTGTTTGTGTTAATGTGGTGTTTGTGTTAATTTTTCTTTGCTGCATACCAAATTAGTACAAACCTAGTAGCTTAAAGAAACACAGGTTTATTATTTTAGTTTCTGTGGTTCATATGTCCATGCATGGGTTCCTGGACCCTCTGCTCAGGATCTAATCAAAGTGATGGCCTGGTCTAAGTTCATCTAAGGCTTGAGCTCCTCTTCAAGCTCACAGGTTAAAGGCACAATTCAGTTGTAGGACTGCAGCCTTCACTTCCTAGAGGCTGCTTAGCTATTCCCTCATATGTGGTCCTCTCCACAACATGGCAGTTTGCTTCTACACAGCCAAAGAAAGAACATCTTGACTGCTTTGAATCTCTCTTCTTCTATCTCTGACCTCTAGATCTTGCAAAGTTCTTGCCTAATTAGGGCAAATCCATCTAGGAATTATCTCCCTTTTGATTAATTCAGAGTCAACTTATTAGGGACCTTTTTTACATCTGTTAAGATCCTTTCTTCTGTACCATGTAATTGACCTAACTATGGGATTGAAATCCCATCACATTTACAATTTCTGCCCACACTCAAGGAGATGGCATTATATACTTGGAGCAGTGAATCTTTGGGCCATCTTAGATTCTTCATGTCATAGTGTTCCTGTCAACACCTTTAAGTATCAGTAACCTCTGACCTGATATTAGGCTCCATCTCTGTCTGCAGTATTTTTTCTGTTATCTAATAAAATGAGACACATTTCTAAGGTGAATTCTCTAACCCATAAAGTCAAGGTGTGGACAAGTTGGGCTCAGGGATTGGGTAGTGCCCATTACAATAAGTGTTGACTGGCCACTTAATCTAGGTTAGAAGTTACAAAAATAAAGTCTCATACATCAGGAATATGAAATCAAGGACTTTATTAGAGTGGCCCTGGGTTGTGTGTTTTGGTCTGTACCTGTGTGAATCCTATGACTTGACTGTAATGTATGCTGTGACCGATGTTAGACTCCAGGGGAAAAATCTTACTCTAGGGCCACTGGCTGTGTGTCTCAAGGAGAAAGACTGATACCCTGTGCAATGTATGGGCCCCCTGGTGCTCAGTCATGTGGAAGAAGAAATACTGTGTGGCATGGTGAGGATAACTCCTAAAGTAGATGGCTTACTTGGCTCCTACAGAATGTCTTTGCTGCTGATGCTGTCTGTAATTCTGTCACAACAAAGATCCTCATTCATAGAGTTATAGAGAGAAATATTGATGACACCCCATTGGCATAGTCTAGGGGTTAATTCAAGCTTGACTTAAGCCTGGGATCATTAAACCCAGAAAAGCAACTGTTGCTATGGGGGAGGGCCTTAATCTTGATGATAATGACTTTGAACCTCTTTCAGGAAAGAACTTTATAAATATGGCAAAATATATAATATAGAACCCTCCAAGATATCTAGTAACAAAACCTGGGTGCAAGGAAAGGAAACAAAGAACTATATTATAGGTTCATATATTAGCCCAATGAAAATGCAAAATTTACTAAAAATTTACACAAGAAGATAAAAGGATTCCTATTGACTTTTTCATCTCTACATCATAGTTTCTGAATTAGTTTTAATACCTACAAGATGGAACAATTGGTAAATCTTCATAGCCTAAATCTATACTGGAGCTCAAATTAGTATTTATGAATCCCACTAAACTTAAAGTCCCTTCTATAATTTTAGGGCATTTGCTGAATGTAAAAAAGAAAACGAACATGTATGCCTCACTTTAATCATCACAACTTGCTTAAATTCCTCACTGCCATCTGTTTGCCCTAAACTGTCCTACAGTGGGCAAGGACACTCTGAACCAACAAGTTAGTATGTTAAAATTAAGTGAAATCTTTACTTGACAAAAACAGGATCCCATGGGCCTTCTTTCCCCAGTAAAAATTGTGTTAAGTATACTAAAAATTGTATCTACAACATGTGGATTTCATACATTGATATATTGTAATCTGATTTCCACTGTAGTGTTAGCTAACACCTCTATCATATAATTTTGTCTTCTTTTTGTGGTGGGAACAATTAAGATCTAGTCTCTTAGCAACTTTGAAGTTTATAATATAATTGATATCTGTAATCACTGTGCTGTACATCAAATCTCCAGGACATATCTACTAGTTGCAAGTTGTATGCTTAAACACCACCTCCAAGTCCCCCACCTCCCAGCCACTGATAACCACCTGCTTTTACAAATTTAAGTTTTATAGATTCCACATATGAGTGACATCATACAGTATTTGTCTCTGTGTAGTCTGACTTATCTCATTTATCATATGTCCTCAAGGTCCATACAGGTTGTTGCAAGTGGTAGAATTGCCTTCTTCCTCATGGCTGAGTAATATTCCTTTGTGTGTGTGTGCGTACGTGCATGTGCACACACATGTGTGTGTGATCTTTTAATCTGTTACTTTGATGTATCTGTTGAAGACACTGAGGTTCTTTCAATGTCTTGGATATTGTGAATAATTATGCAATAAACATGGTTGTATAGCTATCTCTTTGATATCCTATTTTTATTTCCTTGGAATATGTACCCTGGAATGGAATTTCTAGATTATATGGTCATTTCTATTTTTAATTTTGGGCGGAACCTCCATAATGTTTTTCATAGTGGCTAAACAACTTTACATTCCTACTGACAATGTATAAGGGTTCTCTCTACTCCACATCTTCAACAACACTTATCTCTTGTCTTCTTGATGATAGCCGTTCTAGCAGGTGTGAGGTGTTACATTTTTGTTGTTTAAATTTGCATCTCCCTGATGATTAGTGGTGTTGATCCTGTTTTCATGTACCAGTTGGCCATGTGATGTCTTTTTTGAGAAAAATGTTTCAATTTTTCCATTTCTAATTCATTTTCCATTTCTATTCAATACCCCTTTCCATTTTTAAATAAATGAATTATATATTTTGAAAAATGCTTTTCCTGCATCTATTTGGATGATCATATTTATCTTCCAGCCTATTAACATATGGTGTATGACATTCATTGATATGCACATGTTGAACCATTCAGGTATCCAGGGCATAAATTCCACTTGATCATGTTGTATAATCCACTTAATGTGTTGTTGAATTTGGTTTGTTAATATTTTGATAATTTTTTACATCTATATTTATCAGGAATATTGGTCCGTAGTTTTGTTGTAGTGTCCCTTTCTGGTTTTGGTATTAGAATAATTCCTGACTTGTAAAATGAATGAGGGAGTGATACCTTGTCTTTATTTTTGGTAAAGTTTGAGAATTGGCATTATTCTTTTTAAAAGTATTTTATACAATTTATACAGTGAAGCCATCTGGTTCTAGAGTTTTCTGTGTTGAGATGTTTTTGGTTACTGATACAATCTTCTTACTAATTATTGGCCTATACAGATTTTATGGAAAAAAGGGGTAAAAGAAGGGCTTCTCTGGTGGCTCAGATGGTAAATAATCTGCCTGCAATGAGGAAGACCTGGGCTTTATCCAAATTTGGTCTTGGAAGGTTTTATACTTTCAGGAATTTGTCTCTTTCTTCTAGGTTATCCAACTTGTTGGTGTATAATTGTTCACAGTGGCCTCATGATTGTTTATATTTCTGTTGTTTCAGTTATATCTCCTTTTGCACATCCTATATATTTATTTAAATTTTCTCTTTTTTCATAGTCTAAAGTTCCATCAGTTTTCTTTTTGAAGAACAATTTCCTAGGTTTATTTTTATATTGTTTCTTGAACTTTATTTCATTTATTTCTGCTCTGGTCTTTGCTATTTTCTTCCCCCTACCAGCTTTGGGCTTAGTTCTTTTTTTTTTTTTTTTTCTGATTCCTTAAGATGTTAAGCAGAGACATTACTTTGTCAACAAAGGTCCATCTAGTCAAGGCTATGGTTTTTCCAGTAGTCATGTATGTATGTGAGAGTTGGACTATAAAGAAAACTGAGTGCAGAATTGATGCTTTTGAACTGTGGTGTTGGAGAAGACTCTTGAGGGTCCCTTGGAGAGCAAGGAGATCCAACCAGTCCATCCTAAAGGAAATCAGTCCTGAGTGTTCATTGGAAGGACTGATGTTGAAGCTGAAACTCCAATATTTTGGCCACCTAATGTGAAGAGTTGACTCATTTGAAAAGACCCTTATGTTGGGAAAGATTGAAGGCAGGAGGAGAAGGGGACAACAGAGGATGAGATGGTTAGATGGCATCACTGACTCAGCAGACATGAGTTTGGGTAAACTCCGGGAGTTGGTGATGGACAGGGAGGCCTGGCATGCTGCGGTTCATGGGGTCGCAAAGAGTCAGACACGACTGAGCAACTGATCTGAAGATGTTAAATTAGGTTGTTTGAGAGCTTTTATTTTCCTAATTTATGCATTTTTGACTAATGTTGACTCTTAGAGCTGCTTTTGCAATATCCCATTGCCTATGTTGTGTTTCCATTTTCATTTGTTTCAAGATATTTTTTATTTCTTCTTTGACCCATTGGTTCTTCAGAAGTATTAGTTTCACGTTTGTCAATTTTCCAGCTTTCCTCTTGTGTTGATTTTTAGTTTCATACCATTGTGGTTGGAAATGATATTTGGTTTGATTTCAATCTTCTTATATTTGCTAAGACCTGTATTTTGTCTTATATTGTCTGTCCTGGATAATATTTCTTGTGCACTTGAGAGAAATGTATATTCTGCTTCTGTTGATGGAATGTCCTATAAATGTCTGTTAGGTCAATTTGGTTTAATGTATGGTTCAAGTCCAACATTTCCTTGTTGATTTTCTGTCTGGATGATCTATCCATTGCTGAAAGTGAAGTATTAAAGTCCTCTTTTATTATTGTATTGTTGTCTATTTCTCCCTTCAGATCTGTTAGTATTTGCTTAATATATTTAGGTGCTCTGATGGTGGATGTGTGTATATTTATGATAGCAGTAGCATCTGGTGAATTTATCCCTTTATCATGACATAATGGCTTTCTTTGTCTCTTATTGTTTTTGGCTTAAAGTCTGTTTTGTCTGATATAAGTAGAGCCAATACCACTTTCTTTTGGTTGCCACTAGCAGGGAATATCTTTTTCCTTTCCTTCACTTTAGGCCTGTGTGTATCTTTAAAGCTGAAGTGAGTCACTGTAGTCATCATAGTAGGGTCTTACTTTTTATCCATCCGGTCACACTGTGCCTTTTGATTGTTGAATTCAGGATGTTTACATTTTGAATTATTATTGATATGTAAGGAATTACTAATGCCATTGTGTTAACTATTTTTTGCCTGTTTTGTGTTTTCATCGTTTCTTTTTTCCCTTCTGTTTCTGCCTACCTTTGTAAATTCATGGTTTTCTATTTAGTGTGGTGTGCTATTTCACTGTGTCTTTATCTTTTGTGCATCTATCCTAGGTTTTTAGTTTGCGGTTATCATGAATCTTATATAAGATATCTCATAGACAAAGTGGTCCATTTTAAGCTGATAAGCTTCAGTTGTCTTCAAAAGTTTTGCCCTTTACTCCTGCCCTTTCATATTTTTGATGTTATTATTGACCTGTTTCGTATTGTGCATTTGTTAACAAATTGTAATAGCTGTAACTGTTTTTAAATGTTCTTTTGACATTTATATTATTGTTTAGTGGCTAACATGCCATCCTATTACAGAATAGGAGTTGTCTAACTTTGACTGTATATTTACCTTTACCATTATGTTGTATTCTTTTGTGTGTTTTTATGTCACAGTATTTCTTCATTTCAACTTGAAAAACTCCTTTCAGCGTTTCTTGCAAGGTAGATTTAGTGATGTTGAACTTCCTCAACTTTTGATTGTCTAGAAAAAGTCTTTATTTCTCTTTTAAAACTGTAGGATGAATTTGCTGGATAGGATATTCTTTGCTGGCAGTTTAAATATTTTAACACTTTGAATATGTCATTTCATTCTGTCCTGGCCTATTCGGTTTCTGCTAAGAAAGTCACAAATAGCCCAGTTGGGGGTTCATTGAAGGTACAATCATTTATTTTCCCTTGACTGCTTTTTATAATTCTTAATTTACTTTGATTTTTAACAATTTTATTATAATATGTTTTGGAATTTTTTTTTTTTTTTTTGCATTGAGATAATGGTGTCCTCTATTACATCATGAATTTGAATGTCCATTTCTCTCCCCAGATTAGGGACATTCTTAATTATTACTTCCTAAACTTTCTGTCCCCTTTGCCTTCTCAGTTCCAAATATTCTATTTGTTTGATGGGGTCCCATAAATCATGTGGCTTTTTTCCTCTTTCCTTTTTTTTCTCTTTGCCTCCCATTGAGTTATTTCAAAATTTCTATCTTCCAGCTCACTTATTTTGTGTTCCATTTGCTCTCCTCTACTGCAGATGGTCTCTGTTGCATTTTTAATATCACTTATTGATTCAGCTCTAGAATTTCTGCTTGATTCTTTTTAAAAATGTATTCTATCTCATTGGAAAATTTCTCATTTTGAATGAGGTTTTTTTTGGTCTTGAATTCATGTTCCTGAATTTTCTTATCGCTCATTCAGAATGGTTATTCTAAATTCTTTTACATCTAGTTCACAAAATTTCATTCCTTTGATCTTGATTAGTATAAAATTATTATCTTTTAGTGATGGCATGTTTTCTTGCTTTTTCATATTCTTTGCAGTTTTGTATTGCTGTTGTCACATTTGAAATAGACACCTCCTTAAAACACTGCTACTTGACTGGTCTGTTAGTGTGTTATTATCTGGGTCTTTTCTCTGCCTTTGTATGAGTACACCTGTTCCTCTCTCCTTGCTTTTTCTTGTGGCAGAATTCTTAAGCTTTATATCTTCTCTGGTTCTTACAACTGACCAGGATAGCTACTGGAAGCCTCCATTTGTTTTCCATAAGGTGGCACCATAGCTCAATTTTGTGGTTTCTCCCTTGCATGCCACCCTTGGCCTGTCTTCTGAGTGCTTTCCCTGTCTACCAGAGCTTACTGTTGCTTCTGTGCAAAAAGGTTGCAGAGTCTGGGAGGTGTGCGCTTTGCACTCAGGGTGTTGCAGGAACCTGCAGACTGATAGGGGGATCATGAGTTGTAGTATTTGTGGGCTTCCTGCTGAGTGCAGCTAGCAAAAGCCAAGTGCCTCTAATGCCCTTTGATAGTCCTATCTGCCTATTTCATGATCTCCCAGTCATGGAGTTTCTGCCTCAGTACTTTAGATATTGCTAGAGAGAAATAGGTTTCTCTGGATGTATCCTACACAACTGAGGTAGCAAGGCACTCATTCACTGCTCTCCTTTTCCCCTGAGGGAGAGATGCTCCTGCTTGATATTTCAGTCCCATCCTTTGTTATCTTGGGAGTTGGGTGTGCATATGTGTGTGTGCTTAGTCACTCAGTCGTGTCTGACTCTTTGTGACACCATAGACTGTAGGCTCCTCTGTCCATGGAGTTTTGCAGGCAAGAATACTGGAGTGGGTTGCCATTGCTGATAAAGTTCTTCTTGCTGTTTTGTCTACATCCAAACTTTCTTTTTTCCTCTTTAATGACATGATGTGTTCTCTCCTCTGGAAGACTGTACTTCCGCAGTTTCTTATCTGTGGGTACCTGTTCAGGTCTGTACTTTCTAGGTGTTCCTCTGACCATTGCAAAGGAGTTGGAGCAGGCTCACCGCTCCATGGGTTCGGGTTCCACAGCCTGTATTATGTCTGTCTGCCTATCACTGGATACCTAGGGGGGTGAAACTCCTCCTGGGTCCTTTACTCTATGGTGCTGGATCAGAGAATTCCTTTGTAGCAATCTACAAAGGAATTTTGTTTGTGGATGAATGTCTAACTCTTGGTTTTAAAAGAGGGACAAACAGGAGGAATGACTTATGACACCATAATTCTGAGGGCTCTCTCTGCACCTTCTCCATTTATCAGTTCATTCTAGCCTGTTCTTAAACTTGGAAAGAAGAAATAGCATCTCACAGTGGATTACCACAATCTTAAGGTCAGGGAACTACCCATTAAGGTCTCTCTCCATTATTATGCAATTAATGACTCCATTCAATCTGGTAAATACTTTGTAGTCATAGATTTGGCTAGTGCATTTTATCCAATGTCTATTTCAACAGACTCTCAGAAGCATATTGCCTTCACCTTTAAAGGAACAAAAGAAGTATCTTCGCCTACCTCCTTATAGAGAACTTCTTCAGCTTTGCTATTGCACACAGTCTTTGTAGGCAAGATCCAGAGCATGTTCAACTTTCTCGGGAGCATAGGCACACACGGTACATCCTCATCTGAGAAGGTGTTTGGTCCTCTCTTTTAGGATATACAAATCATCACAGAACAGCTCACAAAGGGAACTGCCCACTGACCCACATATAGTACAAAGTCCCACCATCTCGGTTACATTCCTGGTAATTATTTGTCAAGCTGAGGAACACTCCATCTTTGAGACTGTCGAAGAACTATTGACCTTCTCAGCACCCACAACTTTAAAACAAACCCAACATCTTTTAGCCCTTTGGGGTCCTTCAGGCAACATATTCCTCATTCACAATTTTTCTTTAAGTCAGTTTATGCTGTTAATCACAGTTTGGCTCATCCAGAGTAGCTAAAGGCACTGACACTTTCCTAGAGACTCCCACACAGTAGATCCATTAGGCTCCCCTCATGACTCCTGGGGTCTCTGGACCACCCGTGATGACAAGTTGTCCATGGATTTCTGGTACAAGAAAATGCATCCCTTGGCCCCATGTTATACACCATTAAAGTGGCAATTGCTGATCATATGCTGGATTCTCCTAGAAATGGAGACTCTCACCAGGTCCTGAGCCCATGACTCTCTGTTCTCAGCTTCTCATTTTGTCTTGGGCCATGGGAGCAGCAACCTTCCAAGGCTAGCATGGGCACTGAAGACTCCTTGCTAAAATGGACATGGCACCTATGGGATTGAGACAGACCTGTACCCACAAGAGTAGTAGCCTACCCTGTCCTCAGTCCTTTGCCAGATGTCACAGCATTGGAGAAGGACACCCTCTCCCTCACTCCTTGGATACTTGGGGAATTCCCTGAGATCAACTGAGTGAATGGCAGAGGAAGTTCATATACTTTAGACAAGACAGTGGCACCATCACGTGTAAAGTAGCTCACTGTTGAGCTGCTGCTATTTTACCCCTTAACTGGGCCATCTCTGATAAAGAATGGGCCCAAGGGTCAGCACATTGGCTAAACTTCAGGCTGTCATCTTTCACTGGATATGCTGGCTAAAAATCAGCTTCATCTGTACATTATTACAGATGCTTGGGCCATTGCCAATGGTCAGGCCATCTGTCTGGCCAATGGCAGGAGCAACAATTTCTTAGCCAAAGTTTCTCCTTTGGGTAAAAAGCTAGGACTATCTTGCCTCAAACATATACTGCCCCCCGCAATAGAAATCAAGCTTATACATGTGTCTGCATAAAATCACAATATAAGGCTTCATCAAGTCATTTCTTATCTCCTTTGAAATTCTACATCATATCAACATAATATTACCAATGGTGACCGAGGAACACATTTCACTTCCTGAAATATCCAATGCTGGGTGTTTGAAGGAGGTGGTAATATAAACTGCATCTTCTTTAATGACCTCAGGCTACAATGCCTCACTGAGTGCCAATAATGGCTATTTAAGTTCAAATTCAATTAGATGAAACATGGCACATTTCAGTCATCAAACAGAAGAGTAAATTGTAATCAAGAATCTGACTCCATTTATGATGTTTGACTGCTGACAGCTTTCAAATTTCATTATCCATCCTCTTACCTCTTGCCTGGTATCCAGACAAGATAACCCACCCACTTCCTTCTTTGGTGCTGGCAGGAAATTCAAAGCACACAAATCCCACTCTGTGCATGGAAATCCTCCCACCAACGCCACCCTCTAACCCAGTGTAACCCACCCAGTCTCCCCTCCCTGCCTGTCTCAAGCCATTTTTGGATCTGCTTAGGGGCTTGCATCGGAGAAGGCAATGGCACCCTACTCCAGTATTCTTGCCTGGAAAATCCCATGGATGGAGGAGCCTGGTAGGCTGCAGTCCATGGGGTCGCTAAGAGTCGGGCACCACTGAGCGACTTCACTTTCACTTTTCACTTTCATGCGTTGGGGAAGGAAATGGCAACCCACTCCAGTGTTCTTGCCTGGAAAATCCCAGGGACGGGGGAGCCTGGTAGGCTGCCGTCTATGGGGTTGCACAGAGTCGGACACGATTGAAGCGACTTAGCAGCAGCAGGGGCTTGCATGGCTCTCTCTAGAAAGCCTCAGTGTGTGAGTAATAGATTTTTTCATACCCTCTTGGTTTGTGTATGGTATAATCAGTCTCATATTGAAGATCAAATCTGGGGTGATGATGGGGTCCACCCCTGCTCTGAGGATTGCCTACAACAATCTTCAGTAAATGATCCAGTTACTTAGGCCACCAAGATTTAAATAAACCATGTGCCCTAGAAACTTTATCATGAGGGAAGAAACGGTATTTTCCCCATATTCTTTGAGATTATTTTGTAAACCCTGTGGTTTAACCCAACAAAACGTATCTTCTTGTTAGTGCCCTGCCATTCTGATTTTTCAACAAAGTACCAGAGAAAATTTCACCAGAAAGCTTAATAGTAACTGAACATTATTTAGAACTGTTTTCAATATTCCTGTATAGGGAACCCTTACTGTGTGATGCTATAGTATCAGCTAAGAGGTGGAATGGGCTAAATCCTGGGAGGATTAGATGTGGAAACTTGCTCTGATATCTGAACCTAGTTGTGTTGTGCATTTATTTCCATCATGGTTTATTTATGATGTTGACTATAGTACTCAGGGATTCTTGGCAGTATTATAGCCAGAATGGCAATTATTATTATATCACTAACTGTGGCACTCACAAGAGATGATCCAAGGTATTGCTATAGTGTAACGTCAAGGAGTAATATGGGTTACAGTTTTTTTTTTTTTTTTACCCACATTGCTTCATGTAGTCAGGGCAGTACAGGGCAGTGCACCAAAATGGCACCCTCAGTTCCTGCATGGTTAACATAAAAATTGGCAGAAGCAAAATATACTCACATAAGCACGCACTAGAATTCTGTTCCTGCTGCTTCCCCATCTGCAGCAATAGTTTATCAAAAGCCAGTAATTTAAGCATCATCCCAGTGTCCTAGTAGAATACATTGTTCTAGAATATGCATAGTTTAATTAGGTTGTGAAAAACAAAGCAAAGGGATATTAAGTATTCAAGAAAAAAAGCAGACTCATTTTTAGGAAGTGTCATTTCAAAGACATGAGACTATACTTCTATAGAAATACTGATTCTCCTACCAGGACATACTCACGTGTAAGAGTTTTAGGAAGTTTTTCGAAAGGAATTTCTAGCTTGAAGTTACTTCAGAATTTCTTTCTTTATAAAATTATATATGACCCTTATCCATATAGAGTTCAATTTAGTATAAATTCTTTGTATAATTTACAAACTGACCTTAACTGTCTCATGAAAATTTTTACTTGAAATATATTTAAATATGGTTGTTAAATGTCTCTCTCTGGGCAGATTTTTTGATTCTATAATCAGGTTCTGTCACTTACATTTTAGTCTTTGTTGTAGGTGTTCATTAGCTGAATGGTATTTAAGATCATCTTTCCAGTCTGAGAGTTCCAGGATGGCATAACTGGGTGGCCAGGTGGCTGCCCTTACAGCTCAGCTGCTGCTGCGCTTGAGGCCTTGGGTACAGAAAGGGGGAGGACCTTATAGTTTTCTGGGGCTTCAGAGGGTTGGTGTCTGACTTCAATGCAGGCAGCTGTAAATTCTATATTTTGTGGAAGTATCGAAATTTGTGGCTATGCATAGTTTGGGTTTTTAGTCCCATTGAATGGGTGTTTAGTCTCCCCAGTATTTTCTTGGTAACACCTACGCCTCAGGCATTGGCACAAGCTCAGTAGGATGACTAGGAGCCACTGTGCTTAGAAGCCTTTGCTATTCTTTCATCTACTCTTTGCCAACTAAGGTCCATCTAGTCAAGGCTATGGTTTTTTCTGTGGTCATGTATGGATGTGAGAGTTGGACTGTGAAGAAGGCTGAGTGCTAAAGAATTGATGCTTTTGAACTGTGGTGTTGGAGAAGACTCTTGAGGGTCCCTTGGACTGCAAGGAGATCCAACCAGTCCATTCTGAAGGAGATCAGCCCTGGGATTTCTTTGGAAGGAATGATGCTAAAGCTGAAACTCCAGTACTTTGGCCACCTCATGCGAAGAGTTGACTCACTGGAAAAGACTCTGATGCTGGGAGGGATTGGGAGCAGGAGGAGAAGGGGACGACAGAGGATGAGATGGCTGGATGGCATCACTGACTCGATGGACATGAGTCTGAGTGAACTCCAGGAGTTGGTGATGGACAGGGAGGCCTGGCGTGCTGCGATTCATGGGGTCGCAAAGAGTCGGACACGACCGAGCAACTGAACTGAACTGAAAGCCAGGGGCTGTCTCAGCTTCCTCCAGATTGAGGGCCAAGATTTGGCACAGCCCCACGGCACCTTCTTAGTGAGAGCCAGTGTGGTGTGAGCATCTAGATCCAACTCAGCCCAGTCCACAAAGATGGACTCTTCACACCATTTCTGGATCTGAAGCAGCACGATGCTGAGGGGGCATGAATCTAGCTCCTGTGGTGGCTTCCCAAGCAGCTGGGAAGCGTGCAGGCACGTGTAGTCGTCACCCTGCGATCTTCATTAGAGGGAGGAAAGGGGGGATTTTTCAGCTGCCTTTCTTTTGTCTCTAGTTTGTCATTCACAGGCTCATTCTGAGGCTGGGTGGTTTGTTCCACGTGGTCTGTCTGGAAGATTTGCCAGTGGACTCAACAACTGGCTCTACTTTACCATGAAATTGTTGTCAGTTTGGTAACATCCCCCTTTTATGTGATTTCCTTCCTTCTCAATTCATATCACTCTTATTGCACTAGAGTTACACCTTCCATCTCATGAGAGTTTGAACCAACTCTTGTTTCTTCGTAGTGAGAAGAGTCTAAAGCCTGGTAATTGGGTTTCCAAATGCTAGATAGAGAGATTCAAAAGGGATCTGTGAATGCATGACCACCACATCATTGCTTAAAACTCAGAACGTCCCACTTTTGTAGCTTGTGTCAAAAGCACTGAAAATCTTGAATTTTTTGCTCTAATCTTCTGGCCATGGAGGTTTCTATTCTTCTTGAGATCCCTTAAGAATATGATTAAGGCTTTAAAAGATCACTACTTAGTCATTTTTCTATCTGCTCCTGGAATTGTTTGTATCTCACTACTCAAACACATTCTGGGAACTATCCTCTTAGGAAGCTGACCAATTATTACTAGTTTACCCTGAATCCAGCAAGGTATGAGGTCAAGCTCCATGAAAGTGAATTTGTTGGTGGCCTTGAAGTTGGAGGAAGGTGCTGAGGATCATTGCCATTATATTCTACAAGTTCCATCAATCTTTACCTGCCAAAATTCAGTAGGCTTTAGAGTTCTTCCTGTCTGCTGGTTCTTAACTCCTCATTGTTGAGGCTTTGCTACAGAGTAGATCCCTGGGCTGGGAAGATCCCCTGGAGGAGGGCATGGCAACCCACACCAGTGTTCTTGCCTGGAGAATCCCATGGACAGAGGAGTGTGGCAGGCTACAGTCCATAGGGTTGCAAAGAGTCGGACATAACTAAAGCAACTTAGCATATATCCTAATTGAATGAGAAATTAAGGTGTCTTGAGAATTATATTTACTGGCTGTCAATTTTCCAGTTTTGCTGAGTTTCTTTAAACAGGGTGAAGGTCCTAGAAAAGAATCCCAAGAAAGGAGGTAACAGAATAATAGGTAGAGGGAAGAAGGATGTAGTGATGTCAGCTGGATGAGCATGACTTTTCTCTCTGGTCATGTGAACAGTTTACATTCACTTATTTAAGGGAAGCATTTTTCAAGTTGGGACTCGGGCTGAAAGGACCTGGCATGATGTAGATGCCTTGCAGATCAACCACATAAACCCAGTATTTCTGTGGAATTGATTAATCTGCCTTGTTTACATCACTTAAGCTATTCCCATAGGCCCGAGGTTGTTTGTCTGTCTTGTAGATTAGCTATGGTTATGGGACTAGCTGGTAAGATGTATGTAGTGGATGCTATGATGTGTTGTCCAAATCCAACTACAGGAACAAAACATTTGTTAGCTTAGCTCGTTGGGGAGTTGTGGGACGACGTCAGCCCTCAGCTGGAAATTGTCTGAAATTGTCTCAGTTGAAACAAGCTACCAGACACTCTTCCTGGGGTGGCCTGTGTTCAGTGACTCAACCGCATAGTGGTATAAAGGTTTGAATTTCTCTCTCCAATTCAGGACAGCTTTGAATCATCCTGTATTCAGAAAGCCTCACAGTTTCAGCCAAAACATTGTTACAATGGCATATCTGCTCAGCTTCTACCTCTGCCAATCCTGTCCCTTCCTTCCCACAGACATTGATCCCAATAACCCTTTCTGATAGGCTCGCAGTATGCTAACCTTTGTTGTAGGTTAGATTCTTTGGGAAGCCAGCTGTTAATGTAAGGTGGCATTTAACTTCTGCATCCAGTTTAGGGGGTTGGGAGTTCAGTTGTCTTTAGGAACAGTCTACTGCTTCCAGGGGAGTCGGTGGCAGTGTGGAATAGCTTTTCTTTCACTGTGGCTCTAGCTCCTCGTTGACAAACTAAGGGAAACAGACTGCCTCGTTTCTTTGGAATGGAACTGACACATGTTCTCAAGTCAATCTCATTCACTTTCAAGTACTTCTCATATGAAACTCTTTTCTCCTTCAACTTTTGGAGCTAGCTTACACCTCTGTGGCAGAAAAGGAAGAGGAACTGAAGAGCCTCTTGATGAAAGTGAAAGTGGAGAGTGAAAAAGTTGGCTTAAAGCTCAACATTCAGAAAACGAAGATCATGGCATCTGGTCGCATCACTTCTTGGCAAATAGATGGGGAAACAGTGGAAACAGTGTCAGACTTTATTTTTGGGGGGTTCCAAAATCACTGCAGATGGTGACTGCAGCCATGAAATTAAAAGACGCTTACTCCTTGGAAGAAAAGTTATGACCAACCTAGATAGTATATTCAAAAGCAGAGACATTACTTTGCCGACTAAGGTCCGTCTAGTCAAGGCTATGGTTTTTCCTGTGGTCATGTATGGATGTAAGAGTTGGACTATGAAGAAGGCTGAGTGCTAAAGAATTGATGCTTTTGAACTGTGGTGTTGGAGAAGACTCTTGAGAGTCCCTTGGACTGCAAGGAGATCCAACCAGTCCATTCTGAAGGAGATCAGCCCTGGGATTTCTTTGGAAGGAATGATGCTGAAGCTGAAACTCCAGAACTTAGCCACCTCATGCGAAGAGTTGACTCACTGGAAAAGACTCTGATGCTGGGAGGGATTGGGAGCAGGAGGAGAAGGGGACGACAGAGGATGAGGTGGCTGGATGGCATCACTGACTCTATGGACATGAGTCTGAGTGAACTCCAGGAGTTGGTGATGGGCAGGGAGGCCTGCGTGCTGCGATTCATGTGGTCACAAAGAGTCGGACATGACTGAGCAACTGAACTGAACTGAACTTACACCTCTATGGCCCCTCTGATGCTGGTCCCTAGGAGTCAACCAACACTGAGGCTGGAAGAAAATTCAGCTTCACATGAAGTGTAATGAGAGCACAGGTTTCAGCCCCCAAGATAGCTTTTGCTGGATGAAGTTGCATAGTCACACACACACACACACACACACACACACACACAATGTATAGCTCTGCTAGTGAAAATTTCTATTCTGAGGAAAATTCCAGAGGAATCAGCTATGAATGGCTTAATTAGTCTTTTGTTCTTTGATTCAGATTTTGTGACTGTGCATTTAAAGCCCAACCCTAAATCTTGAATATTTTCTCCTGGCTAAGCAGAGTTCCTCATCTTTGAGGTCCTAATCCACCCATGAATATTTCATCTTAGGATCATGAGAGAGGCCAGGGTCATCTTATTCCCCCTTGGGAGGATGAATCAATTCTGAGGCATGGAAGGCTTTTGTCTACATGAAGATCCAGACCTTTGTGACACAGTCAAAATTTACTGGCTGGTGGGGAAGGAGATGGTTAATTGGCTTATTTATTTGAGGGCCTAAATTAGAGAGGGACTGGAGAAACAGTTCCACTGGGGCAATAAGATAGACTTTGTGGGAATGTAGGACTAGATCAATTCTGTCATCTTGGAGGTTGTGGTGTATCTCACCAATTACTTAAATAGAAGTAAGATGTTTATTTCCTGTCACTTGAAAAGCACCAGCTAGGGATGTTGACCAAATCAGGAGGACTAAGCACTTGATTCCAACAGCCTGTGTCTGCAGCTGTCATTCAGAGAGCTGCCATTTGCTAGTGCCCAGAATGCAGGAGTAGAACCTCAGGAATACCTGGGAGTCGAGTGTCTCACCCCTAGGAAGGGCTTTGCTAAGTCAGTTATTCCTCAGTATTTGCCCTGATTTGAAGCAAGTGATCTGCGTTTTCATAGTGCTGCTGCCATCAGTGTTCCCTGATTTGGCTTCTTCCCTGTGATGACAGTCTCTGACTTGTGATCCCATTTCCTTACTGTTTTGTGCAAAGAGCATTTTCTTAATAAGTCACATGTCATGAGTTCTTATCTTAGGGTCTGCTCCTGGGAAAGTTGGGAAAAGTCTTAGGCACTCTAGGATCAAAAGCACAAAATACCTTTGAACAAAGTTTTTAAGTTTCTCTATATGTGTATTATGAAATTCAATAGGATCATATCACAGTTGGTAACTTAGGAACTTAAACCATCATCATGAATACAGGATGGAGAATAATTTGCTTGGAAGCCATAGTAAATACTTCTGAGGGTTAGTCCAAGCTGAATGTGAGCAAACAAAATTTGTGATTATAGAAAACACTAATTCTAGGATCTAAAATAGTAACTCTGGGCTATATTCAATGAAATCTGATTATTAGTGTGCTTATGAAGTCCTACAATTTAGGGGTCTTTTAAAAATATCATACAGTGAATCTGGAGACATTCCAAAACAGAAGGGACATGGTTTATTTTAGATGTAAATTAAGAAGAACTGAGATGCAATAGGGCCTTCTTTCTCCTTGTCATTCCTCCATTTCTGGACTTGGAGGTGATGTCACACCACAGAGCTTGGGAACTGGCCTGCTTGTTGGCTGTATGGGGGCAGGGAGGTACAGCCTGGAAGAGTGTGAGAAGACTCCCTTACCACAGCATGAGCTTATATCACATGGAAACAGGAGAGACCAGGGCAAATAACAATTTGTGCACAGACTGTTCAAAAGTACATTTTCTCAGTGTGAACTGTCCAGAAAAATTTGGATTATGTCTGTTAAGGCAGCAGATATTTCTTCATGGTACACTGCAATATGATGGCCATACAGTAATCTTGAGTCTTTGCTTACTTCACTTCTCTTTTTCCCTTCAATTATACTGCCCTGGCCTTGCACCTTCCATTAGATGTCATAAGCTAAAGATTAATCTCTGACTTTAGCTCTGTTTTCTAGAGGATGCAGGCTAAGACATTTATTGATTATTTCCTTGAAGGCAATCAAGAGATATTAAAAAACAGAATGCTTAGGAAATTGCTAAGGGAAAATGATTAAATATAAATTTAGACAATGTAGATCATTTCAGAGATATGACTTAGTTTACTCCATGCTGCTCAAATTCTGAAGGATGTGTATGTCTGTTTTATTTCTCAGTTTTGGAGGGCAGTAGTGAAGAAAAAACAAAAGTATGGATACAGCTGGGAAAGGAGAGAGTGGGATGAATTGAGAGAGTAGCATAGACATATATGCATGACCATGTGTAAAATAGACAGCTAGTGGGAGGCTGCTGTATAGCTCAGGGAGCTCGGTTCAATGCTCTATGAAGACTTAGAGGGGTGGGATGAGGAAGGGGTGGAAAGAAGGCTCAAGAGGGAGGGGCTATGTGTATACTTATAACTGATTAACAAAAACAAAAAAGCAGAAAAAACAACCACAACATTGTAAAGCAGTTATCCTCCAATTTAAAATGAATAAAGCCAAAAAAATGGCATTGAAACATGTAAAAAAATAAATTAATTAATTAANTTTTTTCTTAATCCATTCAGAAATTCACAAAACAAGCATATGCTTTTAAGGATACAGTTTAAGTAGTACTAAGAAGAAAATGATCTGAAATTTTATTCATTTTTAGAAAACAGGACAGAAAATAAGCCAAGCATGTAACTCAAGAATTAAGAGGAAAGCTTATTTCAAAGAAAGTAGGTGTAAGAATTAATAAAGACAAAGGCAGAAGTTTCTGAGGTGGAAGGGATGGAGGAAATCAACATATGACCAATAAAACCAGGACAGCTGCATTTCTTATAATATTGTTAAAGAGGCATTCCTTTGGCAAAGCCAACTTTTGCCAGTAAATTTGAAAATATAGATGAAATGCATAATTCTCTAGGATGATATAAAATTGTATCAAGAAAAGATTACAAGTCCTTGGCAGGACCACTAGAGTGAGTAATGGATTAATATCACTTCTGATCTAAGCCTGCCTGACACCTGGCTCCTCTTTGGAAACCTCAGAGTTAGAGGCACTCACTGAGGACATTGTGGTGCCTCACATGCTGTGAACCTTGGTCTGGGAGACTGCTCTGGACTGGTGAAGATGCTTGTGTGTGCTCAGTTGTGACAGACTCTGCGATACCATGGATGGTAGCCTGGCAGGCTCCTCTGTCCACCGGATTCTCCAGGCAAGAATAAAAGAGTGGGTTGCCATTTCCTCCTCCAGGGGATCTTCCCAGGCCAGGAAGAACTAAGTAAACACAGTGTTAAATTAAAGCTATTGTGTCTCCTGAATCTGGCAGCAGATTAGAATCTGTAATAACCACTAATATTCCTGCTAGTTAAAGAGCTACCTCTAAAAATGCATGAGGACTAGATGGTTCCATAGCTACTTTTAAAGAACCTTCAAGCAACAGATTGCACTCCATTATTATTTAAATAGTTCTGGCACACAGAGTAAGTTGTCTCAATTTATTTAAAATGCCTAGCATCACCCTTTTCCTAAATAGGACCAGTTGAGCACATAAAACTATAGGTCAGTTTCACATTTGGTGAGAGATGAAAAGGTAGAGGGACCACAGATCAAATTGCCAACATTCACTGGATCATAGAGAAAGCAAGGGAATTTCAGAAAAACATCTACATCTTCTTCATTGACTACAGGGCTTTGCATGTGGCACTAGTGGTAAGGAACTCGCCTTCCATTGCTAGGAGACTTAAGAGATGCGGGTTTGATCCCTGGGTCAGGAAGATCCCCTCAAGAAGGAAATGGCAACCCACTCCAGTATTCTTGCCTGAAGAATTCCATGGACAGAGGAGCCTGGCAGGTTATAGTTCATACAGTTGCATGGAATCGGGCATGACTGAAATGACTTTGCTTAGCAAAGTCTTTGACTGTGTGGTTCACAACAAACTGTGGAAAATTCTAGAGATATGGGAATGCTAGACAACCTTGCCTGTCTCCTGGGAAACCTGTATATGGGTCAAAAAGCAACCAGTAGTACTGGGCATAGCACAACTGACTGGTTGCGAATTGGGAAATAAGTACAATAAGGATGTATATTGTTACTTGGCATATTTAACTTCTATGCAAGGCTATGGTTTTTCCAATAGTCATGTATGGATGTGAGAGTTGGACCATAAAGAAAGCTGAGCACAGAAAATTGATGCTTTTGAACTGTGGTGTTGGAGAAGACTCTTGAGAGTCCCTTGGACTGCAAGGAGATCCAACCAGTCCATCCTAAAGGAGATCAGTCCTGGGTGTTCATTGGAGGAACTGATGTTGAAGCTGAAACTCCAATACTTTGGCCACCTGATGCGGAGAGATGACTCATTTGAAAAGACCCTGATGCTGGGAAAAATTGAGGGCAGGAGGAGAAGGGGACGACAGAGGATGAGATGGTTGGATGGCATCACCGACACAATGGACATGGGTTTGGGTGAACTCCAGGAGTTGGTGATGGACAGGGAGGCCTGGCACGCTGCAGTTCATGGGGTTGCAAAGAGTCGGACACGACTGAACAACTGAACTGAATGTATAGTACATCATGCAAAATGCTAGGCTGGGTGAATCACAAGCTGGAATCAAGATTGCTGGGAGAAATATCAACAACCTCAGATACACAGATGATATCACTCTAATGGAAAAATGTGAAGAGGTACTAAGAAGCCTCTTGATGAGGGTAAAAGAGGAGAGTGGAAAAAATGGCTTGAAACGCAACATGAAACAAACTAAGATCATAGCACCTGGTCCCATCCCTTCATGTCAAATAGATGGGGAAAAAGTGGAAGTAGTGACAGATTTTCTTTACTTGGGCTCCAAAATCACTGCAGACAGTGAAATTAAAAGATGCTTCCTCCTTAGAAAGAAAGCTATGACAAACTTAGAAAGCACGTTAAAAAGCAGAGACATCCCTTTGCTGGCAAAGGCCCATCTAATCAAAGCTATGGTTTTTCCAGTAGTCATGTATGGATGTGAGAATTGGACCATAAAGAAGGCTGAGTGCTGAAGAATTGATGCATTTAAATTGTGGTGCTGGAGAAGACTCTTGAGTGTCCCTTGGAGAGCAAGGAGATCAAACCAATCAATTCTAAAGGAAATTAATTCTGAAAATTCATTGGAAGGACTGATGCTGGAGCTCCAGTACTTTGGCCATCTAATGCAAAGAGCCGGCTCATAGAAAAGACCCTGATGCTGGGAAAGATTAAAGGCAAAAGGAGAAGGGGATGGTAGAGGATGAGATGATTCGATAGCATCACTGACTCAATGGACATGAATTTGAGCAAAGTTTGGGAGATAGTGAAGGACAGGGGAGCCTGGTGTGCTGCAGTCCATGGGATCACAAAGAATAGGACATGACTTAGCGACTAACAACAAGAGAAGTTTTAAATCAAACATACTAGTAAACTTTGCTATTATCTCTCGAAATTAAAAAAATGTTCATTTGACCAGAAGCTCTACTTCTAAAAATTAATTCTATGAAAGAATTTTGCATATGTATACATCAGGAACTAATTAACTATAACATTATTAGTGTGACAAAAAATAAAATTATCCTAAATGCCCACCAACAGGAAGATGGTTACATGAATCACATAATCATTCTATGGAATTTCATACAGTTGTTAAAAAGCTACATAGAGTTAAAAGAATGAAGTGGGAATGTGTAGGTGTATATGTCTATACATAGACAGGGCAATATACATATACACATATTTATTTATATGTATTTAGAGTGTGAGATGTGGAGCTGAAAGACTCTTTTTTGTCCAGGCTATGCAACCTTGTGTGTATCTCCTAACTCTTCTAATCCTGAAGTGCTACAACTCAGAAGTATTTAATTTTATATATATATATATATAAATAATAGTTTATATCTTCTAATCCCCGAACTCCCAATTCATTTCTCCCTGGTCTTCATCTCCCTTGCAGCCACAGTCTACTCTCTCTGTTGTGAGTCTGTTTCTGTTTGTAAATATGTACATTTGTGTCATACTTTAGATTCCACATATGAGTGATACATGGTATTTGTTTTTCTCTTTCTGTGTATGATTATCTCTAGGTCCATTCATGTAGCTGCACATGGGATTAATTTCATTCTTTTTAATGGCTGAGTAATATTCCATTATGCATGTGTGTATAGTCTTCTTTATCCATTAATCTGTCAATGGGCATTTGGTTGTTTCCATATTTTGACTGTTGTAAATAGTGCTGCTATGAGCATAAGAGTACATATATCTTTAAAAATCTTTTTATTTACTTATAATTTTATTGGAATATAGTTGATTTCACAGTGTTGTCTTACTTTCTGCTGTACAGCAAAGTGAATCAGTTATACATATACATATATTAGCTCTTTTATAGATTTTCCCATTTTCATCTTACAGAGTATTTTTTGTTTCTTTGTTTTTAATTATTTATTTAATTGGAGGCTAATTACTTTACAATATTGTAGTGGTTTTTGCCATACACTGACATGAGTCAGCTATGGGTCTACATGTGTTCCCCATCCTGAGCCCCGCTCCCACCTCCCTCCCCATCCCATCCCTCTGGGTCATCCCAGTGCACCAGCCCTGAGAACCCTGTCTCATGTATCAAACCTTGACTGGCGATCTGTTTCACATATGATAATATACACGTTTCAGTGCTATTCTCTCAAATCATCCCACCCTCGCCTTCTCCCACAGAGTCCAACAGACTGTTCTTTACATTTGTGTCTCTTTTGCTATCTCGCATATAGGGTCATCATTACCATCTTTCTAAATTCCACATATATGCATTAATATACTGTATTGGTGTTTTTCTTTCTGACTTCCTTCACTCTGTATAATAGTCTCCAGTTTCATCCACCTCATTAAAAGTGATTCAAATGCATTCTTTTTAATGGCTGAGTAATATTCCATTGTGTCATTACAGAGTATTGAGTAGAGTTCTCTGTGTTATACTGCAGGTCATTGCATGCATGCTCAGTCACCTGTCATGTCAGACTCTTTGCAACTCTGTGGACTATAACCCACCAGGCTCCTCTGTCCATGGGATTCTCTAGGCAAGAATACTGGAGGGAATTGCCATGCCCTCCTCCAGGGGATCTTCCTGACCCAGGGATTGAACCCATGTCTCCTGCATTGCAGGTGGATTCTTTACCCACTGAACCACCTGGGAAACCCACAGTAGGTCCTTATTAGTTACCTATTTTATATATAGTAGAGTGTATATGTCAATCTCAATCTTCCAATTTATCCCTCTCCTCCTTTCCCCTCAGGAAACAACCATAAGCTTGTTTCCTAAATCTGTAGCTCTATTTCAGTTTTGTAGGTAAGTTCATTTGTACCATTTTTTTTTTAGATTCTACATACAAGTGATATTATACAATATTTGTCCTTCTCTGTCTGACTTACTTCACTCAGTATGACAATCTCTAGGTCCATTCACGTTGTACCAATGACACTTTTTCATTTTTTATGGCTGAGAAATATTCAAGTGTATATGTGTACCACATCTTCATTATCCATTCCTCTGTTGATGAACATTTAGGTTGCTTCCATGTCCTGGTCATTGTAAATAGTGCTGCAATGAACATTGGGGTGCATGTATCTTTTTGAATTATAGTTTTCTTTGGATATATGCCCAGGAGTGGGATTTCTAGGTCATATGGTAGCTATATTTTTAGCTTTTTAAGGAACCTTCATACTGTTCTCCCTAATGGCTGCACCAATTTACATTTCTGTGAACAGTGTAGGAGGATTCCCTTTCCTTCACCCCCTCTCTAATATCTATTGCTTGCAGATTTTTGATGAGGGCCATTCTGACCATTGTGCATGGTTTTGATTTGCATTTCTCTAATAGAGATGTTGAGCATCTTTTCATGTGCTTTTTAGCCATCTTTATGTCTTCTTTGGAGAAATGTCTGTTTAGATCTGCTCATTTTTTGATTGGATTGTTTGTGTTTTTTTTTTGACATGGGGTTTTGTATATTTTGGAGATTAATCTCTGTAGGTTGCTTCATTTGCAGATATTTTCTCCTATTCTGTGGGTTGTCTTTTTGTTTGGTTTATAGTTTCCTTTGCTGTGCCAAAGCTTTTTGAATTAGAGTTTTCTCCAGATATATGCTCAGAAATGGGATTGCTGGATCACATGGACACTATTTTTAGTTTTTTGAAGAACCTTCCTACTGTCCTCCAAAGTAGCTGTACCAATTTATATTCTTATAACAGTGTGGGAGGGTTCCCTTTTCTCCACACCCTTGCTAACATTTTTTTATTTGTAGAATTTTTGGTGATGGCCATTCTGACCATTGTGAGGTGATATCTCACCATGATTTGATTTGTGGTTTTCTCTAATAATTAATGATTTTGAACATCTGTTTTAGGTGCCTGTTGGTCATCTGTATATCTTCTTTGGAAAAATGCCTATTAAGGGCTTCTGCCCACTGTTTGATTGGTTTTTTTTTTTGTTTGTTTGTTTTTGTTTTTGTTATTGAGTTATATGAGCTGTTTGTACATTTTGGATATTAACCTCTATTAGTTGCATCATCTTCAAATATTTTTGCCCATTCTGTAGGTGTCTTTTCATTTTGTTTATGGGTTCCTTTGCTATGCAAAAGCTTGTAAGTTTGATCAGGTCCCATTTGTTTATTTTTGTTTTCATTTCTATTGTCTTGAAAGACAGACCTAAGAAAACAGTGGTATGATTTATGTCAGGAATGTTTTGCCTATGTTCTCTTCAAGGAGTTTTATGGTGTCATGCCTTATGTTTAAGTCTTTAACCCATGTTCACTTTATTTTTCTGTAGAGTGTGAAGGTATACTGTAAGTTCATTCATTTATAGTGGCTGTCCAACCTTCCCAACACCACTTGCTGCCCTGTCTTTTCCCCATTGTATATTCTTGCCTCCTTTGTTAAAGATTAATTGATGACAGATATATGGGTTTATTTCTGGGTTTTCTCTTCTGTTCCATTAATCCATGTGTACATTTTTGTGCCAATACCTCACTGTTTTGATTACAATAGGTTTATAGTATTGTCTGAAGTCTGAGAGGGTTATGCCTCCTGCTTTATTTTTTGCTTCAGAATTGCTTTGGCAATTGTGGGTCTTTTGTGGGTCCATTTAAATTTTAGGATTATTTGTTCTATTTCTAGTCCTATGAAAAATATCATGGGTGATTTGATAGGGATCACATTATATCTGTAGATTACTTTGGGTAGTATGTCCATTTTAACAATATACTTTCAGTCCAAAAGCATGGGGTATTTTTCCATTTCTTTGAATCATCTTCAGTTTCCTTTATTAATAGTTTATACTTCTCAGTGTATAAATCTTTCTCTCCTTGGTCAGGTTGATTCCTAGGTATTTTTTCCTGATGCAATTTTAAAGAGATTGTTTTTCTGCTTTCCCTTTCTGGTAATTCATTACTAACATAAATAAATACAACCAATTTCTATGTGTTAATCTTATATCTTACTACCTTGCTTAATTCACTTCTCAGTGCTAGCAGTTTTTGTGTGTAGTCTTTAGTATCTTCTTTATATAGTATCATGTCATTTTGCAAATATTATAATTTTATCTCTTCCCTTACAATTTGGATAGCTTATACTTTTCTTGTATAGTGACTGCTGTGACTAGGACTTCTAGTACTATATTGAATAGACATGGTGAGAGTGTGCATCCTTGTTCCAAATTTTAGGGGGGAAGCATTCAGCTAAAAAGCTGAATTTCACCATTGAGCATTATGTTGGCTGTAAATTTGTCATAGACAGCTTTTATTCTGTTGAGCTCTGTTTCCTCTATACTCACTTTGGTAAGAGTTTTTCTTTTAAACTTATTTTTAATGTTTATTACAAATGTTGCAGGCAGTTTGGTATATGCCAATAGTCATGCAATTTTAACATTTAGGAGTGTGAAAAACACTTAACGATTTCCAAAGGGATATATATGTGATATGGTCTTCATTTCAGAGAAGCATAAGTGACTGAATCATTGTCTGCTCTTTAGTGTTTCACCTAACCATTCCATGGCCTCATCAAAGCAAGTGACTTTGGTTACTGAAGTTTTGAATATTTGCTATTTTCAGTCCTTCAAGACAGGTAGCCCAAGTGAATTTGCCACCTTTGAGGGAGTCATGTCCTGTTCCGTTGTCCTGCTTATTTGTAAACCCCCTAAAATGGCTCTTCTCAGCTCTTCTTCCTCCAACTTGGCAACTAACTCTGATTTCGAAATACCAATTTGGTCTTGGTCATCACAATCTACTACATAAATGACTGCATAAGAGTTTGAATAATAACATCAGTTGTCTGCCCTCCCAAATCCCAGACTTGGAATTTAAGGTTTTTGTATGTTACCATCTCAATATTAAATCCAATGGTAGGAATAGTAGCAATGACTTCTCCAGCCTGTAATCAGTACAAAATTGTGGTTTTTCTTGCTCCATCTAATCCCAAAATTAAAATTCTCATTTCCTAGGTTCCAAACAAACTGGAAAAAATGCTTGAGAAAATGTTACCCATGATGAACCACCTGTCCACCCTCATCAACCAAAGCCAGTTCAGCTCCCAGGCAGTTTTCTTGAAAACTTGCTTAGCCTGCAACTTCTGCATTGGACTCCTGGCATTGCTTTGAGCAAGGGGCCATGGCAACTGCACACCAGGAAACTGGTAAGAGTTTAATTTTATCAAATGCTTTTTCTGCATTTGTTGAGATGATCGTGTGTTTTTTGTTTTTTGTTGATGTGACATATCACTTTGTTTGATTTGCCTATGTTAAACCATCCTTGTGATCCTGGGATGACTCCAGCTTGGTTGTGGTGTATGATCTATGTGTTGCTGAATTCAGCTTGATAATATTTTGCTGAGAATTTTTGTATCTATATTCATCCAAGATATTGGCCTGTAATTTTCTTATAGTGTCTTTGTCTGGTTTTGGTATCAGAGTGATGGTGGCTTCATATTGATAGAATGCCTTTGGGAGCATTCCCTCCTCTCGTATCTTTTGAGAGAGTTTAAGAAGGAGTGGTACAAATTCTTCTTTGTGTGTTAGGTAGAATTCCCCAGTAAAGCCATCTAGTCCTGGACTTTCGTTTGCAGGGAGGTTTTATTTTTTGTGTTGTTTTTTTTTTTAATTACAGAATTATTACAGAATTTATTACAGATTCTGCTTATTGGTCTGTTCAAATTGTCTCTCTTTTTGATTGAGTTTTGGTGGCCTGTGTTTCTAGAAAGTTGCACAAAGTTGCCCATTTCTTCTAGATTGCCCAATTTGTTGGCATATGATAATACTCTCAGATTCCCCCCCCCCCTGCAGTATCTGTTGTTATTTTCCTCTTTTTCTCCCCTTATTTTGTTTATTTAGTTGAGCTGGGCCAGAGATTTGTCAATTTTGTTTACCTTTTCACAGAATCAACTTTAAGTTTTATTGATTTTTTTCCAATTTTTAATCTCTATTTTATTTTCTCTTTCATCTTCATTATATCTTTCAGATAACTTTAGGTTTTGTTTGTTCTTCTTTTTCTAATACTTCCATTGGAGAGTTTTATATTCAAGTATTTTTAGACTATAATACACTCTCAAGATGTTAAAGATCAAAATACTCAGAGATGATTTAAAAATTTTGATTTTAAGTGATGGAACATTTCCAGCATTATCTTTATTTTTATTTTTTTAAATTTTTATTTCAACTTTAGTTTACTTTACAATACTGTATTTGTTTTGCCAAACATTGACATGAATTCACCACGAGCATACATGTGTTCCCAAACATGAATCCCCTCCCACCTCCCACCCCATAACATCTCTCTGGGACCTCCCCATGCACCAGCCCCAAGTATCCTGCATCCTGCATTGGATATAGACTGGCGATTCATTTCTTACATGATAGTATACATGTTTCAATGCCATTCTCCCATCTCATCCCACCCTCTCTCTCTCCCCCAGAGTCCAAAAGTTCACTCTATAGATCTGAGTCTCTTTTGTTGTCTTGCATACAGGGTCATCATCACCATCTTTGTAAATTCCATATATATGTGTTAGTATACTGTATTGGTGTTTTTCTTTCTGGCTTACTTCATTCTGTATAATCGGCTCCAGTTCCATCCATCTCCTTAGAACTGATTCAAATGTATTCTTTTTAATGGCTGAGTAATACTCCATTGTGTATGTGTACCACAGCTTTCTTATCCATTCATCTGCTGATGGACATCTAGGTTGTTTCCATGTTCTGGCTATTATAAACAGTGCTGTGATGCTTGCATCTAGTTAATACACAGGGGGAAAAAGGGACTGCCCAAATGGCTCAGGGATAAAGAACCCACCTGTCAATGCAGGAGACTCAGGTTTGATCACTGAGTCGAGAAGATCCCCTGGAGAAGGAAGTAGCAACCCACTCTGGTATTCTTGCCTGGGAAATCCCATGGACAGAAGAGCCTGGCTGGCTGCAGTCTAAGGGGTCACAAAAGTCAGACACAACTTAACAACTGAACAACAACATCAACAACAAAAGACCATTGTACATGTCAATAATACCAAATAGAAAAGCGACTTGGATATTAAGAAGTACTGTACTAGCCATTATATCACACAGCCTTTTTAGGCCACCTTCAGATATCACACACATTAAATTACATGCTTTAACTTTCCACCTAGCTCTTCTCATCAAAAGAGAATGGATGTAAGTCTGGTCTAGATTAATAATGATATTCTCCAAAACCACTCTTTAAAGCTACTTCTTGTCTGAATATGTTTTTCTTGGGGTCTGGTAAACCATCTTAACCTTAAACTGTGATAGGGCAATTTAATTGGTTTCCTGGTGGAGCATACAGGGGTAACTGAAAGACACTGATATTTACAGTCTCAAGTTAAACTAGCATCAATCTCATAAAGCATATTGGAAGAATAAGCTACCTAGCCATACAAGAGTTTACTGAAGTTTTGTGCTGTAAAGAGTCTATCAACAAAGGTAATTTTTGAGAGGATGGGGTACTTAGATTGTTATTTCAGTTTCTGAAAAAGTATTTTGAAATAACATCTTTGCTATGGCTATAGGATTTCTTGAGTACAGGAGGTACAACTAGTAACTGGTTACTAGTCTAAGCCTCTGACACTGATGTGATTCAAGGAGAAGTGAAGTCAGATGTAATGTATTACCATTTCCTGTGGTATTTAAAGAATTAAAATGGCTTGTTAAAGCTTTAAGTCAATGAGGGCGGGACCAGCAGTGTTGATTCTATGTGACTTGAGCAGGCTGGATACTTTACTTAGTTTCATCTTCATGTGATCTAAATTAGCTGAGTGACGGGACAACATCTCTTCTAACATATTCATTTTAAAGAGTGGGAAACCAACACTGAAGTTAACTTGTTGAAATAACCTACTTCTCTCTCTAAAGAGCTGAAGCTCAGATTAAGTTTTCCTGATTTCTAACCCATTTCTCTACACTGGATAAAATTGCCCCCAGCTCCACTTTTAACCACATCTTTTATGGGTTGACTTGTGTCCCCTCAAAAAATATTTTGCATTCCTAACCCCATGTACCTATGAATGTGACCTTATTTGGGAACAGAGTCATTGCAGATGTGATTACTTAAGACAAGGTCATACTATTAATATAGGGTGGGTCCTTAACCATGTGACTGGTGTCCTTATAAGAAGAAGGAGAGTTGGACACAAACATAGAGAGACGATAGCCACATGAAGACAGAGTCAGAGATTACAGTTACACTGCCACAAGTCAAGGAACACTTGAGGCTCCCAGGAGCTGGACCAGGTAAGGAAGGATCCTCCCATAGAGGCTGTAGAAGGATGTGGCCCTGCCAACACCTTGATGGCAGTCTTCTAAAGTGGGAAGAAAGTTCATTTCTGTTGCATTAAATGTGTGGTGCTTTGTTACAGCAGCCCTAGGAAATTAATACAACATGTAAAAATTAATACTGTGGCCTTGTGTGAAGGTACCATGTTTATGCCATAGCCGGTAGCCAGATTTCAGCACTCTAGGCAGCAGGTGATTTGTAGCTAGTATTGAGTTTTATTGATTGAACCAGAAGGTCTGATGCTTTCATAAACTGCACCTCTGAAATCTTCATACTAGAAGCAGTTAGCCTTTCAGTGACTTTAATACATACTTTTAAATGCTTATATAATTAATTCTATTGGACATTCTATTTATAGTGACTAAAATGTGGACACAGCTTGGTGGGTATACATATTGGCTCAATGTTTGAAAAGGTCTGATTACTCTAGCTTGCTTCATAGCCCTGTATTTCACCACTTTTCACACTCTGAGAGCTGCCAACAAGGAAGTAGCTCTTTTATATAATTGTCACAATTCATCAGAGTTGTCTCTACTTCTGTTTTAATAGCAATATTAATGATTATAAAGGATGTACCTACGTATGATTGACCAGGTGGACTTCATTGTAGTGAAGCGCACTGTGGTTTACCCAGTTTATCTAGTAAATGGCTCCAGAGCTTCTGTGTTCAGAACAGAGAGGGGAATAGCACTGACGTTGCCTTCCCTATAAGTATATGACTTAACATGAGCGGTGAGTTCATCACTGGAATAATTTCTGTTTAATTACAGTGGTGGCAAATGTTATGAGCGTGAGCACAAGCTGGGATGGGGAGTTGCATATAACCTGAATTGGCTGGAGGAGAAAACCAGTCAGAAAGGCATTTGAGGAACTGATACAAACTCTATTTCTGACAAGTGAGTAGGAAGCTCTCAGCCCTCACGCCATCCATCCGTAAATCCTGAGTGCTCCTTCAGTCTGGATCTTCAATCCAGCTTTTTCATTGCCAGTATTGCTAATACTGTGATGGCTGTGGCAATACCATCACCTCAGCACCTGGGCTATTTTAATATGATCCTGTTTCTTGCTTTCATCCTTACCTTCTTACACTCTGTTCTTATCACAGTGGCCAGACCCATTCTTTAAAACTATGACTCAGACCATGTTTTTCCTCTCTCCAATAGCTCCCATGATTTCCCAAGCTGGAATAAAATCCAGAACCCTTACAGTGGTTGATGGTTGATGTCCACCCTTCTGACCTCATCTCCCGCTGCCCTCTGCCTCCCTCCCCTCTGCCTTCCTCCCTCTGTCCCAGCTGCGCTGGCCACCCTGCTGGACCATGATATCCACTGAGAGGTTTCGCTTTGGCTGTTGGTTTTTGCTTTCTGTCCTTTTTTTTTTCTTGTTTGGAACGCTCTTATCAAGACAGCTGATCAGCTCCCTCATGCATTTCATGTCTTTGTCAGTTGTGACCTTTTTAGAAGGTCTTTCCTGGCCATTCAGTAAAAAAAAATGACAACTCCCTGGTTTCCCTGTCGTACCCTGCCTGTCTCACTCACTGTGTCATCGTTTTTATTTTTCCCTGTAGAATTTAGCACCGCTGAGAAGCTTCCACTTTGTTGCGCGGGGTAGGACGGGGGTGTTGGACAGGCAGTTGTATTCATACAATGTGGATGGGAGCTTCTCTTGCTGAAGGAGTTGAAAGGCCCCTGTGAAGGGAGAACTCTGAGCAGGGGGCAGATGGCAAAGGAAAAGGAGAGGTAGGCAGGACCAGATCATGGGGGCCACTGAGGGCATGTTAGACTGGAGGTCCCAAGCCTGGGAGAAACATGTAGCCGCTGACAGTTTTCAATGGGGGAGTGATGATGCAAGTACATACTAACACCCCTGCTGATTGTGTGTAGAGAATGTTTGGGAAATGACAAGTTTGAAGTAGTCCATTCCGGTGATCTGGATGGGGGATGACATGTTCTAGATCATTAGGTTTACCTGGAGAGAGGGATGGTGGACAAGGTTGGGGACACTGGGGAGACTATTGAGACTTCTCCTGAAGGAGCAAGGGTGTAAGGGGGTGGCTCTTGCTCAGCTTGGGATCTTGAGATGGAGTAGGTTTATGAGTATTGAAGTTAGAGGCTGGAAGAGCAGACCATGGACTCTGTTTTAGATACATGGTCTTTATACTACAATTCTTATCACAACCAGACCCATTTATCTAATCCCCTTGTTAACGTTTCTACTCACATACTTACAAGGCAGCTCAAAGCTTAGCATGTAGCCTGGACATAGTGTTTGAATTTGTGGAGAAGATCTTCCAAGGAGAGGTATGAGAAGTAATCACATGGGAGCCTGGACTGACCCCTGAGATGTTCTAACTTGTAACAGAAATCAGGTAGAAAAGAAAAATTCCCAGAAGATGGCCCCTTTCTCCGTGGAGATTCATTCTGATCAATTTTTTGACTGGTGAAGAAACAGATACTGAGAACAGGGAGGCAACCTGCCTGATCTCCTGGGTAGTTGGGCAGTGAGATTAAGCAGTTTTTTTGGACTGGGGTAGAGTAGGAGTAAATAAGTTGAAATAAGAGGTTTTTGAATTTTAGCAGAGTGTTTGTCATATTACCACTTGGACAAGAGTCTCATATATGTTCCTACCTTCTTCCATGTGAAATCTATGTCCACTCCCGTTTAGAAATACCTAGGAAAGGTACTTCCATTAATTTTTTTTTTTTTCCAGAAACCTCTCCTCTGTATCCTTGTGACACTAAAAATTCACTACGTGGTGCAAGGTGGTTTTAATTTTTGAATTCATTCTCTTTTTCTCTCCTCCTGTCTCCTGTCTTCCTCCCTCTCTCCCTCTCTCTTTCATTGTCTCCTTAGATTGGGATCTGCACTCATGTGTCTGCAGCTTTTAACACTGTCAGTATGCAGTACATTGTTGATAGACATGCATCTAAATAGAATATGCAGAATGCAACAGAAGTGCATTTTTAAAAAGTTTAATCCTGAAGACGTTTCAGTGTGTTCTAAGGGGAGCTGTAATTCTTTGTGTTCTGGACAAAGAATAGATTCAGATCATTAGCATTCTGCTCCTCACAGTAGGGGGGACATTTTGCAGTAAATTATACTCATCAGCACTCCCATAGACCCTTGCGAACAAGGCTCACTGAGCCCTTGCTTGGAAGTTGCTGCTCCCCGCTTTATGAGAGAGGCAGGAACTAGTTAAGACAAACTGCAAACCATGAATATGGATTCTATAGGGGACCCACCCGATCAATGTTAGTAGAGCCCCTAAATCTGCTCAAAAGAACCTGTTATCTCACCTCTTAAGAGTTATCACAGAATTTTAAGTTAGTACTTCAATGCCCTTTACAAAGAGTTTAAGTCCTTTGCTCTTCCCCATGAACATTTTCATCAAAATGTACTTGAGCTCCAATTGCTTGGTGAAAAATAGGTCACTACTAGTCATGTTTAGCATTCTTCTTTCTTCCCCTTTGGGAGAGAATCTGCCTTCAGACTATTTTTCACACAGAATAAGGATTAGTGCCTCTTTATCAATGTTGTCCATATCCCCCCTCAGTGTACTTTATTATCACTGCTAGAAGGTGCTTCTCTAAGACTGAGTTGTAGAGCTGTTAAAAAAAAAAAAAAAAAGTCAAGCTCCCCAAAGCCAGGGAAAATTGAAATGTCACTCTTTACAAGGAGTTTTAGGAGGGAGACTAAGCGTTTACTTCAATACAGACCATCCATTCTAGGGCCCAGTTTAGAAACTTTCAAAATCAATTTTAAATCTTTTCTTCACAGCTTTCACATCCCTTCAATATCATCCTTTTTTTTTTTTTTTTTTTTTATGAGATTGCCTTGGCCAGGTAGCCCAGGCCGGGGTGGGGTGGG
>SJYQ01004013.1:34241-93260 GCA_006410935.1 Redunca redunca
TTTTTTTTTTTTTTTTTTTTTATGAGATTGCCTTGGCCAGGTAGCCCAGGCCGGGGTGGGGTGGGTTGCTGGGGGTGGGTTGGAGGGACGCTGGTGGTTGACCTGTTGTCCGGGCTCTGTCACTCCTGCGCCCACAGCTCTGCCCCCGGCCCGGCTGCCCCCGCCCGCTGCCCGCCTGCCCCAGATGCCCTGAGCCTGCCTGCTGTTTGGCAGACATTTCCTTTGTTTGTGCTCCTTGTGTTGCTCTAATAGCCCTCCTCAAGGCCAAATTAGATTTATATGGAAGGAGAAGGCAGCTAGAGGCTTCAGAATGACTATGCTAATTAGAAACCAAAACATAAACAGCAACTCCACATGGATGTATTAAATAGGCCAGCATTTGCCACAGCAAATCAAATTAAGAGAAATCCCATTATCTCGCACAGGGCTTCTGCATGTTTTTCCTGACCGCCTGCTTTCCTGTATGAACAGGACAAGGGCATGAATATATTTCATTCTAGGTCTGGTTTTAAACTACAGTCTCTTTCTCCCTCACCCCAAACTACAATGATTCCAAGTCATTATTCACAATTACAGCAAACTCATTTTTTAAAAAATCCACTGTAAGTTTATATATCACCCTCTAAAGATTTTAGGCTTCGATGCAGCCTCAAACATTTCATTTATTTTCACCAGCTTGGCTTCAATGTTAACTAGTTACCGCAAAGTATTCTAAACAGACTTCTGGAAAGTCCCATGGATCCTATGAGAATTTATGATTATCTGTTACAGGAAATGAATATTCCATCCCTTAATTTCTAACCTTGTGCAGTCAGGCTGATGCTACAAAGGAATGTAAAACAAAAGTAACCTGTCTCCTCCTTTAAAATGAACCAGTACTAGCTGTCAGAAAGTTTTTAGGAGCTCAGTATTACAGGTGGCAAAGCAGGTAGGAAAAGTAGTCACTTTTGCAGTTAAAAGTTGCTGAGCTAATGATGGAGGAGACATTGGAAATGAGAGGTTTTCTCAGAGGCTGGGGAAACAGAAGGCAGGTCTCCGTTAGCCACTGGAAAAACTTTTAATGTTACACGTGAAAGTGAAAGTCGCTCAGTCGTGTCTGACTCTTTGTGACCCCATGGACTTAGTCTATGGAATTCTCCAGTCCAGAATATTGGAGTGGGTAGCCTTTCCCTTCTCCAGAGGATCTTCCCAACCCAGGGATCGGACCCAGGTCTCCCACATTGCAGGCTGATTCTTTACCAGCTGAGCTACAAGGGAAGGCAGGTATACCAAAGCTTGGAGAATCATGGCTCTTGTCTTTTTAACTTTTAAAAAATTGTATTTATTTTTAATTGAAGGATAATTGATTTATAGTATGGTGTTGGTTTCTACCAAACAGCAACATGATCTTTCAATTTTTTATGCAAATAAATTTTTCACTACTCATAGCTTTTCATTTTGTACTGTATGACAAGTCCTCTAATGATACAACAGTGAGCAAAGCTGGAAGTCCCTGAGGCAGGGGTATGGAGCTGCAGGAAGATAAACCCCAAGAAAACCAGCAGGGGACTGAGAGACTGGAGCTTCAAGGCAGCCAGAACAGCAGAGGTGCTCCTTCAGCTGAGTTCCTGTAGGAGAAATCATGAAAGTACATTTTCCACCCTATTTCTGGGCCAAGTTCATCATGGCCTGATCAACTCCTTTCCTGCTGTGTGAGAACTCCAATTCCTTTTCCTTTCTTTTGAAAATAAGTCACATCCCAATTTTGCAAGTCAGAAGCAAACCAATCTATTGTAACCAGAAAGGAATAAAGGACTGTGGTTAAACAAAGTAGTGGGGAGGGCAAGCACCTTGGCAGAAGATGAGAATTCTGGTCCTCAGGATTAAGTAATGATGGCCATCCCTTCACAACAGCACATATAGACCACTCCTCTGTTTTACTTGATGATCCCTTTCTCAGGACTGTTTCTTCTTATGTAAATATTAAGCCTAAGGCTTCTTCTGGGGAAAGCTAAGAAGAGTGAATAGTAGGAATTCCAGGTTACATCATGTGTTTCTCTAGGCATGAATACTGTAGTGAGTTGCCATTCCCTTCTCCAGGGGATCTTCCCGACCCATGGATCGAGCCCAGGTATTATGCACTGCAGGCAGACTCTGCCTCCTCAGCTAGATTCACATTACTTAGGGAAAATAAGCTTCTCTGAAAATGCCTCATTTACTTGTCATCTGCTATTCCAGTGAAGGGCTTAGCATTAATTTTCCTTTGTGGTTTTTGTGACAAAGACTCTCTCCTCTATCAAAATTTAGTCAAGCTCCCCTGAGCCTTCCTTTAGACTAACTCTTAGCCTTGGTTTTACCATGTTGGGCCTTCCCAGCCTAGTTGTTGCAAGAATCCTGCTAAGTCAGTTTAGGGATAATCCTTTTACCCTGGATATCTGATCATCCTTGTACCTGATCTAGATCCTCATCCCCTACAATCTCCCAGATGACAGCTGATCACCTGGCCTGCCTTCAGCAAGAATCCTATTTATTCAGTTTAGCAAGAATTACCCCTTCTTGGTAATTTTCCATCCATCTCCCCCTGCCTCCCACAGCCATTAATCCTCAGTTATCTTTACAGTATTCTGAGTTGTGTTTCATGTCTCTTCCCCCATGGCAATAGTCTTCACATCTATTGCAAAAATCCTGAGTAAAGTCTTCTTTACTGTTTTAAGTGTAAGAATAATTTTTCTAATTCTTGGCAAAAATATTTGTCCTTTTATGATAAAAGCAGTTGAATAAATGAAACATCTGTTTGACATCTTGCTTAAACCAAATTCTGTGTGTTTGTGTGTACATTATATAAATGTATATATACCTATATACATATGTATATCAATATACAAGTGCATATCATATATATATCTATACCTATATACACATAATATATATCATATTGATATACATATGTATATCAATCAGAAGATTCCTAAAAGACTGTCAAAGAAAGTAATTTTAAATATTTTTTATTACATATTACTACTTTCAAGGTAAAATTCTAAACTGTTCGCAAGTGTACAAAATCTTCTTGATTAGCCCTTTTCCTCCAAGCCTCTTACTTTCCACCCAGTTGGAACATGTTCCTCCATTTCAACTTTGTGGGCTTCCCTGGTGGCTCAACAGTAAAGAAATGGCCTGCGATGCAGGAGACAGGGCTTTGATCTCCGGGTCAGGAAGATCCCCTGGAGGAAGGCATGGCAACCCATTCTAGTATTTGCCTAGAGAATTCCACGTACAGAAGAGCCTGGCAGGCTACAGTCCATAGGGTTGCAAAGAGTTGGACTTCATGACTGAAGCAACTTAGCACACACACACACACTCCAACTTTAGTCTAAATATCCAAGGCATGCAAACAGGCCATATTAAAAAAAAAACAACAACAACTGTAGGTATGTGCCACCCAACATGGGAAACATTAAGCAAAAATGACTATTACATTTAAATTAAGTCAAGTTAAAATTGCCTCAGTCACAGTAGCCACATCTCTAGTGTTCAGTATGTAACTATGCCTATTGGCTGTCATATCCATTAGCACAGATGGAGAGGATTTCCATTATCTATCATCGTTAGAAAATTCTATAGGATAGTGCTGATCTATATAATTCAGGCTTGCAAGAACAAAAAATGTAGACAGCTCTCATAGCCAGGCTTACAACAGCATACAGTGTGGAGAGTATTTAATACCAACTTATATTCCTTTACTCAAATTTAAGGCTTGTTGTGGCACATTCTGTGAATCCTTTCTTGGTTCCCCCAGCACAAAGTAATCAACATTTGTTTCTGTTGCTTATACGATGTTTTTGTTTTCCTGGCTATAAATCGGAATCCTAAGAAGCAGAACCCGTTTCTAAATCTATAGGAATAAGTAGATAGAGTGAATGAAGAGTTTTGTCCCTGTAGCATGAGTTTAGCAAAGTACTGGTGACTTTTGGAAAATTGGATCTTTGGAGAAGGTCCAAATCCTTGGCTCTTTCACAGGCATGCTGCTCTTGCTGCTAAGTCGCTTCAGTGTGTCCGACTCTGCGACCCCAGAGACGGCAGCCCACCAGGCTCTCCCGTCTCTGGGATTCTCCAGGCAAGAACAGTGGAGTGGGTTGCCATTTCCTTCTCCAGTGCATGAAAGTGAAAAGTGAAAGGGAAGTCACTCAGTCATGTCTGAATCTTCGTGATCCCATGGACTGCAGCCTACCAGGCTTCTCCATCCATGGGATTTTCCAGGCAAGAGTACTGGAGTGGGGTGCCATTGCCCTCTCTGTTGCAGGTGTCATAGATACTGACAAATTACATATCTCTATTTACAGATACTGAAATTGACGCTTAGGAGTTAAAAATACCTGCCTTAGCATTGTTGTGAGCATTGGTTTAATAAATCACTTAGCACTGTGCATGGCATATAAGTACTTAATATTTGGTATCATTTAATCTAAATTTTGCATTCCTTATTAAAAAAATTATTGGGATATTGGGGAGGAGGTCATGTTAATATTTATTTAAAATACTTTTTAAAGAATCATTTTGATGTTCAAACTAAGGTAAGAGTTAGTAATGGGGAAAGGATGATTTGTTTCTAGCTTGAACTTAAATCAAGCTTTGCTTTAAGACTTGTATCCAAGTTGGACACAAAGGATGATACTTCATGGTCAGAAAGACTTGTGTTTAAAAAAAAATTCAGGAGAGACAGATCAAAATTATACTTTAAGCATTAGAAAGGAGGCAATAGTAATATTCTTAATATATTAGACACAGAGTCATTGAATAAAGTCTCAGTGATGCAATAGATGTTCCTTCTTTCAATTTTATCAGTTTGCAAAATTCATGAGGTTAATAAGTATTAAAAATCTCATTACTGTACCATATCAGATAGGGATGTAGCTCGAGGGTGTAATAAACTAGTTCTATTGTTGAAACTCCATCAAAAAGCAGGACTGCACTTACCAGCATTATAAAAACCTCTATATCTTTCTGCGTATAACTTTATCTAACAAAAAAATATTATATATGGGGTTTCTGAAAACTCACAATTCAAATCTTGAAACTCATTGACTTCACATATAAAGTTATAGCAGGTGGCTATTAAGAGTTTGAAAGAGATTCACTGTCAGCAAAGTGCTTATTGGTCTAGTTGTAGATATACTGGGGATTTACATCAATAGCTATATTTTGCTTTTTTTAAAAAAAAATCTTGTATAACTTTGCTGAAGCAATACTGGTTCCAAGTAGTTTGCACAATGCAACTGTTACCCCCTATTTCTTGTAGAGATTATGCATCAGTATTGATAGGGTTTAATACCTGCTTACTCCTTCTCAGGAAGAACTGAGGAAGCTTCAGTAGCATTCACTTATATTGACTCTAGTAACTTCATGTTCTATTCTTCCTCCAGCTCAACCTGGGAGCCTCCATCACCCTCAGTTAGCTATCAGCTACACTATTGCCCTTCTCAGATGTCACTTTGTTTTAATATTTAATGGATAACTTAAGATAAATTACCCTAGAGATGGATGTGAGGGGCCCTACTTGTAAGATACAAATTGGGGGGAAATCCTAAATAAAAATATAAGCTACATTGATAGTATAATGAACTATTTGTTCATCTTCCCTTAAGTTATTCCAAGTACAGCAGGCAGGCAAGGTAAGTTTGCAAGATATATTGCTTTGCAACCCATGATTTTTTCCTCCTAGCGCACTCATAATTTTCAGGTAGCAGCTCTGTTTCCACTTATGATCTCAAATTGGTTAGGCTCTTATCCCAGGTGATAAATTATAGTTTTGCTAAAGCACTTAGATATCTGTTTCTTCAGACTGATATAAGTATGGGGAAAGAAGGTCAAGGAACATGCATCAGTTTTGGCAAATGAACTATATTGCTGTTTAGTCTCTCAGTCGTGTCCAACTCTTTGTGACCGCATGAACTGTAACATGCTAGGCTTCCCTGTTCATCATCATCTCCCAGAGCTCACTCAAACTCACGTCCATCGAGTCAGTGATGCCATCCAACCATCTTGTCCTCTGTTGTCCCCTTCTCCTCCTGCCTTCAATCTTTCCCAGCATCAGGGTCTTTTCTAATGAGTTGGTTTTTCACATTAGGAGGCAAAAGTATTGTAGCTTCAGCATCAGTCAGTACAATGAATACTCAGGACTGATTTCCTTTAGGCTTGACTGGTTTGATCTCCTTGCAGTCCAAGAGACTCTCAAGAGTCTTCTCCAACAGCACAGTTCAAAAGCATCAGTTCTTCAGTGCTCAGCCTTCTTTATGGTCCAACTCTCACATCCATTCATGACTACTGGAAAAAACATAGCTTTAACTGGGCCTTTGTCGGCAAAGTAATGTCTCTCCTTTTTAAAATGCTGTCTAGGTTGGTTACAGCCCTTCTTCCAACGAGTAAACGTCTTTTAGTTTCATGGCTGCAGTCACCATCTGCAGTGATTTTTGTAGCCCAAGAAAATAAGGTCTGTCACTGTTTCTATTGTTTCCCCATCTGTTTGCCATGAAATGATGGGGCCAGATGCCATGATCTTAGTATTTTTGAATGTTGAGTTTTAAGCCAAATTTTTCACTGTCCTCTTTCACCTTCATCAAGAGACTCTTTAGTTCCTCTTCACTTTCTGTCATAAAGGTGGCATCATCTCCATATCTGAGGTTATTGATACTTCTCCCAGAAATCTTGATTCCAGCTTGTGCTTCATCCAGCTGAGCATTTCGGCATGATATACTTTGCACATAAGTTAAATAAGCAGGGTGACAATATATAGCCTGATGTAATCCTTTCACAATTTGGAGCCAGTCTGTTGTTTCATGTCCGGTTCTAACTGTTGCTTCTTGACCTATGCAGGTTTCTCAGGAGGCAGGTAAGGTGGTCTGGTATTCCCATCTCTTCGGAATTTTCAGCAGTTAGTTGTGATCTATACAGTCAAAGGCTTTGGCATAGTCAATTAAGCAGAAGTAGTTTTTTTTTTTTTCTAGAATCCTCTTGCTTTTCCTATGATCCAACAGATGTTGGCAATTTGATCTCTGGTTCTTCTGCCTTTTCTAAATCCAGCTTGAACATCTGGAATTTCTCAGTTCACATGCTGTTAAAGCCTAGCTTGAAGAATTTTGAGCATTACTTTGCTAGCGTGTGAAATGAGTGCAATCCTGTGATAGTTTGAACATTCTTTGGTGTTGCCTTTCTCTGGGATTGGAATGAAAACTGACCTTTTCCAATCTATGGCCACTGCTGAGTTTTTAAAATTTTCTAGTGTATTGAGTGCAGTACTTTAACAGCATCATCTTTTAGGTTTTAAAATAGCTCTGTTGGAATTCCATCACCTCCACTGGCTTTGTTCATAGTAATGCTTCCTAAGGCCCACTTGACTTCTCACTCCAAGATGTCTGGCTCTAGGTGAGTGATCACACCATCATGGTTATCTGAGTCATTATGGTCTTTGTTGTATAGTTCTTCTGTGTATTCTTGCCACCTCTTCTTAATATCTTCTGCTTCTGTTAGGTCCATACCATTTCTGTACTTTATTGTGCCCATCTTTGCATGAAATGTTCCCTTGGTATCTCTAATTTTCTTGAAGAGATCTCTAGTCTTTCCCATTCTATTGTTTTCCTTTATACCTTTGCATTCATCACTGAGGAAGGCTTTCTTATCTCTCCTTGCTTTTATTTGGAACTCTGCTTTCATATGGATATATCTTCCCTTTTCTCCATTGTCTTTTGCTTCTCTTTTTTTCTCAGCTATTTGTAAGGCCTCCTCAGACAACCCTTTTGCTGTTTTGCATTTCTTATTCTTGAGGATTGTTTTGATCACTGCCTCCTGTACAATATTACAAACTTCAGTCCATAATTCTTTAGGCACTCTCTCTATCAGATCTAATCCCTTTATTTGTCACTTCCACTGTATGATCATAAGAGATTTGATTAAGGTCATACCTGAATGTCTAGTGGTTTTCCCTACTTTCTTCAATTGGCTCAGACGGTAAAGCATCTGTCTACAATGCGGGAGACCCGGGTTCAATCCCTGGGTTGGGAAGATCCCCTGGAGAAGGAAATGGTAATCCACTCCAGTACTATTGCCTGGAAAATCCAATGGACAGAGGAGCCTGGTAGGCTACAGTCCATGGGGTTGCAAAGAGTCGGACACGACTGAGCGACTTCACTTTGTCAATAAGGAGTTCATGTTCGGAGTTACACTCAGCCCCTGGTGTTGATTTTGCTGACTGTATAGAGCTTCTCCATCTTTGGCTGCAAAGAATATAATCAGTCTGATTTTGGTATTGACCATCTGGTGATGTCCATGTGTAGAGTCATCTCTTGTGTTGTTGGAAGAGGGTGTTTCCTATGACGAGTGCATTCTCTTGGCAAAACTCTGTTAGCCTTTGCCCTGCTTCATTTTGTACCCCAAGGCCAAACTTGCCTGTTACTCCAGATATCTCTTGACTTTCTAGTTTTGCATTTCAATCCGCTATGTGGAAAAGAACATCTTTTTTTTGGTGTTATTTCTAGAAGGTCTTATAGGTCTTCATGGAACTGTTCAATTTCAGCTTCTCTGGCATTAGTGGTTGGGTCATACACTTTGATTACTGTGATCTTGTATGGTTTGAGTTGGAAATGAACAGAGATCATTCTGTCGTTTTTGAGATTGTACCCAAGCACTGAATTTCAAACTCTTTTGTTGACTCTGAGGGCTATTCCATTCCTTCTAAGGGATTTTTGCCCACTATAGTATACAATAGTCATCTGAATTAAATTTGCCAATTCCAGTCTGTTTTTAGTTCACTAATTCCTGAAATATCAATGTTCTCTTTTGTCATCTCCTGTTTCACCACTTCTAATTTACCTTGATTCATGGACCTAACATTCCAGGTTCCTTTGCTGTATTGCTCTTCACAGCATTGGACTTTACTTTCACCACCAGACACACACACACAACTTGGCATTGTTTGCACTTGGCTTAGGCTCTTCATTCCTTCTGGAGCTATTTCTCCACTCTCCTCAGTTGCATATGGGTACCTACTGACCTGGGGAGTTCATCTTTCAGTGTCATATCTTTTTGCCTTTCCATACTGTTTATGGGTTCTATAGTGGATCATTTCTACTTTTACTCAGAAAGGGAAGCCTTTCTCAGCAAAGCCTTGGGAGGGATAGACTTTTATTCCTTCCTCATCTTTTCTGCCTAGAAGTCAAATGAGATGCATGGAGGTCATCTTGCTAACACAGTTTTAAAAGCTTGTAGACAAAAATCCGATATTTTAAAGATCAAGGAAAAAAGAGTCTGGGCCCGTGACATTGATATTGAGCTTACCTCTCGAGTTCTATGTGAGAGAAATAAACCTCCATTTTAAAAGCACCTCTAAGCTGGGTTTTCCTATGAAGTGAAATTGCACAGTCGTGTCGGACTCTTTGTGACCCCATAGACTGTAGCCTACCAGACCCCTCTGTCCATGAGATTGTCCAGGCAATTGTACTGGAGTGGATTGCCATTTCCTTCTCCAGGGGATCTTCCCAACCCAGGGCTCAAACCCAGGGCTCCCGCATTCTAGGCAGACGCTTTACTGTCTGAGCCACCAGGGAAGTACCGGGTTTTCCTATAGTGGGAAGCATTTCTGGGTGATTCAGTAACTGACAGACATTAGTTTTCTCACGTGACAAATTATTTTCTGTGGCCAGAACTTTATTTTTAGGACTGGAATCCAGTGCTTTCCACTGTGGCTTGCTGTGAGTAGACAGTAAAACTGTTTAAATCATCATTTTAGTCAACTTGGGCTGCTGTTATAAATTATCAAAGACTGTGTGGCTTAAATAACAGATTTATTTTCTCTCATTTCTGGAGGCTGGAGTCTAAGAACAGTGTGTCAGTGAGGTTGGGTTCTGGTGAAGGCTCTCTTCCTGACTTATAGGTGGCCACCTGCTTTCTTTTCACATGTCAGAGAGAGCGAGGGAGCTTTGATGCCCCTTCCTTTTTTTTTTTTTTTCTTTTAAGAGCACAAATACCAACACGAGGGCCACACTGTCATGACCTCAACTGAACATAATTATCTCTCAAGGTATCTCCAAATACCATCATATATGGGAGGTTAGGGCTTCAGTGTGGTTTAGTGGGGCACCTTCAATCCATGGCAATATGCAATCTACACTATTTTTACTTCTAAGCTCTCAGAGGGCCTTGTATTCATGAGGCATATGTGAAGAAGCTTATATATACATCATTTAAATGGTGAGGTTATTCCCTGTGCTGGCTTCATACACTTGCTGGGGCATACATGCTAAGAGGGGACCTGCTCACGCTTATCGGGCTTGCTCTCATCCAGAGCATTGTCACACTATGCTGCTTCCTTATGAAAGTCAGTCATCCAGCTTTTCTTCCTGGCCTCCTGCATTGTTCACTTGGTTCCTTTCTTCATTCTCATTCATCAACCCTGTGGCTAATCACCATCTCTAAGTATATGGGGTATAGATTTCACAGGCCACAGCAAATGAGAACATGCAACCTTATGCTTTTTTCAGAACTAACCTCATCTTACTGAGTCCTCAGTAGGTCTGAGATAGATATAAAATATTCTAAACACTTGAAACAAGTCATCATTGTTTCAAGTTGAAACAAGGATAAATCCAGGATTTTACCTTTCTTCTGCTTTTATTTCCTGTGACTCCTGACTAGGATGACCAGGGCACCGGGAGAAATGAAAAAACTCCTAGTGGTGTCTGGAGATCCTGAACAGATGACGCTGCCTGTGCCCTGGCTTGGTCTGCAGGATGCCTCCGCCTTCCATGTCCCTTTTGCTGGACAACCACAGTGGTATTCTTACTGAGCTCCACACATTGACATTTTAATATGTGCATAATTGGTTCACTATCCAAACAATACATAAGGATGTAAAAATAGGAATTTCATGTCTCCTTCCCAAGCTCTAGCCCTTCTACCAGGAGGCAATGACTTAATACTAATTCTATAGTTTGCATCATAGCTTTAAAGCTGAAAAGAAATAAAAGAATGAGTGTTTAGACAGGATTTATTGTCTCTGCTGGGAAAGATGAAGAATTTACTAAATTTACCCAACCTCTTATCTCTTCTACCAAATCTGTTAATTATAGTTACATAAAAGATTGTAAATGTCAAAGCTTGATTTAAAAATAAATTATAACTAAGTCTTCCATGCTCTGGTTTGTAGATTCATCCCATAGATAATGAATGGCATTTATCATATTATGTAAATGTTCTTTTAAAACAAGTTATTATGAATGGATTCTTTCAGAAGTAGACAGTCTTAGATTATTGAAACATTGCTGCTTTTAGGAGACTTTTCCGTGTTTTAAGGTCTAATATAGCCATTAATTTCTTTTTATCTAACTTTTCTGGTTCTGATAACTATTCTCTCCCACAGACCTAGGGAGCACTGGAACGTTGCTAGACCCAGGGAACACTGCACATGCTGTCTTTTGTCTCTACCACACCCATACTCTGAGGAACCTTTAAGGGCAAGTGAAGGTCGCTCAGTTGTGTCCGACTCTTTGTGACCCCATGGACTATTGTCCATGGAATTCTCCAGGCCAGAATACTGGAGTGGGTATCCTTTCCCTTCTCCAGGGGAATCTTCCTGACCCAGGGATCGAACCCACGTCTCCCGCATTGCAGGTGGATTCTTTACCAGCTGAGCCACAAGGGAAGCCCAAAGGAACCTTTAATAGAGGGACTATTCATAGGATACCTGATTGGGTGTGTCAGTTTGTTCTTATTAGGACCCTTTTAAGTCTAATCTCAGCCAGTCTATTACTCATGTGTAAAGATGCAAGTCCAAAATTTTCACTCAGAACTTTGATGTACTGAATGCAAAATGACAAAACAAAAATGATACATTGTTGTCACTAAAATATCTGTAGAACTATTCCTTACAAAGGCATTTCTTTATGTAGGATGGTATAATTTAGAAATTCTAATAATGATAAAGGTCTCTGTGTTTAGGTATAACTCATATTTCATTCAATCTATTCAGTATGTTGGGGATCCTTTCCATCAATTTGCCTTAAATTATATTTTTAAAGCATTATTCAAAGTAACAAACACATTTATGGACTTAAAGTTTGACAGTGCTAAAAGACTTAAAAAAAGCAATGATGTCTTTCTCTGCCCTGTACCTCCTACTCCACTGGTGTGCCCTAACCATTTTATCTGGAATTTACCTATGCAGTGATGGTTTCCTTCTATTTCTTTATCAGTTGGGATACTGTATCTTATTATGGATGTTGATTATTTAGTCCAGCTTCCTACCTCTGGCCTTCTCATGAGTTTCTCAACATCATTATCAGTCAAAGGAAGATAGCATATGGCTATAAAAATATTGCTCTCTACTGAGCCAGGTAGTATACTACAATGAAGATTCTCTTTTCATACAGTGTTATTCTATTTATCTATTTAAAAAAAAGTTCAGGTGAGTTTTTGAATACCAACTGATTTTTTTCTAAATGCCAAAATGCAAATCCATCAGCTCCCTTTATTTCCCAGATAACTTCCTCTTGCAGCCTCTGTGCTCTGGCACCAATTGAGATTGATAATTCTCTGAGTATAACTTATTACTTATCTAGCATTTTCTTTCTCTGATCTCCAGTGTTTGAGCTTCCTTTTTATGAATCATCTATCTTAGTTTTTGCTGTTGTTGTTGTTGTCATTGCTTATAACTTTGATTTGATGGAATCCATCCTCCAGTAACATCTGAAAAAAGGCACATTCAAGGTATATTTTAGTTCTAGACCTGAAAATGTCTTTTTCAACCTGTATTTCTCTGCCTATACAAACCACCCATCAAATATGACTGTAGAACAATATATTTTTTTTTCCTCAGAAATTTAAGGGCATTGTTCTATTGCCTGAAGGCATCTAGTGTTACTGTCGAGGGTTCTGAAGATACTCTGCTTCTCATTCCTTTTTTGTAACTTATTCTCCCTTCCAGAAAATTTTAGGCTCTTCCTCTCTCTGTTGTTTAGTGATGTTAATATGTATACTTTATGTGCATTTAAAGGTTAATTGACTGTGTTCATGTTTTTCTCTTACTGATATTAGAACTAACCAGGGATAGCATATCAGTTTTGATGTTAAAAAAAAAAATGAATCTGTGTATACAATCAATACTATAATCAAAAGTAGGGTCTGGTCCACTCAAAAGCCAACCAAGAGACAAGATTGGTGGAAAGAAAAGTTTGCTTTATTTTGGACGCTGGCAACTACGGTGGCTGAGGGGAAGGTAGACTCTTGTCCAAAGGCCGATTCCTGCCTACTGACAATCAGTGGGCAAGAGATTTTGTAGACAGAGTGAGGGTGATACATGCAGAAATCCTACAGTCAGTTCTGACAGTCATCTTGAAATTGGTCATGTGGTGGTCTGATCAGTGTCATCTTGGTTGCTTTAAGTGCTGTTAACCTTCAGTTCTAGGGTCAACTTGTTCCCATTTCTTGAGACCAGTTCTTGGAATTGTAGCACTTTATGTCATGGCTACAGTCTGGTCATCATATAGTTAACTTCTTCTACCTGGTGGGAGTTTCAATACCTATAAGATCTCTCACAGGATATGGCTCAAAATATTATCTGTAGCCCATGTTATTTTCCTTAACAATGAAAAATAATGGTCCATTAAGCTCATTCCAAAGATTCAAGTTGGCAAGTGGAAAATCTTCAATGTAGTTAATGATAGAACAATTTTTAAACCCCAAATCACATTACATTAATATTGTTAACTAGCATGTTATTATTTAGTGGGTCTTAAAATAAGTTTGTAAATCTGCTTTTGTTTTCTAATTCCATAAGAAGTCTTCCTGTGTTTGCTAAGTTTCTACAGGTGTAGGACACCAAAATCTCCTTAGGCTTATATTGAAGACCAATTGCCAAATATGAGAGTATTTGAAGGTGGGGACTTTGGGAGGTGATTAGGTTATAAATGGAATTAGTGCCCCTATAAAAAGGTCTCAAAGAAGTGTTTGATCCCTTCTGCATGTGAGTGAGGACATAGAGTTCTTACCAGAAACCTAATCTGCAACTTCCTTGATCTTGATTTCTCGGCCTCCAAAACCTTGAGAAACAAATAACTACTGTTTTTTAGTAAGCTACTCAGTCTATGGTGTTCCCTTACAGCAGCTGAACTAAGACAGTACGTTTTATGAAGAGGGAATTTATTCTTAGCTATAATACTTAGGACATTATAAAACATACATCCAGCGTATAAAATGTTTATATGTACATATTTTCATGTATAAATTTAATACGGGATTGAATGTTTCCCATTGATTGAGTCCTTTGAAGTTTGAGAAGCACTTTTATTCCTTATACTTCCATAAATGCTTTATTTTAACTTTTCATATGTTCCCTCCAGATTCAGAGGAGAGAAGAACCTTAAAGTTTCACTAACACCTTTGTCTCATTCTAATTCTTCTTCTAGGCATGAGTTTCCTCATTGATCAGATGAGAGGATATAGAGTCACATCAGAAGAGATAAGGCCAAGGGTGCAAGAGAAACATGTTCTCAGAGGTTATTTGTATTGGTTATTGAGAAAAGGACAGAAATATCCCAGTACAGTGTCCGCAGCAGCACCCACAGATGACTGGGCAATGCATGTGGTTTTCTGCACTTGGAGAACATCAGGGCATAGAAGAAATATGCCTGCTTTTTTTCCCGACTTAAGTAAGAACAAAGTTCTGAGTAAGAATTTGGCTCCCATACAAAAAAGTTAACACAAAGATTGCTTCTCTTCAATAGATTTACTTGACTTAATTTCTTATGAATTTTCTTATTTGTAGATTTAAGAGCTGAGGCAAAAACTTAACTGGTTGCCAGAGAACTCCCAGAGCATAATCAGCTCTCAACATATTGCTTCTGTCAAAGGAAAAGAGACACAAAAAGTGACAAATGCAGATACAAATGCAGTCTGGATGAAACATAGCATGTTTTTCATAAAATGTAAAGGACATCTGCTAGTTGCCTACTTGTATATGCTTCCCTTTACTTCAGTGTTTCGAGTACAAGACAGATTGGGGACCTGTGGGAAATGGGGTTCAGGGTATAAGAACCCCTACTGGCTGTCCTAAATACAGTTACTGGCTAATGTGGATAGAAGCAGAGACCACCCTCTATTTCATCTTTCCATTGTCTGCCAGGGTGGCATGTAATCTATTCCAGGCATCTGCAACTGGAAGCAAAACATGCCAATTATTTTTATTGATCTAAAGCCTTCATAGGTGGGACACCTTGCCAGGGCAGCATATGGAAATTTAGATAAGGAAATGATTGCAGAGGCATGGAAAAGGCTTTGCTATTTGGAAAAGAATGTGTAGGCCTTAAAAAAATGAACAAGCACTTGGTATTCCAGAGCTTAAGATGAGCCAAAGATGAATTATGCACTTGCTGCAATCGAAATTGATTACTAAGCCTTCGATGAGTCACATGCCTTAGGAATTAAGTACTCCAATCTATTATTGTCAGTATCCTGATCGGTCAACCAGGCTGTGAATGGGAATTTGCATTAAATTGATTTGAGTGTTTTTTCTTGAACTAACATCACTCAATCAAGGGACACATTCAGACAGAGCTAGATAAGTCTGACTGAATTTGATTTGGAAAAGCAGGGTAGCAAGGGATTAGCAGGCAGAATTTAAAAGCACCATAAATCTGGCACTACAGGATGGGCTGGAAGAAGCAGGTGACTAGTCTTTGTGCCACAAATAGGGTATGGAGTCAAAGTAGATTTGTTTTGTGAGTCTGTAGCGTGTTGATACAATCATGGATTGCAAAATTCATCATCAGGTAATACAGAGAGCTATTTCTTGAGGGATTTCAGAAGATCTGATTCAGAAATGACAAAGTATTTGCCAACTGTGTCAGGATTAAGTCTTATTTGTAGTATGTTTGCCATGCCATGATCTTTTGACCCAATGGGAGTCATTAACTTTATGTATAATTAAGCTTTTATGTAAAGAGGGTGAGTAGATTACATGACCTCAGGTCTACTCAAGTTTAACATTACATGATCATGTGAGTAGAAAAATATCAAGTGTCAAATTTCACTCCAACATGCTCTTTGTTGGCTAGATGCTAGGATTCACAAAAAGCCTCAGCTGTCCCAGGCACTCAGTCCTGGCATTTAACAGATGGTTTAGGGAAGGCATGAGTCCCTGGGGCTATGATGGGTTGGAAAGTTTTGAGATGAACTTGTAATAGAAACCAAGAGTTTAAAACATTTGAACGTTGACTGGATTTACCTACAGGTCAGGAAGGAGCATTTGTTGATGCTCAAAATGACTCTTGGCAACCCACTCCAGTACTCTTGCCTGGAAAATCCCATGGATGGAAGAGCCTGGCAGGCTACAGTCCGTGGGGTCGCAAAGAGTCGGACACGACTGAGCGACTTCACCTTACCTTGCCTTAAAATGATTCTGATTCATTACATTCTGAATAAAATAAATGAGTTCTCTCTCTCTTTTTATTTTTCTCTAAACCACTCACACAGATAAAGTAATAAGGATCCAGCTTTGAATGGTGGGGAAAGCGCAATAAAACTTGTCAGATGGTTTTTTACAGTAGGAGAAAACCATGAATTTCCAGTGAACCTACAATATCTTTGCATCTTAACCTGTTCTAACTAAATAATACCATGCTGAAATTTTATTCCTTCATTCTCAAAAATGTCTAACTTTGAACTGTTATAACATTGCTCTTAGCTGATTGAAGGCTTCTTAGAAGGGTCATAACTAATATTCAACTGTACTAACCACTAAGCTGAAAATTTGGTAAAGATAAGAGGTTATTGGCTTCCTGATCAAGCAGGACTTATGGGAGTAATAGCTGATAGTGTTGAATCTCTTCCATTTCCATCTTATCTGTTCCCAGCATTGCCATGGTAATGTTTTTCAGGGTGTCCTTACTATTGGTTACTGCTTGCCAGAAGTCTCAGAGGTATATGAGAATGTAGGCATTTGTATTACCACATGTCCCTTCTATGACGCTCTGTCATGGCAAGGGAAAGAAGTCAATAACACTGAATGAGTCTTTAATCATGCTGATACTCAAAGGATATGTGTCTTTGATGTTTTAGACTATATATTTGCTTGGTTTGATTACAATACAGCAAGTACTTCTTAAAGATCAATATCATAAAAGTTACTTTTCCCCTTGAAATTTTCTCTTAAGCAGAAGTTGGTGAAGTTTTGAAGCTAAGTCATTTGCACAAGAAATGCTCACTGTTTGAATATGTTACCATTTGAAGATACAATAATCAATATTTTTTGCAGCATTGTGCATTAGGGTTGTTCAGTTAAACTCCATTCAACATGAATGGAGTTCTGTTGAATTCTTGTTTGAACTAGAAAGCAACTAAGGTCAAAACCAGTACACCAAAGATAAAGTTACTGTATTATAATTCTCTAGTCAATTGTGTGGGATGTACTGATCGCGGAAAGATGAAAATTAGATAGAAGCCAAGCAAAAGAAGTTGAGAATCCATTTTCAATGATAAGAAAATTTGATCAGGAGATGACTTTAAAGTAGCAAGAAGTGTGTATTACCCTTAACTATTAAACCTATAGAAAGGACCTGGAAAAATAACCCTAGAAAGAGCACAGTTTGTGTATTTCCAGTATGGAGAGGAGGTGACCTTAGTTGGTAAATAAAGTGGGTCTGAGACGGAAGTTTCAGGATGCCCCAAGAGTATGCAGATTTGTGTTGCAAGGGTAAGAAGTGAAATGAAGGCGAATAGTGAGAGGATCCATGAAATGAAATATGGAGTGGAACCAGCTGCATCTCTACCAAACTTCTATTAAAATTTGGAAAAACTGGGCTGCAGAAGAACTTGGTTAACATTTTCACAGTCACTAGGGGAACTCAGTTGAATTTATGTTATGTATCTAAAGGCTCTTCCTCATTCTGTGTCTCCCCCATCTTTTGACCCCGGGCAGTGTTTATACAGATGTCACAGTCTGAGTTTCTAATTGTATCTATAGTGACCTTCAGAGAGGAGAGACAAAATAGGTTTGAACACAAGCCCATTCTTGTGGTAACTCCTACTTAAAAGGGACAATATTTCTGAACAATAAACACTATAGCCTATTTTTAACTGAGGTTCTGTGATGTGAAAAGTGATAAAAATTTACAAATGAATAAATTCATGTTTATAGTTTTACCACTTCACTGGAAATAAAAATACCCAATAGTCTAAAATTTAGCAAAAAGAAGTCAATACGATGTTATGTTCTAGGTTCTAGGATATATAGTAATCATATTTATATCAGAGGCATTGATTTAAGTTTGACATAACTATTATTAAATATTATTCAGAGATTTTCTTCTGAATTGTCTGAGCCCCTGTATAGCATACTCTTTTCAGGCTAGGCTTGTATATTTGTCCATTCATAGAGTCAGTTGAGCAACTAAATCCTAAGAAGTGCCTAAGAGAGTTGCTTGTGTAAGAGTAGTCTTACCTCCTCCTGATGATCAAGGTCAGTTCTCTCTGTCAGGATTCTGACTCTTCTTTTCTTGCTAAACCCTTGATGCAAGAGGCTCAAGTGCCCATGAGCCAGTTTACAATTTAGGATTCTTGGTATATCCTCTGTGAAAGTGTTAGCTCTTTGGGCCCCAGTACCCTTCTATGCTGTGACTTTGCCAGGAAGTGCAGAAAAAAGAAGCATAAATTAAGGGCTCCCAGTGAGTCACTGAGAGTGTACAAGGCTGTGACTGGAGCTATTACTTGGTTGAAGTTTTGGTAGTCTATAGTTATCCCAAACTCTGTCTGGTTTTGGTAGGGACTAGATGGGATAAATGGGAATAACCATCTTTGCATCCTTGAAATCTCTAAAGGTACACTAATAGCCACCTCCCCAAGACTCGATATTGTTTTTTTATTTACTGCTTTGGCCATTGGTAAGGGCAGTTTTAGAAGCTTCCATCTAGCCTATAGGATTCAGTTTATAGTGGGAAGAGCCATTACCCCAAAATTGGAGTTGTACCATTTTCAAACATGCTAATCCCAATCATACTTTATGGAAATGGAGAAAGGACCAATACATAGGTCTGCAGATCCAGCTGACCCATTGAAACCTGGACTCAAGTCAGGATTTCATTTATTATTTGGTTTTCATATGGCTCAATGTGAACAGGGGCCATTATCATATTTTGAGTTTCCAAGTTTCATTATCAGTTGACTCCCTTTCTTTAACATTCATCAAAAGACTGGGAATTCTTTTTTCCTCAATATATAGTTTCCCTGAGTAAATGGTCCCAAATCCTTTTGGACAAAGGAATCATTACCATGGATGCTTGCTATGGCTTTGCAGGATCCTGGAGACCTGGTCATCTCTTCAATAAATGGGGTTTGAGTCTGAAAACTGGCTCAGGACTAGAAACTGCACAATGGGTTGTGACCCTTTAATGGGATGCCTTCCCTCAGACTCTTTGTCATTCATCATTGCATTCCTTTGTTGGTACAAGTTGAATAGTATCCTTGTTGGCTGCCCACCTATTTTGCTGTAGGGTTGCCATGTTCCATTAACTATCTTCATACCTTTTTGTGAGTTAGGTTCCTTTGACTGCCACTTCAAACGTGGCACTCACTATGATAATTGTGACACTCTGGCTTGACTTCTGTCCATATACCATAATTTTCCAAATATCATCTCTCACCTATAGAGTAATGCTGCTGCTGCTAAGTTGCTTCAGTCATGTCCGACTCTGTGCGATCCCAGAGACGGCAGCCCACCAGGCTCCCCTGTCCCTGGGATTGTTAAGGCAAGAACACTGGAGTGGGTTGCCATTTCCTTCCCCAATGCGTGAAAGTGAAAGTGAAGTTGCTCAGTCGTGCCTGACTCTTAGCAACCCCATGGACTGCAGCCTACCAGGCTCCTCCGTCCATCGGATTTTCCAGGCAAGAGTACTGGAGTGGGGTGCCATCGCCTTCAGCAATTTAGCTAAGTAGCACCCTTCCCAACAGCACATTCTTTCTGGCCTTAGTACGTGGTATTTGTGATGGACTCTTGCCTGGAAAGTAATCATCTGGCAAGTCTTATAAATGAATATACTATAACCATTCTAGGACGCTCACTTGCCTCAGCCTTTTATTCGATTCCTCCTCTATCTTCCATAGAAATTCTATCATTTCAGTCTCTCCAGCATGGATCATTATTTGTTTTATATTTCTAGGAGTCATCATAGTCACAAATTCACACCATTTGTTGGGTGTGGAAACCTCTGCAAGGATGTTAAATCATGAATCTCAGGAGAATGCCCTCAAGTTGACATCTTTCTTGTGCAGTTTTCACACTCCAGAGATTTAAGTAAAGAGCTGACTGACTTGGGAGTATCCCGGCCCCTTTTATCAGGCACACTTATCATTTAGTCCCACCTGTACTCTGATTCTTGCTCATACATACTCATTGTGTTTTGCAGCTCCTTTGTGGCATTGCCCTTTGCTTCTCTCTTCAACCAAGCATATCCTCAGCTGGGCTATGCTGCCAGTTTTAACAACAGGCTGCTACCTTGTGCCAGAGTCTCTCTTCGTGTTTCATCTACTGTTAATACTGGGTCCTCACTGCCAACCAGGTAGCCAGCTCCAGAGCCCCTATCTTATCATATGCTTTCTCAAACCACTTCCAATACCAATTCTCTTAGGTTTGGTTCTCTGCAAGAAAACACTGAGATAAGCTTGGGGTACATTATATTTATTAGGAAACATAACATGTGGAAGAGAATGGGAGAAAGAAAGATTGGATAGAAGTACTAAAAACAAACAAAAAAGGCAATGTAGTAGAGCTGACAGAACCTTTGGGTAACCTGGCAGGGAGCTCTGGAGCTAGTGTTGTGCCTCTAAGTTGTGACTACTTGGAATGGAATTGCTATTTTTTTTTTGTTTTAATATTGGAGCATAGTTGGTTAACAACGTATTAGTTTTGGTTGTGATTCAGTTATACATATACATATATCTATTATTTTTCAAATTCTTTTCCCATTTAGGTTATTACAGAATATTGAGCAGAGTTCTTTGCGCTACACAGTAGGTTCTTATTGGTTATCTGTTCTAAATATAGCAGTGTGTACATGTCAGTATTAAACCCCAAATCTCTCTCTCCTCCCAGCCTTTTCCCAGTGGTAACCATACATTTGTTCTCTAAGTCTGTGAGTCTGTTTCTGTTTTATAAAGTTCATTTGTATCAGGCTTTTTAAGATTCTGCATATAAGTGACATCATATGATATTTGTCTTTCTTTGTCTAACTTATTTCACTTAATCTCCAGATCCTTTTATGTTGTGACAAATGACGTTATTTCATTCTTTTTAACGGCTGGGTAAAATTTCATTATATATATGTACCACATCTTCTTTATTCATCTGTTGATGAACATTTAGTCTTGGATATTATAAATAGTGCTGCAGTGAACATTGGGGTGCATGTATCCTTTTGAATCATGTTTTTCTCTGGATAAATGCCCAGAAGTGAGATGGCTGGATCATATGGTAGCTCTATTTTTAGTTTTTTAAGGGGCCTCCATACTGGTCTCCTTTAGACTTTTCTCTTACTCAGTCCCCAAGTGTGGGCTTTCTCGGGGAAGGGGATGACCTTGGGGAAGGCAGCTCTTTGATACTGAGGCAAACTTTGAAGGAACTGGCAGTTGGAGGCTGTCTGCATTATCTACTGTGGTTGGTAGACATGTAAAAGTACTCCCCACCTTTCAAGGGAGGACTTGTCCAGGTTGTAGTCAGCAAACACTTTTTGTGTCAGTATTTCTTTTGAAAAGCTAGTGGCAGGAGTCACAAAATAAAGGACAGTGTTGAAGAGGAAGAGATTTTCTTCCTAGATGAAATATGATTGTACAATAAGGTCAGTAGGTTTTGTGAATATAACTTGATCTAGTTTCTGGCTTGACTCCATCCTGGTTTTATGACTTTTTTGTCTTCCTCATTCATGGATGAAAGTATAATTGTAACAATACTTGTCTGACCAAGCATAGTAATCAAGCTCACAAATGTTGTCAAATTACCTCCTTTGAGGTACTCCATAAGAAACAGAAGAGCAGTCAATCTGTGCATGGGAATTGGGAGAAGGTATTGTCCCATCAGTTCTTCCTTCCTCTTAAAGGGAGAAAAAAGCTGGTTTCCATTCTTCCCTTCTACTTTCTCAAGCTCTCACATCCAGAGCCTTGTACACAGTGGTTTGCTCTCAATGTTTACGGTGACATTGATTCTTTGATAACAGTTGTTTCTAGGGTTATAATAGTTCCTAGGTTATAAAATTAGAACTTTGTAGCTTGGTGTCAGAACCCTTGGCATTTCTATATAAAAATTTATTTTATGAAAGAAAATTTTCTGCAAAAGCTATGTTCCAGATGTTTTTCTTTTTTCTTTCCTGTGAAGCAGCATATATTTATGGTTATCTATACAGAAAACCTACAAAAATATATACTAAACACTAACCATTTTTTTGTAAAAATAAAAGTTTACCTAAATTCTCTCATGCTAAATATATTCAGACCTTGCTTTTTCCTGCCTCCTTTCCCACACATAAGTTTTAAAGAACAATTCATGTTTTTATACAAATTATATGTATATTTGTGTGCATGCTTGTGTGTATATATGTATGTGTACACATATATGCGTAGATATGTGTGTAGATATATATACACACAAATACACATACATATATCCACTGAGGAGCATAGCATTATTAATAATAACTCAGTTTATCCATTTAAAAAAATTGACATCCAGGTTGATCCCTATTCTTCACTATTATAAATTTTTGTGTGTGTCATTGTTCATGTCTGGAACACATGGGATTCTCCAGAAGTGCATATAACCTATCACCCAGAAACAAATTTTTGTGGAGCACTTTGGCAACATTTCCTGAGAAAGTGCACCAGTTTATAGTTTCATAAGCAGTCTGGTAACAAAGCCTGAAAATTCCAACTCTTAGTTTTGTCCGTCTGCTGAGTATCTTCTAGATCGCAAGGTAAATTTATTTTGAATTCCTTTGGTACTTAGTCTGGTTAAGAGCTTTGAAGCCAAAGGCCATTTTGATTTCCTCCTGTGAATTTTTCTCATCCTTTCTGCCCATTTTTCTACGGTTGTCTCTTATCAATTTATAGGAATTTTTCAATTATACTGAATATAATACTTTGCTGTTCTTGTTCCAATTATGTTCCCTTTGATCTGTGGCTTGTAAGTTTTACATTTTAATGTAATTACATTTGTCACACAGAGACAAATAGTTTAAACACATTTCCTTTATTAGCTTTGTTTGCTTTATCTAATAAATCCTTTCCTGTTGTGAGTTCAAGTATTCTTCTATATTTTCTCTCAGTTTTCAAAGTTTTGCTTTTCATATTCAGGTCTCACAGACACTCATTTTAAAGAAAATGTTGTCCTTCCAGAAAGCTGCTTTTACGCTGGCCTGTGAGGATCTGACATTCACTGAGCAGCAGTTCTCAAGGGCCAGTAACACCACCTCTGTCAGGCACCACATGGTCAGGCCTCTTTCTGTGCCCTACATTCAGTGCCTTTTGTCCATTTATCACTACCTGCTGTATCCTCTCCCCACCAACACACATACTCTATGCTCCAACAGAATGGAATTTTTCTTTGTTGGCCATCCTTATTTCTTTGTTTTTAAATCTTCACAAAAGTCAAAAGAACTATGTAAGCAATCTTGTAAGATATAGAGATTTTAAACACCCTGTAGGTTAGAGTACGGAGAAGGCAATGGCACCCCACTCCAGTACTCTTGCCTGGAAAATCCCATGGACGGAGGAGCCTGGTAGGCTGCAGTCCATGCTAAGGGTCAGACATGACTGAGCGACTTCACTTTCACTTTTCACTTTCATGCATTGGGGAAGGAAATGGCAACCCACTCCAGTGTTCTTGCCTGGAGAATCCCAGGGATGGGGGGAGCCTGGTGGGCTGCCGTCTATGGGGTCGCACAGAGTTGGACATGACTGAAGCGACTTAGCAGCAGCAGCAGGTTAGAGTACTTATTTTATTCATAAATATTTCAGTGTGTTTCTAAGGGCTGATTTATCAGATTTTCTTCAAAAAAATATCAGAGTTGGGAAGTGGGGTACAGATAAACAAAATTGGCTCTGAGTTAATAAATGAGGCTGCATAAGTACATGGAGGTTCATTAAACATCAAAGTAGGCAAAATAGTAAAAGCTCTTCTCAATTTATTGTAGAAAATTTTATTGATTTCTTATTTAATTGCATTACAGTCAGACTCCAAGGTCTGCATATTAATTGTTTAGAAAGCAGAAATGTCTTTTATCCATAAATATATGAATAAAATAACTAATATATATCACACATCTAAATCAAATTTTATAAATGTCCAATTCTTGTTAGCTGTAGTGTTCTTCTAGATATATTACTGGAATAGGTTTCTTAGTGGTTCAGATATTCTCTATACATATGAAGTTACTTATTAATTTTGGATAATTATAATAGAAATATAAGGTGAAATTGAAAAATCTACATTCATAACAAAAGCTTCTGCCAGTTCTTACTTTATATTGAGATTTTGTTATATGTAGTATTCTTTCCTGGAGAATCCCACGGGCAGAGGAGCGGGGCAGTCCATGGAGTCACAGGAGTCTGACATGACTTAGGGACTAGAGAGAGATAGGTATACACATTCATGCTACACTTTCTATTAGTAAAAATGCATTATTAGGGATTAATACCATATATCGATATATATAGCTACTCAATCTTACATAGATATTTTGACATTAACAATGTTTATTTAGTATTTTATAGGAGTATCTCTTCCATTAATTTATTTTCAAATTGTGACCCTAGTCAGTGAATAGTCAATTTTTTAAAGAGCCAGTCAGATTATTTATCTATTATTTAAAGACATGTTTAATCATTGCATTTGATGATGCCATTATCTCATGGTTTAGAACAAGTTTGTTTCCCCCCTTTTTCTTCCTCTGTTCACTTGAATTCTTGGTTTGATTGAATTCTCTATTCCCCTTTTCCTCTTTTGGTTTGGAACTTATTGATTCTATGTCTGGTTTTTAGTGCTCATCTTTATGAGTTAACATGAATATTGACTTAGAGGAAGACTGAGCTTAGACTTTGTATTGGTCGGGAGGAAGATAAAGATGGAAAGAATTCTAATGCATCGCCTTCCATGTTAGTGCCAATATTTTAGTTCTATATTATTTAGCCTCCTGGTCAGATGTATCCCATCACCACTTCACATCCTCTCAGCCTTGTTCGTCTTTTACCAGCTGCTAGTGGAGAACCGGAGAAGGCAATGGCACCCCACTCCAGTACTCTTGCCTGGAAAATCTCATGGACGGAGGAGCCTGGTGGGTTGCAATCCATGGGGTCGCTAAGAGTTGGGCATGACTGAGTGACTTCACTTTCACTTTTCACTTTCATGCATTGGGGAAGGAAATGGCAACCCACTCCAGTGTTCTGGCCTGGAGAATCCCAGGGACGGGGGAGCCTGGTAGGCTGCTGTCTATGGGGTTGCACAGAGTCGGACACTGAAGCGACTTAGCAGCAGCAGCAGCAGCAGTGGAGAACCAGCCCTGTGTGCAGTGTGAGCCACTTTACACAGGAGCAGTCCCACAGCCTCCCCTGTGCCTCTGGCCTCCCACTCTCTCATTCCTCTTGGAGCCCTCACATATTTATCATGGAAGTGTAGACAGTTAACACCCTGAAGAGCAAAACTTTGTCCATTCCCATTGGTCAGATATTTACTTACTAGCTCTGCTTTCTCCCTTCACCCATAGATGATCTCTAGACACACTGTATGTGGCTTTTGAGGGGAAGTCTCATGGGCTTGAACAATCAGTCATATGTTTATTTTGGGTCTTCCTCTTTTCCTGCTTCATTTCCTTTAGCACTTACTCCTGCTTTCTAGGGTTACCTTAAAAAAAAAATGTAGTATGTAAGTTCCCTGTCTTGGGCCCTGGTAGTTAAAGATTAAGATCCTGAAACCTGAGATTGAGTCTTTGGGACATATGAGCCTGAAAAGCCTAAAACCCTCGAATGGTAGGTACCCTGTAAGCCCCACCCTGTAAATTCAAGGTCTGAATTCACCTGGAGCAGTGGTGGATAGTTTCTGTGCCTTACTGACAGCTTATCATCTCATGACTTGCTTCTCTCTGCTTCTCAGCCTGGGGAATTTCTCTAGTGCCTCAGGAGCTTGCTAAACATGTGCAGAGCAGCCCAGAAATGCTGACGTGAAATACCACTGGGATAACCTTTAGCCAGTGAGGAATGGAAGTTGGTGGATAAACACTCCAGAGCTTTTCTGCTCCCTTTGTAGAAAATTACATATTCTACAAGCACTGCTAAAGCAGCGTGGATCCAGCAATAAAGCTGCTCACAGTAGTATCCCACTCAGTAATGTAGTCTTCGTGCATTTTCCTTCTCTTTCACTATCCCCACTTCTTTACTGGGTGCAGGTGGTTTATTTGGGAAGTGATCCCAAGAAGCACAAGCCTTTGCCTCAGGTCTATATTTAGAGAGGTCCAAACTATAACAGTTCGGATTCCCTTGCTTCCACCAGGAAGTTCCTGCCCGAGAGTAGCATCCTTTAGCCTGAAGAAAGGAATATTGTCTCCTTTGGGCTGAAGACCATGTGATGACTTTAAGGCAGGTGCCTTATAAAATGATGCTCATTCTTTTCAAGTTCCACTGCAGGCCTCCAGGCCAATCAAGGCCAGGTCTCAGCACAGCATGAGCATGGAAATACCCATTCTTGTGTCAAGAGGAAACGGTTCACATGCCAAAGGAAATGCAGGGCCTGGCTTATATGTACTCCGGAAACCAGGAAAACTCAGGTCAAAGACTATCTTGAAGGAGTTTAGATACAAGAAGGAGACAATAAAAGCAGAATGAGGGAGAATTTATGGACATAGGGTCTCTCATCCATGACTCAGAGGTCAGTGTGTTGGAAGGAGGCCTGCAGCCAGTGCTGAGCGTCTGTTGGGGTGACTCCTTTAAGCTTCTTCCTGTGCGCTTTTCTCCTAGATGTCCTTGTATGTATCATGCTGTGATGTCAGAGAAGCCCAAGGTAAGAAAAGATGGGAGCATGACAGGGTGCAGTAAACTTGCAAAAGTGGTAGAAGCCTGGAAGGAACTGGTAGATGGGGGCTGGAATGAGAGGTGAGAATGAAAGGATTGGATCAGATGTGAAGTAATGTTCAAATATACATCTTAGGGGTTTTCTTCCTTAAATATTTAATAGATCTTTAAGAGTTTGAGCTTTTAGGAAGGAATTCTTTTACTTTGTTTTTAAATAAAGTATTTTTTTAGAATAGTTTTACATTTACAAAAAAATGCAGATATTACAGTGTGTTCATATACATCTTATACCCAGTTTCCCCTATTATTAATTATTATCTTACATTAGTATGATACATTTGTTATAATTAACCAGTATTGCTATATTATTCTCAATTAAATCCATTATTTATTCAGATTTTTCTTAGCTTTTTACCTGATGTCTTTCCTTTTTATTTTGTTTTGTCTCAGAATCTCATCAGGATCCTACGTTACATTTAGTTGCTATGCTTCTTCAGTTTTCTCTAGGCTATGACAGTTTCTCAGAATTTCCTTGTTTTTGATGACCTTGAAAGTTTGGAGGAACACTGGTTAGATATTTTGTAGAATGGCATTCTAAACTGTGCTATCCAGTGCTAATAACAAGATTAAACAGAAGTTACAGGTTTGGGGGAGGAAGATGAAAGAAGTAAAATGTCATTTTCACTGCACTGTTTTAGGGTATATACTACCAACATGACTTATCAGTGTTATGTTGACCGTGATTACCTAGCTGACATAGTACTTTTCAAGTTCTCTAACTGAGAAGTGACTATTTTATCTCCCCTTAGTCTCTGTCTTCAGGAAGACTGAATTTAAGACAATGCCTATTTGTGACTATTGTAAAACCTGTTGAAATTAAACCTGCTCTAGTGAACAATAATTTGTAAACTTGTCCAGATTACTTCAGATACTATCGTTATTCTTACAGATGAGATAGTAGAAGCCCTAAAAGTTAGGGCAACTTGTTTGAAGAAATAACTGATAAAGGTTGAGGAATAGAAGGGGAAAATAGCATTCTGCCTGAGAGTAGTGTCTGATCATTTATACCACATGAGTAGAGCTAAACCAAGAGCTGAATATATATAGAAATTGCTCCTAGTAGTCAGTGATAATGAAAAGTCCTTCATATAATCTTGGTTTAATTTTATTTCTATTGAGTATAGTTCATATACAAAACAGTGCTTTGATGTTTTTATAGATTATAGTCCATTTAAAAAGTTACTATGAAATAATGGCTTTATTTCCTTGTTCTGTACAATATATCCTTGTTGCTTATTTATTTCATAGAAAGTAGATTGTGTATCTTAAACGTTTACCCCTATCTTAGCCCTTCTTCCATCCATCTCCCCACTGGAAACCAGTTTTGTTCTCAATATCTTGAATCTGTTTCTGTTTTGTTACATTCATGTGTTTTTCAGATTCCACAATATAAGTGATAACAGAATATATGTCTTCTAACATTTTTCACTCAGCAAAATACCCTCTTAGCCCGTCCGTGTTGTTGCAAATGGCAGAATTCATAGACTCTTTAACAGTTCAGTTCAGTTGCTCAGTCATGTCCAACTCTTTGCGAACCCATGGAACGCAGCACCCCAGGCCTCCCTGTCCATCACCAGCTCCCAGAGTTTACTCAGACTCATGTCCATTGAGTTGTTGATGCCATCCAACCATCTCATCCTCTGTCGTCCCCTTCTCCTCCCGCCTTCCATCTTTACCAGCCTTAGGGTCTTTTGAAATGAGTCAGTTCTTCACATCAGGTGGCCAAAGTATTGGAGTTTCAGCTTCAACACCAGTCCTTCCAATGCATATTCAGGACTGAATACCTTTAGGATGGACTGGTTGGCTCTCCTTGCAGTCCAAGGGACTCTCAAGAGTCTTCTCCAACACCACAGTTCAAAAGCATCAATTCTTCGGCACTCGGCTTTCTTCACAGTCCAACTCTCACATCCATACATGACTGCTGGGAAAACCATAGCCTTGACTAGACGGACCTTTGTTGGCAATGTAATGTCTCTGCGTTTTAATGTGCTATCTAGGTTGGTCATAGCTTTTCTTCCAAGGAACAAGTGTCTTTTAATTTCATGGCTGCAGTCACCATCTGCAGTAATGTTGGAGCCCCCAAAATAAAGTCTGTCACTGTTTCTACTGTTTCCTCATCTATTTGCCATGAAGTGATGGGACCAGATGCCATGATATTAGTTTTCTGAATGTTGAGTTTCAAGCCAACTTTTTCACTCTTCTGTTTCACTTTCATCAAGAGGCTCTTTAGTTTCTCTTCGCTTTCTGCCATAAGGGTGATGTCATCTGCATATCTGAGGTGATTGATATCTCTCCCGGCAATCTTGATTCCAGCTTGTGCTTCTTCCAGTCCAGCGTTTCTCATGATGTACTCTGCATAGAAGTTAAATAAGCAGGGTGACAATATACAGCCTTGACGTACTCCTTTCTCGATTTGGAACCAGTCTGTTGTTCCATATCCAGTTCTAACTGTTGCTTCCTGACCTGCATACAGATTTCTCAGGAGGCAGGTAAGGTGGTCTGGTATTCCTCTCTAAGAATTTTCCACAGTTTGTTGTGATCCACACAGTCTAAGACTGGTGCAGTCAATAAAGCAGAAATAGGTGTTTTTCTGGAACTCTCTTACTTTTTCAATGATCCAACGGATATTGGCAATTTGATCTCTGATTCCTCTTCCTTTTCTAAATCCAGCTTACTATGACGGAGTTTTGTGACATTGTAAAGGAGGCAGGGATGAAGAGCATCCCCAAGAAAAAGAAATGCAAAAAACAAAATGTCTATCTGAGGAGTTACAAATAACTGTGAAAAGAAGAGAAGGGAAAAGCAAAGGAGAATAGGAAAGATATACCCATTTGAATGCAGAGTTCCAAAGAATAGCAAGAAGAGATAAGAAAGCCTTCCTCAGTGATCAGTGCAAAGAAATAGAGGAAAACAATAGAAAGGGAATGACTAGAGATCTCTTCAATAAAATTAGATACCAAGGGAATATTTCATGCAAAGATGGGCTCAATAAAGGACATAAATGGTATGGACTTAACAGAAGCAGAAGATTTTAAGAAGAGGTGGCAAGAATACCTATAAGAACTATACAAAAAAGATCTTCATGACTCAGATAATCACAATGGTGTGATCACTCACCTAGAGCCAGACATCCTGGTATGTGAATTCAAGAGGGCCTTAGGAAGCATCACTATGAGCAAAGCTAGAGGAGGTGACAGAATTCCAGTTGAGCTATTTCAAATCCTAAAAGATGATGACTGTGAAAGTGCTGCACTCAATGTGCCAGCAAATTTGGAAAACTGAGCAGTGGTCACAGGACTGGAAAAGGTCAGTTTTCATTCCAATTCCAAAGAAAGCCAATGCCAAAGAATGCTCAAACTACTGCACAGTTGCACTCATCTCACATGCTAGTAAAGTAATGCTCAAAATTCTCCAAGCCAGGCTTCAGCAATACATGAACCTTGAGCTTCCAGATGTTCAAGCTGAGTTTAGAAAAGCCTCTTTATAGTTTATTATTTTGTGTGTATGTGTGTATGCCATATCTTCTTTATCCACTCATCTATTCATGATCAAGTACTTAGGTTGCTATCATATTTTGACTATTGTAAATAATGTTGTGAACATTGGGGTTGATGTGTTTTTCATTTTTCCAGATATATACCCAGGAATAGAATTGATAGATCACATGGTAGTTCTATTTTTAGTTTTTGGAGAAACTTCCATACTGTTTTCCATAGTGACTGTATCAATTTACATTCCTACAGAGTACAAGTGTTCCCTTTTCTCCACATCTTCATCAATATTTGCTATTTATGATTTTTTTCAATGATAGCCATCTTGACGTGTGGTGATCTCTCATTGTGGTTTTGATTTGCATTTCTTTGCTGAGTGACAGTGTTTAGCTTCTTTCACATGCCTTTTAACCATCTATATATATTTTTGGGAAAAATATCTTTTTAAGTTTTCTGCCTATTTTAAAATTGACTTGTGCTTTTGAACTGTGGTGTTGGAGAAGACTCTTGAGAGTCCCTTGGACTGCAAGGAGATCCAACCAGTCCATTCTGAAGGAGATCAGCCCTGGGTGTTCTTTGGAAGGAATGATGCTAAAGCTGAAACTCCAGTACTTTGGCCACCTCATGCAAAGAGTTGACTCATTGGAAAAGACTCTGATGCTGGGAGGGACTGGGGGCAGGAGGAGAAGGAGATGACAGAGGATGAGGTGGCTGGATGGTATCACGGACTCGATGGATGTGAGTCTGAGTGAACTCCGGGAGTTGGTGATGGACAGGGAGGCCTGATGTGCTGCGATTCACGGGGTTACAAAAAGTTGGACACGACTGAGCGACTGAACTGAACTGAACTATTTTATGAGTTGTATGAGCTACTTTTTGTGGGTTTGATCCTTGGGTCAGGAAGATCCCCTGGAGAAGGAAATGGCTTCCCACTGTAGTATTTTTGCCTGGGAAAGCCTATGGAAAGAGGAACCTAGTGGGCTCTTTTCTTGTGTTAATGGCCATCATCACAGGTTTTTAAAATATTTTTCTAATTAAAATTCCCACTGTGTTCATCTATTCTTTTCCCGAATTCAGTTGGCATTCTTATTACTACTGCTTTGAACTCTTCCTGGCTAGTTATTTATTTCTGTTTTACTAGTTGTTTTTTTCCAAGGGGGTTTCTGTTATCCTTTCACTAGAAATAAACCCCTCTTCTCATTTTGCTTAAATTTCTATGAAATTAGATGAAACAGTTACCTATCAAGTCTTGAAGGGGGTATCCTTGTGTGGGTGTGTCCCTGAACAGTTTGCAGGTGTCCACTGGCTGTCTTGGGAGAGCTGGATCTGATGTGAGCACGAATCTTGTCTTTTCCCAGGGTGTTTTGGAGGCTATCATCTTGTAGAGAGGTGGGGATGAAGGTGAAGGGGCTGTGGCCAGTGCCTGGTGTGAGCTGGGGCTTCTCCACTGCTCATGCATTAGAACCAGCTACTGGGGGTGTGGTTGTGCCCACATTGCTGGAGCAGAAGCCCAGAGCATTGAGTCTGAGCTGGCTCTGTTTCCTTCAAGTGTTGGTGTGGCCCACTCCCACCTCTGTTTCCCATGCCTCAGGGGTTCTGGGCATGGGCTGTAGCAGCCACAGCAGGAAAGTGTGGGACCGCTTCATGACAGTAATGGCGGCTCCTCTCCTACTCAGATGCTATTCAGATCTACCAGTTTTGTCCTTCACAACTGAGGCCTCCCTTGGCTGCAGCAGCCTTCGCCCCAGTGTAGAGGTCCATTGTGAAGCATGCAGGGCTGGAGCAGGCACTTGTTGTAGGCTGGGGTGGTCATGAGAAACCAGCCAACATCCTATACAGTTTCATTCTTCCCTCACTGCCCTGCTTCTGGAGTAAGCAAGTGTATGTGTGTGCTCCTTGTGGGTGGATTCCAGACTTCCCACAGCTCTCCTTTTAGTCCCATGAGCCCTCCAACCAGCCAGAGAGACTTCTCAGTGTTGAATCCTAGGGTTGGGGTACCCAATATGAGGCTCGAATTGCTCACTTCCCATAGAGGGTCTCCCAGCCCTTATAATCCCCTCCCCTTCTGAGTCCTAGCCCAGCAGCACAAGTCCTGACTTGATCTCATCTCTTCCTTTTCTGCTCAATCCTGTATGTATTTCTTAGAGTGTTAGTTGTAACAAGAGTCTTTCTGCCAGTCTTCAGTTAGTTTTCAATGAGAATTGCCTTACACATATTCGATTTATTTATGGGGGGAGGTGATTTCCGTGTCCTCCTGCTTCTGTCATTTAATCTCTCCTTTCTTGGTGTGGCTTTTAAAGTGGCATTGAAACTAACTGGAAATAGTAAGGGACCAGTATTCTAGTACATTCAATTTTGGAGAAGGAAATGGCAACCCACTCCAGTATTCTTGCCTGGAGAACTCCATGGATGGAGGAGCAAAGAGTTGGACACGACTGAGCGAATTTAGATTAGATAGAAAGATCAATTATTTGTTCTGAGGTTGACATAAGACTCTCTTGAGTCTTCGGGAAGCTTCTTGGGGAAATACTTTGAAATTTTTTTTACTATGAATGTAGTGGTTCAGTCAATCCATATATATTGATAATATTTATTATGTTTGCAACATGTAACATTTCAGAAAATATTTGTTTATACTATAAGGAATTATAGAAATGCAAGAAGTAACACCTAGGACTTTCTCTTCTGCCAATCCTTTGTCAAGGGGTAATGGGGAATAAATGAAATCTTCTACTTTGTAGTCTATGGTAGAAAATCATGTATATCAAGCTATAGCTCTGTAGAAATATGCCAAGAAGCTCAAATAAGTTACTAGCATTTGAAAAGATTAATCATGTGGACTGTGCTCTACCACAGTCTGTGTCACACTAAAGAATATAATTTATTTATATTCAAATTCATTTAGTCCAGATCCTAAGGGATTACACAGGGATAAAGAAGATGGATATTTCCTCATAGATCATTATATCTTCCCTTTTATTCTCACTGATGCCACTGTGGCCATTGTCTTATACCTGGACATTATGTAACTTGTTAGTCTGTTTTATTGCCACATCTAATATCCCACCATATGTTAGGTTTGCTTTCATGAGACACTGCTTTTGTGAGTCTCCTCCTGAAACCTTTGACATTATTTTGTCCTAGGTATGAAGGAGTTGATTATCTGGTCCCAACCTCTTCCTATTTCACAGGTAGTTACAGCCAGGCAGATATGTTAATTTCCCAGTATCCTCTGAGCATTTTGAGCTTTATCTTTGCTCACTATATTACCTCACCTTACCTTACTGTCTCCAAGTGGATTCTGTCCATCTCCCACAGGCCTGTCAAGAGTCTCACCTCTGAAGTCTTTCCTTAAACGGTCTGCAGTGATTTCTCCTTATTCTAAAACTAAATAAAAGAAGCCTCTATTACTCATTCTGCACTGCAATATTGCAAATAGCTAAGCATTTCCACGTTGCTGTTTCATCCTCCACTACTCCCTACTAGTTAGAAAGGCAAAATCCAACTACACTACCATGGCAATCTGTTGGGCAGCAGTGTCTCTCTTTACTAGCTCTCCTGCAGTTTTGTGTAGACTTAAGAAGGTCATGCCTAAAGACCAGTGAGGTCCTCAGAAGACGACTAAAGCTTCTGCCAATTATTTTCCCTTTTGAATAGACATAGGTAATAATGAATATGCTTTGCTTAAGGGTATATGTGACTCTCTAGTGATGACAGGCCCAATCAGGATTGAGAGAATTTTCTTTTGGTCAACAATATTCACAAATATTCCAACTTTTATGTAGACATTATGTACTTGTCTCGGACTACAAGCTTAAAACTTTGGAAACTTGAAAAATAAACTTTTCTACAGGTACACATCAGGCAGTGGGATGGCTACTGCCTTCGGGTCCCCAGATCCTCATTCAGGAATGAAGGACTGAGTCCACAAGCTGCCAAGACTGCTGCAGGCCCTCAGCTATCAGCCACCTTCAGGGCTTTCTCCGTGGCAGAGAACAAATTTGCCCAAAGTCATACATCTTTCCTGGATGGACTGCATCTCATAAAAGATTGTCCTGGGCTTATAAAGGCCTGGCCCTCTCATTGCAAATGTGGGCAGCCCTGAAGGGTAATTTTATATTTAGAGCTCCTATAGGTATTCTACCCAAGTAGCATTGCAACTTGACTTGTCCCTCTGCCCATTTCTATGTGCTTCTCTTCCATTCTACAGTTGAGGGTCCCAAGAGCACTCTTAAAAAGAAAAAAGAAAAAAACTTTTACTCATCTCAGAGCCTGCTTTACACAGATCAAGTTTTTCAGAAAGCAGGGACAGAAAGAAACACAGTGAATACTATAATCTCTCCCTTTTGCTTATTACGGTCTCTTTAAGAACTAAACCCTTTTAGCCTATGGAGTAGGACATGGCAGGGGTTAAAAAAAGAGAAGCATAAGCTGAATCTGAACCTTGGAATGCAGTGTGCTGTGAAACACACCACAGCCTGAAAGATCCTGGAAATTAGTGCTGACTATGCATCTGGTATCATAGTAGTAGCATCCATGTTTCACCACCTCCCCTGTTTAACAATTCTTAAGGAAGAACTATCCCCATTTTACATTTATCTAACCATTTGTAAATATCTGGCTTCTTTTTTTTTTTTTTTTAGAGAATTTAGATGCCAAGGGATAGAGGTATGCCTGCTTAGAGGAAGTCTGAATGGCAGAGAAAAGGAGGTCAATCAAGCTCCCAGAAATTGATTGCACCAGGCTGTGTGCTTGGAGGGTGAGGGCAGTGCAGTAATGTTTGAAAGCATGCCCACAGAGTGGGGGCCGCGAGTCTAGATGGGGTTAAGTGCATTCTCTTCTTCCCTAACTGCACCATTGTGGGTGGTAAAGAGGAGAACTGATTTTTTTGTACTTTTATATGGATGAATGGTTGAATTTTCTCAAAGCTCTTTAAAAGGTCCCAGCAGGCATGTACAAAACAGAAGAAAAGGAACATGCCTAACTGAACTTGACTTGTATTACATTCATCCCAAACTAGCCTTCTGAGGCTCTTGTGGAAGATGAGCTCAGGGGTAAAAATCTTTCCCACCCCTAACAAAACCTCACTTAAGTTACTTGAGATGAAAACAAGGAAAAGTCTGTATTAGCACTAGAAGGTAAAGAAGAATACCATTCCATCTAGAGCATTTCTTTAAATTATTGGTAGTAAGCAAGCATCAGAGTGAGTGGAAGTCAAGAGTGGCCACAGCCTCACTATGTGGATTAAATGCAGGGCTACTTAGGGAAAGGGAAGCTCAGTATTTGAAATCCAAATCAGCGATGCTTTTTCCTGATATGAGTGGGCACTAGGAAGGAGGTGAAGTGTAGATACCACCTTAACAGTTAACACAGTTTGCTTAGGAAAGCCAGTCACCACCTGCACAGCAACATCAAATAGTCAAGGCCAGTTTATATACTCACTTCCCTCAGGATGAAGTGCAAATGGAAACATTACCAGAAGAATATTGAAAAGATCTAAGCTTCTGGAAAATGTAAGGCTCTAGTGTTATTTCATCCAAAAAGACTCAGGTCACTTATTTATTATGCAGAATTTGCAAGTTTCTAGTCTTGTGTCTCCCTTAACACTTTTTTAATAAAAGAGCTATTGTTGACAGTTTATCATTTCTCATTGATTCACGATTTAGCAGATTAAAGTTTAAAAATGAGATTCAGTGAAGGTAAGGGAATGAAGAAACAATTCCCTAAAAGATGCACAAAATCAGTTTGACTGTTTTGTCTAAGTGACAAATTAAAATTGATTATGAAACCCATAGAGCTCAGATATTAGGTTGCTAATGACATAGACTATTGTGTGTAGGGGGAATCTATCTTATATCTTTATGTAAAAAGTCTTTTTCTTGCCTAATTTATTAAGTGTTGAATGACATTTTTTTAAAAAAGAATGTACTAGTTTGAAAATAAGGTACTCAAAGTCACTCACTCAAGGCCTCAGCTTAATAAAGCCTTCCCAGGGAAGCTGTTGATAGTGTGTAACCAATGACTCCCTAGACTAGATTAAATCCCTTCTATGTGCTCACATAGCATTCCAAACATCCTTTAATATCATTCCTATTTCTCGTTCTTGTAATTAGTAATTGTTCCTCATTTTTCCTGCTCGGCACTAAAAGCCATTAAGTCAGAATAAATAATGTCTCTCCAGTCTAGAACATAGATAGGCATATACACTGTGTCCCTTTAAGTGTCTGAAACATTTCCTATGATTTTCTTCATTTAAGACAAGACTTTTGAGAAAATATGAACTTTATAGAACAGTAAGGAAAGAGAAGCATGATAACATACAAAATGGCTGCATTTATGAGAGAAAGAAATGAAACTGTAAATTTTAAAAATCATTAAAAGTAATAGAATAAAATGAACACTGAAGGCCATTCTTAAACTCTCTCTGATTGCAGATGACAGGAGCCCACCTTAAGCTGGAGACTAATGCAGCTCAAATCTTAAGGCAGTGGCATGTTACAGAGGCACATGTCTAGATTCAAAAATGAATAAGAAGGAATTCCATCCTTTGTAATTACTCTACTCTTCAAAAGCCATGGTCCACAGCAACACTTATTGAAATCTGCTCCCTCAAACTACCCATCACTCTGACACAGTCCACACCTCTACTGGGTACACTCTCCTATTCATTGCTTCCCACCTCCTCACTTTCTTTGTCTTTCTTTCTTCTTGGGGAAATGGCTCAGTTCATCTCAGTACAAAAATAATAAACCTTACTATAGACTTGTCCCTTCTTTTCCCTTTAGGCAAGAGCATTTACAGGATTTTTTTTTTCTGGTGGGTCAGAAAAGAACAGAGGAGGAGGTCTTTTTCCCAGACTGTTAATTTTTATATTGTCATAGATAGAAGTATGTCTGTTTGCGTATTGCTTTTATTTCCTTGTTATAGTATTTTCCTGAACATCTGTTCTGTCCCCCATATCTATATATCATCCAGATAATATCTCCTCTCTGATCATTTATCTGTCATGTACCTAAGAAGTGGGTGGTTAAGAATCAGGCAAGTATATTCTGTCATTCTACAAATCCTTTCAATATTCTTTCCCCCACAGTGCTCACTCTTGGATATCTGCAGCTCTGGCACATGGCTTGCAGCAGCTTTTATATGCTGTTCCAGCAGAGAATGATCAGGCCCTTGAGATGAGCTGGTGTGGATTCCTAAGCAGGCAATCTGGTTAAGATGAGAAGAAAATTCATGCGTGTACAGTTATATCCCAAGGAGCTAATACATCTGAGCTTAGGCTGGGGCTCTTTGAGAAAGCATTGGGAAAGTGGTGGTTTATGGGGCTAGTTTATCTTGCTTCAGAACTCAGTACCAGAAACATCCCTGGACTCATGTAGAATAAGGCCATGGTAGATTCCAGAAACCTAAATTTACTAGGCCTCTTAATTTTTGTAAACACTTTGTGGGCAGCACTGATGTGGTCTGTTGTATATGGTTACAATGTGGTAGTCTCTCTAGGAGGCCACAGAGTTTATTGCTTTACACAGGTTGTTCATATTATGAAGCCTTTGGGATAGCGATTGGAAAGAATACTCAGGGTTGAACTAGACTGTTGGCCTCATGCCAGTGGTCTTGGATAAAATTACTTTCCCCTTATGGGCCAGCACTGGAATTAAAACATGGTTCATCTACCCCATGATAGAATCTCCTATTCAACTGGCTTCAACACATCAGGAATCCATGATTGTTGTTATTTTTGTTATAAGACAGGGACCAGATTTGTCCCCGCTCTCTCTCATCCTGTCTATAGACTCAGTTTCAAGGTGTCTAGGGTTTTTTAAGAAGTTGAATTTTCAGTGAACTCATCTCATTTGGACCTTTGAATATTGTCATGTTCTTTGTACATTTCAATGTCGTGTTAGAAACTGGTTTCTACAGTGGTGGACTTCCCTGGTGGCTCAGACAGTAAAGCGTCTGCCAGGTTCAATCCATGGGTAGGGAAGATCTCCTGGAGAAGGAAATGGCGCCCCACTCCAGTACTCTTGCCTGGAAAATCCCAAGGACGGAGGAGCCTGGTAGGTTACAGTCCATGGGGTCACAGAGTTGGACACAACTGAGCAACTTCACTTGCTTTCTTTTTCTACAGTGCTGCCAAAATGTCATAACACAATGAACTGACTTCTCAAATCTTGCTTACAAGGCAGTTTTTCCTCAAACACTGGGCAGCCTAGTATAGCAAAAAAGTTCATAGGCTTTAGTTTCTGGCCCAGTTTCTGATCTTCAGGCCCAGTTTCTGATCTTGTTCTCTAAAACATCCTGATGTCTCCATAAGTGATTGAAGGAAGTTTTAGGTTCCTCACCTAAAATTAGAAGGTGATAGGAATATTAAGTGCCTGAGGTATTATCATGTGTTAATAATGGTGGTAAACTAATGATTCTTCCTTCTTAGCTCTTGTCTTGTGAATTCTCAAATTAAAATCGTTATTCAAAGAGCATAGGAAGTAACTTTCATTGGCCAAACAGTTGATTGACCAATGTCCAGTTCACTAAAATAGTACAAATAAGCTCTTTGCATGTCTTTCTAGGTATCTTTTGACTTTCTAGTTTTGCATTCCAATTCCCTATGATTAAAGGGGAGACATGCTATGTCAAAATTCTATACAGTGTTATCACAGTTTATAGGATTGCATTGTTTCAGATCAGTTCTCCTTACTTCTGAATGCCACTCCAGGAATTAAACACACCTTTACATCTCCTAGTTAACATACAACCCCTAGTTAAAAAGGGATATCTGTACTATTTGTACCCAAGAAGAGAGCCAAGACTAGCACATTTACTTCAAGATATCTGAAACCTCCCTTCCCAGAGGGGAGTAGGCATCTATCTTTACATATATGTTACCATTTGATTGTATTGCTTTCTCACTTGGCAAAGAAAACCCAGTATGGCAAGACCTCCTTAACAGAGGAGGCCAGCTGTGTGCTGGGAACTCTGTGGTCACCAGTTCTTGATTCTCTCTCTGGGTGGGTGCCTGGCAACAGCAGTGACCCCAGGCTGCTCGTGACAGGAGAAGCTGGGCCATAACTTGTTCCCTCGCTCTTTCTACTTCTGTACATCCTCTTACTAGGAGACAGAGAAGTGATTGGTGAAGTTCTATGGGAGGATTTAGCATGTGTGCTTAGGCTCAATTCCAATGTACCATTTCCACCTTATAAGATTGGATAAGCCATGCAAATCCACTGTGAGTTAATGGGCCAGATAATACCCAGCTTATAACAGGTTAAGACAAATGGTCACTTACCGTACCATGGTCAAGCATTCCACCTTTACCAGTCCCTAATAACATACCAGGAACTGTTTCTCTGCTGCTGCTAAGTTGCTTCAGTTGTATCCGACTCTGTGTGACCCCATAGACAGCAGCCCACCAGGCTCCCTCGTCCCTGGGATTCTCCAGGCAATAATACTGGAGTGGGTTGCCATTTCCTTCTCCAATGCATGAAAGTGAAAGTGAAGTTGCTCAGCCGTGTCCAACCCTTAGCGACCCATGGACTGCAGCCTACCAGGTTCCTCTGTCCATGGGATTTTCCAGGCAAGAACACTGGAGTGGGTTGCCATTTCCTTCAGCTGTTTCTCAAAGACATATGTGTTGTAAATGACATGGCCTTGCTTCAGAACCTCAGAGCCTTTCCCATAAACTCGACAATGAAACATTCTCACCATTGATTACATCAGGACTGCTGAGTCATCTAACTGAAGATGTAAAGTTACTTGCATCATAGTCTGGACCTGCCAAAGAGTACCTTTCTGCTCCAGGCTCCACTTTAAAACTGGCAACTTTTTGTATCACCTAGTTTATGGACCAGACCCCTGTCTCAGATAAGGAATTGCTGTCTCCAGGATGCAAAGAGGCTGACCAAGTGCTGTGCTTTCTTCTTTTTGGCTAAGTATGTAAGATGCAGCAATTTGTGTTTTACTTTGGAGATACCTAGGTGCATTCCTGGTCACTAGAACTCTAGAGACTATTAAAATTAGATTCCTGAATCTTATAAAGATTTCTCTCTTGCTTTCCAGAAAACATGGTTCTTATCAAAGCCTTCAGTATACTAGCCAGCTCATACGTCCTGCCCAATCAGTATGTTTTCATGGGTATAATGGATCAATGTGACACTCTTTACATATTCATATGATCCAGATCTCTTCTGACTATATTATGATAGCAAGGAAGAGTTATCTTGGTTTATAAATGCATTTTCTTGTCCATTTCATGTGAATGTTACCCCTAGGACTATCTTTGATACCCTTTCCTGAGTTGGATAGGAAAATAACTACACTTACCTAATCAATGGCTGTATACAATTTACTCATAAATTGGCAATAGCCACAATTATGGTTTCTGCTTGGCTGAGTTTACAACAGTATGCAGTCATTTTTTGCCATAATATGAGTCACCCCATAATCTACTTTGGCAACACAAGCATTACAACTTTGCTCAGAATGGATAATCATTCTCTTTTTAATTGAGCTATAGTTGATTGACAATATTTGTTTTCAGATATACAGGATAGTGATTCAGTATTTTTACAGATTACACTCCACTGAAAGTTATTTCAAGGTAATGAGTATAATTCCTTATGCTATACAGTATATCCTTGTTGCTTTTCTACTTTATATGTACTGACTAGTTTGTATCCATTAATCTCATATCCCTAACTTATTCCTCCCCCTTTCCTATCCCTGATGGTAACTGCAAGTTTGACTTCTGTATCTGTGAGTCTGTTTCTGTTTTGCATGTATATTCTTTTGTGTTATTTTTTATATTGTGCATATAAGTGATCTCACATGTCTTTCTCTGACTCATTTCATTAAGCATTATGTTCTCTAGGTCCATCTACATTGTTGCAAAATGGCAGAATTTCATTCTTTTTATGGCTGAGTAGTACTCTACATATATATGGATTATTATAAATATTCATATATATATGAATTTATCATCTATTGATCAACATTTGGGTTGCTTCCACATTGGGGCTATTGTAAATAGTGCTGTTATGAACATTGGGCTGCATGCACTTTTTTGAATTAGTGTTTTCATTTTGAGTATATACCTAGCAGTAGAATTCCTGGGTCATATGGTAGTTCTATTTTTCAGTTTTTTGAGAAACCTTCATACTGCTTTCTACAGTAGCTATAGCAATTTGCATTCCCACCAACAGTATACAAGGGTTCCCTTCACATCATCTCTAGCATTTTTTTTTTGTAGACTATTTAATGATAGCCTTTCTGACATGTGTGAGGTGATAGCTCATTGTTTTTATTTGAATATTTCTAATAATTAGTGATGCTGGGCATCTTTTCATCTGTGTGTCTTCTTTGGAGAAATGTCTATTCAGGTCTTCTATTCAATGTCTGATTGAGTTGTTTGTTTTTTGATATTGAGTTGTATGATCTGTTTATATATTTTGGATATTAACTCCTTGTCAGTCACATCATTAGCAAACATTTTCTCCCATTTTGTAGATTATCTTTTGGTTTTGTCAGTGGTTTCCTTTGCTTTGCAAAAGCTTTTAAGTTTAATTAGGTCACATTTGTTTATTTTTCCTTTCATTTATCTTGCCTTAAGAGACATTTCTAAAAAATATTGCTATGATTTATGTCAAAGAGTGTTCTGCCTATGTTCTTTCTTAGGATTTTTATGGTTTCAGGTTTTAAAATAGATTAAAGATCTAATTTATGTTTGTACATAGCGTGAGGTAATGTTCTAATCTCACGTTTTACATTTAGCTATCTAGTTTTCCCAGCACCACTTGTTGAGACTTTTACCCATTGTACATTCTTTTTACACCATCTCTAGGCTTCTAAGTAAGTGCTACTTTCAGTTCAGTTCAGTCACTCAGTGCTTACTTTAGCAGTGTGTTTGTTCTAGTCCCTGGAAGGGTGGGACATATTTTAAATCTTGTGTACCCAAGTCAACTATTTTTATCCAGTTATATATTCCAGTCAAAGAAGGCTCAAAATCCAATCTCTAGGTACTGTCCTGGCACATGTTGACTAATTCTTATAATTTCCTAAAGTTATAATCTCTTTCTTCCCTGTGACCCTGACATCCTAGCCATTTTATAATGGAATAACCCTAATTATACATCTGGGGGAAGTTTCTAATGAGAGCTCTGCCACCTTGTATAGGAGAGGATTATATAGTGCCTTCTCACAGAGTGAGAGTAGAGGTAGAGCTAGCTCCAAAAAGGACAGTTGCACCATCTCTGGAGGCTCAGAGGACTTTAGGGTAGTCCAGAGAGCCACAGTGTACAGGAGGTATCCACGCAGATTTTCCTGTCCTGTATCAGGTTTCTAGGTTTTCCAAACCAGGGCTCTAGCCTTAATATAATAGATTTATTTGGCTGAGAGTTCAACCGTCTTTGAAGTTCAGTAATCCTAACGTTCAGATCTTTAGTCTCTTCCTTGGCTTCATCCTTTCTTTCACAACAGGAGATAAGCGTCTCTTCAAAAGTAATTAATCTAAGAGACTTCTCCCCTTGAATTTAGCTTTTAACTGTCTGTTTAATCACTCTTATTTTCTCATGATCTCTCTGCAGGGTATCAAGTCATCTTTTAAAAAAGGTAGATGTATAGCCAATCCCAAGGGTATAGAGGAACGGTGCACCTAAAGACCAAAGCCTGAATCACAGCAATACCCAGGGTGTTCTGCCAACCACGGTATTTCCCTAAGTGGCCACTGGTGAGCTATTTGTAATAGGGCTGCCACCTTCTGCCATGGATTATCCATGTCCCATATTCCACTTGAGATGGGGTCATCCTTACCACTCTGGTGATGAATCATCTATTTTCAAAATCCCATTTTAGCTCCTGCTTTTTTAGACCACTCCTAATGTTATACCAGCAGCGGCTGTGACCCGCTGGTGCACTAAGTGCAGGCGGCTGCAACCAGCCGAGAGGAGCTACCCCACTTCTGAGGTCAGGGGCGGCAGCTGAGAGGAGCCACCAGGCGCCCAAGGCCAGGGGCCTCGGCTGGGAGGAGCCAACCCACGCCCGAGGTCAAGGGCGGCATCTAGGAGGAGCAACCCCACATCCAAGGAGTGGTGGCTACTTGGGCACAGGATCCCACATTGAAGGTCAGGAAGGGCGGCGGTGAGGAGACACCCTTCATTCAAGGTAAGGAGCAGTGGCTGCGCTTTGATGGAGCAGCCATGAAGAGATACCCCATGCCCAAGGTAAGAGAAATCCAAGTAAAATGGTAGGTGTTGCAAGAGGGCATCAGAGGGAAGACATATTGAAACCATACTCACCAAAAACTAGTCAATCTAATCACACTAGGACCACAGCCTTGTCTAACTCAATGAAACTAAGCCACGCCCACGGGGCAACCCAAGATGGGCAGGTCCTGGTGGAGAAGTCTGACAGAATGTGGTCCACTGGAGAAGGGAATGGCAAACCACTTCAGTATTCTTGCCTTGAGAACCCCATGAACAGTATGAAAAGGCAAAATGATAGGATACCAAAAGAGGAACTCCCCAGGTCAGTAGGTGCCCAACACACTACTGGAGATCAGTGGAGAAATAACTCTAGAAAGAATGAAGGGATGGAGCCAAAGCAAAAACAATACCCAGNCCATAACCAGTTAGAAAATGTTTCTTTGTTTGCTACTGTCCTGTTGAACATGTTCACATGTTCTGGACATTTCTATTGCTTCTTCACTGTGCTCTAGATACATAGCTGATTAAAAACTATTTCTCTAGTCATTACCCTCCTATGGGACTCACACACAAACAATGCTGGCCCCTCGAACCAGCTAAGAAGGCACACCTCCAAAGTGACAGCCACAAAACTAGGGCCGCTTACATGTACATAAGTTCCTTTTTAAGAGATTCTAGGGACCTTACAAAGAGAGATTACAAAGACGGTGCCTGCTAGCTCCCCCATCTCTGGAGCACTGCAGTTGACCCCTAGCTGCATGTGAAATTAGAAGCCTGCTCCTCAGACTTAAGGTAAGCAAATAAATCTCGTTCACAGAAAGATGGGTACACTTCAGGCAGTTAGAGTGATGTCAGCATTGTGGCAATGTAAGACGTTGCCTTTGTCTCTCTCCTTCAGTCTAAAACCATGAGAACACCCCTAATTCAACAAAGGTTGCTCCGCCCAACACACTGGGATACCAGAGAGACCTACACGTAGACGAGGCAGAGCCAGATGAGCAGTCAGTGCCGAGCGTGCAATTTCAGGCCATGGCAGCTGAGCCCGGTAATGGCAGGGGAGGTGGTGGGACATGAAACACTGGCCTTCCGGATCCAGAGACACCTGCAGTTCCCTCCCACCCGCAGTGCTGGAGCCCACAACCTGATGGCCCTGGGGGAAACTCTGGAAGAGGTAATGGAGTGTGGGAAATGCCTATTCTCAAAACGTTTCCTTCAATGCCACCTATTGAAAAAGGCTCCTAATTACTCACCAGTTGAATTGTTAGAATCCAAATGTTTTACCCAAAGAAATTATTCCCTACTTTCAAATCTACCAGCACAGGAAAAATTCATCAAGCATCATGAAAAGTCTGGAAATAGGGTATCAGAAAAAGAAAGTGACAATTCTCCAAAAACCAAAGTTAAAGTCACAGAATATTGCAATTTAACTGATGGAGAATCCAAAGTAATTGCCATAAAGAAACCACAAGAAGAACCAAACAAATCTTAAAGCTGAGAAACCCAGTAAATGGGCATATATTCTGGGAAAACCATAATTCAGAAAGATAAATGTACCCCAAAGTTCAGTCCATGGAAGCAGCCTTTATGTCCAACAGAAGAATGGATAAAGATGTGGTACATATAGACAGTGGAATATTAGCCATTAAAAATGAAATAATGCCATTTTCAGTGACATGGAGGGACCTAGAGATTGTCATACTGAGTGAAGACAGAAAAATGAATAGCATATGATATCACTTACATGTGGAATCTAAAAAAAATGGTACAAATAAACTCACAAAATAGAAATAGAGTCACAGATGTAGAAAACAAACATGGTTGACAGGAGGGATAAATTGGGAGATTAACATATGCATACTACTATATATAAAATAGATAACTAATAAAGATCTACTTACTGTATAGCACAGGGAAGTCTACTCAATACTTTGTAATGGCCAATACGGGAAAAGCATCTAAAGAAGAGTAGATATAGGTATATGTGTAACTGTCTTACCTTGCTATACAGCGGAAACTAACACAGCACTGTAAATCAACTATACTTCAATAATTTTTGTTTTTAAAGATGAAGACTGAATTAGCATTGGAAATAGAGCAGACCATATTGAAGAGGAATTTAGAAATGATATCGATAGAAGGGGGAAGAAAACTAAAACTAATGAAGACATCTACAAGAGCTACCCAACTCCATTTTGTCACCCTTCCTAAAAATAATAGGTATCCCAGAAGAAGAGAGTGATCAGAGAGCTAATTTAAAGAGAAAAATAGCTGAGAACTTCACAAACCAGGGGAAGGCTATGAAACCAAGAAAACACCTAGTTATCTCAATGCAAGAAGACTTTCTACAAGATGCATAAAAGTCAATGACAAATAATTTTAAAGGTAGTCAGGTTAAAAAAGTAACCTACACAGGATCTCCCATTAGGCTATCAATAGATTTCTCAGCAGAAACTCTACAGTCCAGGAGAGAATGAATTACATTCTCAAAATACTGAAAAATAAAGTCACCCAAGAACACTCTCTAGTGAAGTTGTCATTCAGATATGAAAGAGAAATAAAGATTTTCTCAGACAAACAAAAGGTGAGGGAGTTCATCACCACTAGACTTGGCTTACAAGAAGGCAAAAGTACACAAAAATTTGACTAAGGTGATATACAGAAAAAAGTGCAGCTCAAAAAATCAAAGGGAAAAAAGTCAGTAAAAATAACTATATCTACTTTAATTTGGAAACAAACAACATGAAAAGATAATTCGAGAAAGAAAAAGCATAAAAGGATGGAACCATATGGGCAAATGAACATAGGATGTTTTGAGCAGAAATAGGACAATTTTATCTACAGCAGTTCGATACAAACATCATGGTAACTACAAAACTAGAGCAGCGACACAAAACATTTTAAAAAAGGAAACTGAGAAAAACATCAAACTAATAGAATGCCCAGAAAACAAGAGAGAAAATGGTAGTACTATGTCCTCATTTATCAATAATTACTGTAAATATAAATGGATCGAATTTACCAATCAAAACATACAGAGTGGCTGGATAAATTAAAAAATAAGACACCACTATATGCTGCCTCCAGGAGAGTGATCTCAGTTCTAAACAAAAACATAGGCTTAAAGTGAAGGAATGAAAGATGATATTTCAAGCAAATGGCAGTCAAAGTGGGTATAGCAATACTCAGACAAAATAGAATTCAAGCCCCAAAAAGGTAACAAGTGAAAAATATGTACATAAATGGAGAAATTGAGAGCAACACAAAAGTAGTAGGGAACTTAAATACTCTACTTACACCCATGGCTAGATTATCCAGATAGAAAGTCTTTAACACCCATCAAAAACAGCCTTAAATTAAACATTAGAGCCAGATGAACTTCATAGATTTATACAAAACATCCTTTCCAAATGTAGCAGAATTCACATTCCTTTCAAGCACACATGGAACATTCAGAAGGATAGACCACATATCAGAAAACACAAGCCTCACTTAATTTAAGAAGGGTAAAATCATATTGTGCATGTTTTGACACAATAATATGAAACTAGAAATGAAGTATAAGAAGAAAGCTGGAGAATCACAAATATGTGGAGACAAAACATCATACTACTGAATAATACTGGATGCACTAAGAAACCACAGGAGAAATGAAAGATCCCCTCCCCCCACCCAAATATTCTAAAGGATGCAGCAAAATACCAATGTAGGCCTGGGTTAAAAAAACAAGAAAAATCTCAAACAATCTAATTACAACTACAGGAACTAGGAAAAGAAAAAAAATGAAGCCCAAAGTCAGTAGAAGGAAAGGAATAAAGATCATAGCAGAAATAAATGAAACAGACTAAAAAGACAGTAGAAATGATTGATTAAACTAATGGTTGGTTCTTTAAAAAGATAAATTGGCAAGCCTTTAGTTAGCCTCTCTAAGGAAAACAAGCTCCAGGAGTTGGTAATGCAACTCCAGGAATTGGTGATGGGCAGGGAAGCCTGGTGTTCTGCAGTCCATTGGGTCACAAAGAGTCGGACATGACTGAACAACTGAACCCAACTGAAGGAAAACAAGAAATAGAAGGCTCAGATAAATAAAAGCAAAAATGAAAAGGGAGAAATTAAAATGGATAGCCTAGATATACAAAGAATTAGAATACTATGAATAGCTATATGGCAACAAATTTGACAGTCCAGAAGAAATGGATAAATTCTTAGATTCCTATAACCTTCCAAGACTGAATTAGAAGTGACAGAATATCTGAACAGATGGATCACTAGTAAGATTAAAGCAGTAATTAAAGATGTCCCCCCAGACAAAGGTCCAGGACCAGAAAGCTTCACAAATAAGCTAATTCAGTAGCCACAAATTCAAGAGGAAATTCTGAAAAACTAGCCATAGAAGACATGGTAAAGCACAGATATAGTCTTCAGGATCTGAACGGGGTATGGTGCAGGCTAAACGAGAAGACACTCATCCCTGACTGACCTTAAGAACGTATGCAAGGAGGAAATATAAGACTGAAGGTTAACGACATGCCAAGACTCAGGAGAGGTGGCTGTTTTGTCTAATGAAGAGAAAAAAAGAGATTCGATGAAAATGGAGTACTATGTTCCAAACTAAAGAACAAGATTACATCCCAGAAAAACATCTTAATGATAGAGTTCAAAATTATGACTGTTCATAATGATGCTCACCAAGGTCAGGAGAATAACTCATGAATAAAGTGAAAATTTCAACAAAGAGACAGAAAATATAAGAAAGTACAAGCAGAAATCATAGAGCTGAGACATATAATAATTGGTCAGAAAAATAAATGAAGGGGTTCAGCAGAAGAAAGGATAGCAAACTTGAAATGCATGGAATGTATCTATCAGAGCAGCAAAAAGAAAAGAATGAAGAAAGCTTAAGGGACTTATGGACAATATCAAGATGACCAATATTTGGCACAAAAACAGACATATGGATCAATGCAACAGAATAGAGAGCCCAAAAATAAATCTATACACCAATTAATCTTTGACAAAGAAGGTAAGAATATACAATGTAGAAAAGAGTCTCTTCAGCAAGCAGTGTTGGGAAAGTTGGACGACCACATGTAAATCAATGAAGTAGAATACACTGTCATGCCATGCACAAAAATAAACTCAAAATGACTTAAAGAATTAAATATAAGACATGACACTGTACAACTCCTAGAAGAGTGCATAGGCAATGCATTCTCCAACATAAATTACACCAATGTTTTAAATTACTCTCCCAAGAAAATAGAAATAAGAGCAAAAATAAGAAATTGGAACCTAATCAAACCTAGAAGCTGTTGTAAAGCAAAGGAAAACATAAACAAAATGAAAAGACAACCTACAGACTGGAGAAAATATTTGATAATTATGAGAAGAAAAAGGACTTAATTTCCAAAATATACAAACAGCTCATAAAACTCAGTAACAAAAAAACAACCTAGTTGAAAAATGGGCATGTAGACTGAAAAAGTTACATGCAATCTAAGAGCTGTGAGTTATGTTTTAGTCAGTGGAAATTTTTAGGACTTCTGGTTTCAGTTCAGTCGCTCAGACATGTCTGACTCCTTGTGACCCCATGAATCTCAGCACGCCAGGCCTCCCTGTCCATCACCAACTCCTGGCGTTCACTCAGACTCACGTCCACCGAGTCTGTGGTGCCATCCAGCCATCTCAACCTCTGTCGTCCCCTTCTCCTCCTGCCCCCAATCCCTCCCAGCATCAGAGTCTTTTCCAATGAGTCAACTCTTCTCATGAGGTGGCCAAAGTACTGGAGTTTCAGTTTCAGCATCATTCCCTCCAAGGAAATCCCAGGGCTGATCTCCTTCAGAATGGACTGGCTGGATCTCCTTGCAGTCCAAGGGACTTTCAAGAGTCTTCTCCAACACCACAGTTCAAAAGCATCAATTCTTTGGTGCTCAGCTTTCTTTACAGTCCAACTCTCACATCCATACATGACCACTGGAAAAACCATAGCCTTGACTAGACGGACCTTAGTCAGCAAAGTAATGTCTCTGCTTTTGAATATACTATCTAGGTTGGTCATAACTTTTCTTCCAAGGGGTAAGCATCTTTTAGTTTCATGGCTTCAATCACCATCTGCAGTGATTTTGGAGCCCCCAAAAATGAAGTCTGACACTGTTTCCACTGTTTCCCCATCTATTTCCCATGAAGTGATGGGACCGGATGCCATGATCTTCATTTTCTGAATGTTGAGCTTTAAGCTAGCTTTTTCACTCTCCTCTTTTACTTTCATCAAGAGGCTTTTTAGTTCCTCTTCACTTTCTGCCATAAGGGTGGTGTCATCTGCATATCTGAGGTTATTGATATTTCTCCCGGCAATCTTGATTCCAGCTTGTGCTTCTTCCAGTCCAACGTTTCTCATGATGTACTCTGCATAGAAGTTAAATAAGCAGGGTGACAGTATACAGCCTTGACGTACTCCTTTTCCTATTTGGAACCAGTCTGTTGTTCCATGTCCAATTCTAACTGCTGTTTCCTGACCTGCATACAGATTTCTCAAGAGGCAGGTCAGGTGGTCTGGTATTCCCATCTCTCTCAGAATTTTCCACAGTTTATTGTGATCCACACAGTCAAAGGCTTTGGCATAGTCAATAAAGCAGAAATAGATGTTTTTCTGGAACTCTCTTGCTTTTTCCATAATCCAGCAGATGTTGGCAATTTGATCTCTGGTTCCTCTGCCTTTTCTAAAACCAGCTTGAACATCAGGAAGTTCACAGTTCATGTATTGCTGAAGCCTGGCTTGGAGAATTTTGAGCATTACTTTACTAGCATGTGAGATGAGTGCAATTGTGTGGTAGTTTGAGGATTCTTTGGCATTGCCTTTCTTTGGGATTGGAATGAAAACTGACCTTTTCCAGTCCTGTGGCCACTGCTGAGTTTTCCAAATTTGCTGGCATATTCTGGTTTAGGAGACAGCATCTCAAGCCACCCTGAGAGAATTCCTCCAAGAAGGTGAGGGGAAGAGCCAGGTTATTTAGAAGTATTGCAACAAAGGGTAGGTAGTCTGAACATCAAAAAATAATTATTCAAGGAAACCAGATAACCCAAGTTAAGAAATTTAGCACTTTTTTATGTATGGGAAGATGCAAGTGTCTGGGCTCAAGGACGTCATTCCTTTGAAATGGACCTCAGCCATCTAGGGCCAGTATCCTGTTTTCATGTCCAGAGTTCCTTGGGGCTCAGTATAGGATGTGGCTGTATTCTGATGGCTACTAGATGGCAGGTATTCTCCTTTTTGAGTTTTCTTAGGGTTGACTGGCTCAAATTGGAGGGCTACAACGGCTGATGACTGTGACATCCATTACTGATATGGCAGGAAATATTCCATTTCTCAGGCAGAAGCCCTAAGTAGACATTTCTCCAAAGAAGATACACAGATGGCCAGCAAGCACATGAACAGATGCTCAGTATCCCTAAGTATTAGAGAAATGCAAATCAAAACTACAATGAGGTACCACCCCACATTACTCAGAATGGCCATCATTAAAATGTCTACAAGTAACAAATGCTGGAGAGGTTGTCAAGGAAAGGGAACCCTCCTACACTGTTGGTAGAACTGTAAATGGGTGCAGCCACTGTGGAAAACAGTGTGGAGGTTCCTCAAAAATCTAAAAATAGAGTTGCCATATGATCCAGCAATCCCACTCCTGAGCATAAATACAGACAAAACTATAATTCAAAAGATACATGCACCACTATGTTCACAGCAGCACTACTCACAATAGCCAACATATGGAAACAACCTAAATGTCCACTGATGGATGAATGAATGAAGAAGATGTGGTATATGTATATATGGTAGAATACTACTCCACCATAAAAAAGAAGGGAGAATGAAATAATACCATTTTTAGCAACACGGATGGGCCTAGACACTATCATACAAAGTAACGTAAGTCAGAAAGATAAAAAGAGATACCATATGATATCCCTTATATGTGAAATCTAGAATATGACACAAATGAACATATCTATAAAACTGACTCTTAGGAGTCCCTTGGACTGCAAGAAGATCAAACCACTCAGTGCTAATACTCATTGGAAGGACTGATGCTGAAGCTGAAGCTCTAATACTTTGGCCACCTGATGCAAAGAACTGACTCACTGGAAAAGATTGATGGAAAGATTGAAGGCACAAGGAGAAGGGGAAAACAGAGGATGAAATGGTTGGATGGCATCACTAACTTGTTGGACATGAGTTTAAGCATGCTCCGAGAGTTGGTGATGAACAGGGAGGCCTGGTGTGCTGCAGTTCATGGGGTTGCAAAGACTCAGGCATGACTGAGTGACTGAAATGATAAAACAGACTCACAAACATAGAGAATGAACTTGTTACCAAGGGGGAAGGTGATGGTGAGGGAAGGGTGGATTGAGAGTTTGGGGTTAGCAGATGCAGAATATTATATATAGAATGGATAAACAACAAGGTCTTACTGTATAACATAGGGAGCTATATTCAATATGTGTGATAAACTATAATGGAAAAGACTACGAAAAAGAATGTATATATATATATATGTATAACTGAATCACTTTGCCCTACAGAAGAAAAGAACACAAGCATTGTACACCAACTATATTTGAATGAAATAAATTTGAGAAAAAGATGACCAATACTTTATTATAGGAGGTCCCAGATCTTTCTGGGATGGAGAAGGGTATGGGTACCCACTCCAGTATTCTGGTCTGGAGAATTCCATGGACAGAGGAGATTGGCAGGCTATAGTCCATGGGGTCACAAAGAGACACAACGGAGCGACTTTCACTTCACAGGTGACAGTAGTGGTAAAGAACCCATCTGCCAGTGCAAAAGAATAAGAGACACAGGTTCAATCCCTGGGTCAGGAAGATCTCCTGGAGAAGGGCATGGCAACCCATTCCAGTATTCTTGCCAGGAGAATCCCAGGGACAGAGGAACCTGGCAGGCTAAGGTCCATAGAGTCACAGAGAGTCAGACACAACTGAAATGACTTACCACAGAAGGAAAGAATGAAAAAAGGGGGCAATAACCATATCTGAATAAATAATGGTTGGAAATTTCCTTAACCTAGGGATGGACACAGCCATCCAGAACCAGGGAATGCCAATTGTTCAAAAAGTTTAATGCAAGAAGACCCATACCAAGACACATCATAATTAAACTGTCAAAAGATAAAGACAAGAAGAGAATTATAACAGCAACAAAAGGAAAACCTGTTATATACAAGGGATCCTGCATAAGACTGTTAACAGCTTTTTCAGCAGAAATCTGTAGCCAGAAGGAAGAGACATAATATATTAAATGCTAAAAGGAAAAACAATCTGCCAACCTAGAACACTCTTTCCATCAAAGGTACCCTTTAGAATTGAAGGAGAGAGTTTTTTCCAGAGAAGAAAAAAATCAATGAACTCCACCACTAACAGATCGGCCTTAAAATAAATGCCAAAGACTTTCTTTAGCTGAAATAAATGTTCTCATTACCAAAAGAAAAACATATGAAAGTAAATTTCACTGGCAAAGTTAAATATATATTAAAATAAAGATTAATGTGTTGGTTGTAGATTTATCACTTATAAATCTAGTATGAAGGCTAAAAGTAGCAAAATAAATATAACTGTCAGTGGAAACATGAGATAAGATAGTGATATCAAAAACATTAAATGTTGGGAAGAGGAATAAATATGTAGAACTTTAGAATTATCCAAATTAATTTGTTATCGGTTTTAAATACACTTTTATAAATGCAAGTGGTTTTATGTAAGCTTCATGGTAACCACAAAGAAAAGGTAGACACAAAAAAGATAAAGGAATCGAAGATAAAACTACAGATAATCATTAAATCATAAAGGAAAGGATCAAGAGAAGAGGAAGAAAGGAGTTACAAAAGAGCAACAAGTTCAAATCTACCAATGATCACTTTAAATGTATGGACTAAATTTCCCAAGCAAAAGACAGAGTGGCTTAAATATATTTTAAAAATGAAAAAGCAAGACTCATCTATATGTTGCTTACAAGAGATTCACTTAGCCTTAAGAACACACATGGACTGAAAGGAAAGAAAAAGATATTCCATGTAAATGGTAAAACAAAACAATAAACTATGGTGGTTATATCAGGTTAAATAGACTTTAAGACAAAGTCTGCAATAAGAGACTAAGAAGCCCACTGTAAAATGACAGTCATTAAAACAAGAATATATAACATTTGTAAATATTTATGCACACAGCCAGAGGAGCAAAGAAATACATAAAGCAAATATTAACAGACTTAAGGGAAAAATAGACAGTGAGTCAATAATAGTAAGGGGCTTTAATGTCCCACTTCAATCAGTAGAGAAATCATCTAGACAGAATGTCAATAAAGAATCATTGGCTTTAAAGTGAAACATGGTACATCAGCTGGATATATATGTCTGTATAACATACAGAACATTCTATCCAAAAGCAAGAGTACATATAGAGCATTCNAAGAGTACATATAGAGCATTCTCCCAGATAGATCTTACATTACCACAGAGAAAAGTCAATAAATGTCAGACTATAACTTCATACCAAGCATCTTTTCTGACCACATTGATATGTCACTAGAAATTAATGACAAGTTAAAACTGGAAAATACACAAATGCATGAAGATTAAACAGCATAATACTGAATATACATTGGTTCAAAGAACAACTTAAAAGATTTCAATAAAATTCATAAGACAAACGAAAATGGAAATCCAACATACCAAAATTTGTGGGATGCAATAAAAGCTGTTCTAAGTGGGAATTTCACAGCAATAAATCCTTATATTATGAAAAAACGTTAAAAACTTAACATTAAAGAAAATAGAGGGGGGGTCTAGAAGATGGCGGAGGAATAGGATGGGGACACCACTTTCTCCCTCACAAATTCCTCAAAAGAACATTTCAACGCTGAGCAAACTCCACAAAACAACTTCTGAATGCTGGCAGAGGACATCAGACACCCAGAAAAGCAGATCATTGTCTTCAAAAACAGGTAGGGAAAAAAAATAAAAGATGAAAAAAGAGACAAAGGAGGTGGGGAGGGAGCTCTGTCCCAGGTAGGGAAGCCTGTCCCGGGAAAGGAATTTTAAGAAGAGAGGTTTCCAAACACCAGGAAACACTCTCCCCGCCGAGTCTGTGGCGAGCCTTGGAAGCACAGAAGGCAACATAACAGGAAGGAAAAATAAATAAATAATTAAAACCAACAGATTACAAGCCCCAAAGTAACTTCCCCAGTGGAAAAGCTGCACAGACACCTGCATCCGCCACTAGCAAGTGGGGGCAGGGCAGGGAGGCATGGGAGGCGAGGGCTGCAGTGCTTTGTAAGAATCGGGCAGGAACACCCCACACATAACCAGAATGAACTAACTTGGGATAGCAAACCAGACTGGGGGATAGCTAACTATGCAAAAAGCTCGAACATAAGACACCGCCAGGACAACACACAACAAAGGACCGAACGGAATTAGCCGGCTGCAGACCATCCCCCACCAGGGACAGGCAGCCAGAGCCGTAAGGGCTGGAAGGGGACAATCGCAGCCCTGGAGAGACTTTACCTACCAAACTGCAAGCAGGCTTCTTTGCTAAGACTTCTGGAGGTGTTGGACAGTCATCATCTGCCTCACAAGGGGCACCAGTGGGACACCCAGAAAACTGAGCAGCAGAGGCGAGAAAGGCAACAAGACACAGAGACTGCGCTCGCCAAACACCTGAGACACTCGGACCTGGGAAGGGCACGAAACGCAATCCCAACCAAATCTGCGCCTCTGAGGGATACCTGAGCTCGGAACCTGAGCGGCTTAGACTGGGGAGGGGCACGCACCCTAGGGCCGGCCTCAGACGGATCCCCGGCGGAGTAATGTAGAGCCGGAGCCGTTTGTGCACCACGAGCAGGGGCAGGCCCAGGGGGGCCGAGACACTGCGTACACACGACAGTGTTATTTGTGTGCAGCATCCCTCCCTCCCCACAGCGTGTCCTGTGCCAGGATGGAAATCAGACACTGAAGAGACCAGCAAACAGAAGTTAAACAGAGGGAACCGCCTTGGAAGTGACCCCACACTGCCCACAACTCCAGAGAGAGGGCCAGATATATCTTTACTATTTTACAATCATCCCCCCGCCTTTTTTTCTAACTTTTTAAAATTGCTAAGCCCTCTATTTCTCATTACTCCTCAAAAAGAAAAAAAACAAAAACAAACTATTTTTAAAAAACACCATATATAGTCTTTGTGTGGTAGTCGATGGGTTTTTTTTTAAATAATTCTTGTGGCTTTGGTTTTTTTTTTTATGTTTGTTTTCTTTTTTTTTAATTATTATTTATTCCTTCTTTTCTTTAATATTGTATTTTTGAAAATCCAACCTCTACTCTAGATTTTTAATCTTTGCTTTTTGTTGTCAATTTTGTACATTTAAAAACCCAAACCTCACTACCCAGTTTTACTTGAGAGCAAGATTACTGGCTTGACCACTCTCTCCTCCTTTGGACTCTCCTTTTCTCCACCAGGTGGCCTCTGTCTCTTCCCTCCCCCTTCTCTTCACTATCCAACTCTGGGAATCTCTGTGTGTTCCAGATGGTGGAGAACACTTAGGGAACTGATTACTGGCTGGATCTGTCTCTTTCCTTTTCATTTCCCTCTTTTATCCTCCTGGCTACCCCTGTCTACTTCCTCCTTCTCCTCTTACCTGTATAACTCTGTGAACATCTCTGAGAGGTCCAGACTGTGGAGCACACATAAGGGAATGATTACTGGCTAGCTTGCTATCTCCTCTTTTGATCCCACCTCATCTCATTCCAGTCTCCTCCAATTACCCCCTCCCTCTTCTCTTCTCCATGTAACTCAGTGAATCTCTCTGGGTGTCCCTCAATGTGGAGAATCTTTTCATCTTTAACCTAGATGTTTTATCATTGGTGCTGTATAGATGAATTCTAGAGGCTACTGTAAAAATAAAACTGAAAACCAGAAGCAGGAGGCGTAAGTCTAAAGCCTGAGAACATCAGAGAACTCCTGAATCCAGGGAACATTAACCAATAGGAGCTGATCAAACGCCTCCATACCTACACTGAAACCAAGCTCCACCAAAGGGCTAACAAGTTCCAGAGTAAGACATTCCATGCAAATTCTCCAGCAACACAGGAACACACCCCTGAGCTTCAATATACAGGCAGCTCAAAATTACTCCAAAACCACTGATGTCTCATAACCCATTACTGGTCACTCCAGTGCACTCCAGAGAGAAGAAACCCAGCTCCACCCACCAGAACTCCAACACAAGCCTCCCTAACCAGGAAACCTTGACAAGCCACTGATACAACCCTACCCACAGTAAGGAAGCTCCATAATAAAGAGTATTCCACAAATTCCCAGAATATAGAAAGGCCACCCCAAATGCAGCAATATAACCAAGATGAAGAGACAGAGGAATACTCAGCAGGTAAAGGAACAGGAGAAGTGCCCACCAAACCAAACCAAAGAGGAAGAGATAGGGAATCTACCTGAGAAAGAATTCTGAATATCGATAGTGAAAATGATCCAAAATCTTGAAATCAAAATGGAAGCACAGATAAGTAGCCTGGAGACAAGGACTGAGAAGATGCAAGAAAGGTTTAACAAGGACCTAGAAGAAATAAAAAAGAGTCAATATATAATGAATAATGCAATAAATGATATCAGAAACACTCTGGAGGCAACAAATAGTAGAATAACGGAGGCAGAAGATAGGATCAGTGAAATAGAAGATAGAATGGTAGAAATAAATGAATCAGAGAGGAAAAAAAGAAAAACGAATTAAAAGAAATGTGGACAATCTCAGAGACCTACAGGACAATATGAAACGCTCCAAGATTTGAATTATAGGAGTCCCAGAAGAAGAAGACAAAAAGAAAGACCATGAGAAAATCCTTGAGGAGATAATAGTTGAAAATTTCCCTAAAATGGGGAAATAATCACCCAAGTCCAAGAAACCCAGAGGGTTCCAAATAGGATAAACCCAAGATGTAACACCCCAAGACACATATTAATCAAATTAACAAAGATCAAACACAAAGAACAAATATTAAAAGCAGCAAAAGAAAAACAACAACACCCAAGGGGATTCCCATAAGGTTAACAGCTGATCTTTCAATAGAAACTCTTCAGGCCAGGAGGGAATGGCAAGACATACTTAAAGTGATGAAAGAAAATAATCTACAGCCCAGATTACTGTACCCAGCAAGGATCTCATTCAAATACGAAGGAGAAATCAAAAGCTTTACAGACAAGCAAAAGTTGAGAGAATTCAGCACCACCAAACCAACAAATGCTAAAGGATATTCTCTAGACAGGAAACACAAACAGGGTGTATAAAACCGAACCCCAAACAATAAAGTAAATGGTAACGGGATCATACTTATCAATAATTACCTTAAACATAAATGGGTTGAACGCCCCAACCAAAAGGCAAAGACTGGCTGAATGGATACTAAAACAAGACCCCTCTATATGCTGCTTACAAGAGACCCACCTCAAAACAAGGGACACATACAGACTGAAAGTAAAGGGCTAGAAAAAGATATTCCACGCAAATAGAGAGCAAAAGAAAGCAGGAGTAGCAATACTCATATCTGATAAAATAGACTTTAAAACAAAGGCTGTGAAAAGAGACAAAGAAGGCCACTACATAATGATCAAAATATCAATCCAAGAAGAAGATATAACAATTATAAATATATATGCACCCAACATAGGAGCAGCACAATATTTAAAACAAATGCTAACAAGTATGAAAGGGGAAATTAACAATAACACAATAATAGTGGGAGACTTTAATACCCCACTCACACCTATGGACAGATCAAATAAACAGAAAAATAACAAAGAAACACAAACTTTAAATGATACAATAGACCAGTTAGACCTAATTGATATCTATAGGACATTTCACCCCAAAACAATGAATTTCACCTTTTTCTCAAGTGCTCACGGAACCTTCTCCAGGATAGATCACATCCTGGGCCATAAATCCAACCTCGATAAATTCAAAAAAATCGAAATCATTCAAAGCATCTTTTCTGACCATAATGCATTAAGATTAGACCTCAATTACAGGAGAAAAACTATTAAAAATTCCAACATATGGAGGCTGAACAACACACTTCTGAATAACCAACAAATCACAGAACAAATCAAAAAAGAAATCAAATTATGCATAGAAA
>SJYQ01004013.1:98908-178232 GCA_006410935.1 Redunca redunca
GCGCGCGCGCGCGTGTGTGTCTGTTATAGATTTTTGGTTTGTGGTTACTGCGAGGTTTATGTACAGAAGTCTCTCATTATTTTAAGCTGCTGCTCTCCTGAGTGAAAAGCACTGTAAGCACCCTTACCTTCACTCCTCTGCTCTCCTCCCCGCCCCCAGCCCCGCGTGTTTACTTAGTTGACGTCATCCTTTGAATCTTTTTGTTTTGTCTATCCCTTAACTACTCTTCGTGGATGCAGGTATTTTCCTGGCCATGTCCCCTGGCTGCAGAGCGCACGGTGGCCCAGAGCCGGAGTTGCCCTGCTGGTGGGCAGAGCTCCGTCTCAGAATGTGCGGCTGGCTTCTGATACGGCAGGCTGTCGGGCTGCAGTGGTCCTGGGGCTGTTTGTCTGCCCACTGGACTGTGGGGCTGGGACCTAGGGGGCTCCAGGGGTGGTGCCAGCCCACTGGTGGGTGGAGCTGGGTCCCGGGGCCTCTGGCTGCAGGGTCCTGGGGATCCTGGGGCTAGTCCCGGGACCCGGGTGTCTAGGGCTGATCCCGTGCCCTTTGGTGTACAGGGCTGGGTTGTGGGGCAGCTGTGGACTCGGGTCTTAAGACAGCATGTCTGCTGGTGGGTAGGTGGGCTGTGTCTCTGCCTGGTCAGTTGCTTGGCCTGAGGTGTCCCAGTACTGACGCTTGTGGAGTCAGGCAGGCTAGGCAGCTAGTGGGGCGAGGTCCTTGTGCTAATGAGCTAAGAGGGTTTCAGAGTGGCAGGTGCCAGTGCCAGCGCCCTTGTGATAGAGGGAGAGATGTCTGCCACCATCCTCCTCCTTCTGGGGTCAGCAGGTGAGTCTGACCCAGGCTCCTTTCAAATGATTGCTTCTGTCCTGGAGCATGGGAGGTTCTGTGTGTGCCCTTTAAGAGTGGACTCTGTTTCCCACGGCCCTCTGGCTCTCCTGAAAGTAAGGCCCACTGGCCTTCGAAGTGAAGCGCTGTAGGGACTGATCCTCCAGGTGGAGGAGCACCCAGCTGGAGCGCCCACTCCATGTGGGGCTGGAGCCCTCGCGCCTCGGGGAGAGCCTCTGCAGTTGAGTTACCCTCCCTTTGGTGGGCACCCGCCCGGGGGTGTGGATCTTGGCTACCCCGCGTCTCCTCCCTCCTGCCCGTCTTGTTGTGGCTCTTCTTTGTGTCTGTAGTTGTAGAGGATCGCTTCTGCTGGTCTTTCCCTTTGTCTCATCGGTAGTTCCTCTGTAAATGCGACGTTAGTGTGCCTGTGAGGAGGCAAGCTCACAGTCTTCCTGCCTTTGCCATCTTGGCCACGCATCTCCATGGGGCTAACAGCCCTTCATTTTTAAAACCTAACGGGCTTTGAAGTCCATGGTCTCTGGGGTCAAGAAGAGAGAGTTCAAGCTCGGGCCTATTTTGATGTGTTTTCCAAAAACTAAGTGTCATCTTAACAGAGGCCAGAACTCTGGGTTGATGTCAAGTCCGCTGTCTTGAAAGACACCAGGTAGTATTCCTATTGAGTTAGAATTGTTAATACCTCCTGGATTCTTATGACCTCACCAGTTTGTTTTAATATCCGATATTACTTTGAACTTTAGAGATTTGATATCAACAACATAGTTAATGATCAAATAATCTTCTCACAGGGAATTTCTTTAACTTCTAAAATCTACCTTGTAAGATAAATAATTTGAAAAAAAAATCACATCAGTTGAGGGCCATTATTTTTCCTTTTGCAACAGGAAAATTTTGCCTACACACACACACACTCTCTCTCTCTCTTTTCCTTTTGCAACAGGAAGAAATTTTTGCCTACACACACACACTTTTCCTTTTGCAACAGGAAGAAAATTTTGCCTACACACACACACACACACACGCACGCACGCAAACCAGAGAATCTTTATTTTTATCTTAGGATTTTTTTTTTTTTTTTTGCCACAGACAGGGGCATGTGAGATCTTAAGTTCCTCAAACCAGGGATGGACTCTGCCCTCTGCGTTGGGAACAGGGAGTGTTAACCACTGGACCACAATGGAAGTCCCTTGCCTATATTTGTTTATCATTGAGTGTTCTTAGTTTCTGTGTACTTAATCCATTGAGAACTTGGTGTAGCCTGTTGACTGGTTAACTTTGGAAAAACGCCAGGCAGAACTTGGCTTTAGTGATAGTTTGTAGAGCTTCTAATCAGAGAAAACCCAGTTCCTCTTTCTCCTCTTACTGGTTACAGTGTAACTGCCGAAGAGCTCCCCAGGTAGCACTAGAGGTAAAGAACCCGCCTGCCAGTGCGGGAGGCATAAGAGAAGTGGGTTCGATCGATGGGTCGGGAAGATACCCTGGAGCAGGCAGTGGCAACCCACGCCAGTATTCTTGCCTGGGAAATCCCATGGACAGAGGAGCCTGGCGGGTTATAGTCCGTGGGATCGAAAAGAGTCTGACAGGACTCCGGGGCTAAACAAGACACGAGTTGGAATGATACTTGCTGTTATGATTAGTTGGCTTCTGGGCTGTTACTTGTAATTACTCTTAGCAATGTTGATCAGCTGGCAGTCACTGTTCGTATCTTCATTTTTCTTTTATTTCATTTTCTTCTCTGATTCGCATGGCTGGGACTTTGAAGGCTGTGTTGAGTAAGACTGGTGATACATCCTTGTCTTGTTCCCGCTCTTAGAGGAAATGCTTTTCGTTTTTCACTGTTGAGAATGGTGTTCGCTTTGTGTTTGTCATACATGGCCTTCATTATGTTGGGGTAGTTTCCCTCTATGCCCACTTTCCAGAGTTTTTTTTTTTAATCTTAAATGCGCGTTGACTTTTGTCAGAATCTTTTTCTGCATCTGTTAAGATGATCATATGGTTTTTATTTTTTAATTTGTTAATATGGTATATCACATTGCTTGGTATGTTGAAGACTCCTTGCGTCTTTAGGATAAATCCCAACTGATCCTGGTGTATGATTCTTTTAACGTGCTGTTGGTTTCTCTTTGCTAGCATTTTGTTGAGGATTTTTGCATCTATGGTCAACAGTGATATTAGTGTGTAATTTTCTCTTTTTTCTGGTATATTTTGTCTTGTTTTGGTATTAGGGTAGTGGTGGTCTTGTAGAATGAGTTTGGGAGTGCTCCTCCCTCTGCAGTTTTTGGAAAGCCTTTGAGAAGGGAAGCTGTTAGCTCTTCTCTAAGTATTTGATAGAATTCACCTGTGAAGCCATCTAGAACTGTTTCTGCTGGAAGATTGTCATTCATAGTTTCAGTTTCTTCCTGGTTCATCCTTGGAAGGTTGTACCTTCCCTAGAGTTTGCCCATTTTGGGGGAGGTATAGTTGCTTATAGGGGTTCCCAGTTGGCAGTAGTGGTAAAGAACCCTCCTGCCAATGCAGGAGACATGAGACGCAGGTTCGATCCCTGGGTCGGGAAGATCCCCTGGAGGAGGACATGGCACCCCACTCCAGTACTCTCGCCTGGAGAGTCCCATGGACAGAGGAGCCTGGCGGGCTGCAGTCCATGGGGTCGCAGAGTCGGACACGACTGAGCACAGCATGTGTAGTTGCTTGTGGTGGTCTCTTACGACCCTCTATTTCTGTGGTGTCAGTTGTAATTTCTCCTTTTTCATTTCTAATTTTATTGACTTGAATTCTCTTTTTTTTCTTGTTGAGTCTGACTAAAGTTTGATCAATTCTGTTTATCTTCTCAAAGGACCAACTTTTAGTTTTATTGACCTTTGCTTTTGTTTTTGTTATTTCTGTCGTCTTTTCTTTGTTTCTATTTCTATTCTTTATTTTCTGTTTTCTTCTCTTTATTCTGTCTCATTTGTTTCTGTCTGATCGTTATGATTTTTTCCCTGCTGCTTTGGTTTTTGTTGTTGTTCTTCCTCTCATTGCTTTAGGTGTAAGGTTAGATCGTTCATGTAAGATTTTTCTTTTCTAAGTGTGGTTGAAGTGCTGTAGACTTCTTAGAACTGCTTTTGCTGGCTCTCACAGGTTTTGGATCATTGTGTTTTCTTTGTCGTTTGTCTAATGTGTTTTTTTTCTTTCTGCCTTCATTTCCTCAGTGATCTCTTGGTTATTGAGTACTATATTGTTTAGCCTCCAGGTGTCTGTTTTTTATAATATTTTTTTCCTTCATTGATTTCTAATCTTACAGAGTTGTCTGAAAAGGTGGTTGATATAATTTTAGTTTTCTCAAGCTTACCAAGGCTTGATTTGTGATCCAAGATATCTATTCTGGAATGTTCTGTGTGCACGTGAGAAGAAAGTGTGTTTTGCTGCTTTCAGGTGGAATGCCCTGTCGATCAGGTCTGTCTGGCCTGTGGTGTCATTTAAAGCCTGGGTCTCCTTATTTTCTGTCGGGGTGATCTGTCCCCTGTTGTGAGTGGCTTGCTGAGGTCCCACGCTATTGCTGGGTTGCTGTTGCGCCCTCCTTTTACGGCTGTTGGCACTTGCTGTAGGTGTCGAGGTGCTCCTTTGTTGGGTTCATGTTTGTGTGTGTATTGGCTGCGCTGGGTCTCGGTTGCGTCATGCGGGAGGTTTCCTTGTGACTCTCAGGCTCAGTAGTTGTGGCTTGCGGGCTTAGTTTCTCTGTCACATGTGGGATCTTAGTTACCTGGCCAGGCACGAACGTGCGTCCCCTGCGTTGCAAGGTGGATTCTTAACCACTGGACCACCAGGGAAGTCCCGAATATTTCTTCTGTTTTCCCAGTCCATGCCTCCATTCTAAGATTTCGTATCATCTTTACTGTTACTACTCTGAATTCTTTTTTAGGTAGGTTGCCTATTTCCTCTTCATTTATTTGATCTTCTAGGTTTTTTACCTGCATTTTCACCTGTAAAGTTTTTTTACCATCTGTTTTTTTTTTTTTTGATGGGTGGGATTGTGTTCCTATCTTCTGGGTCAGGAAGATCTCCTGGAGAAGGACAGCCCACTCCAGTATTCTTGCCTGGAGGAGCCAATGGACAGAGAAGCCTGGCGGGCTACAGTCAATAGGGTCTCAAAGAATGAGACACGGCGTAAGTGACTTAGCACGCACATGTTGCTGCCTTCCTGGCTGTTTGGCCTTAGGCTTCCAGCACTGTTATCTGCAGGCTGTTGGGTAGAGCGGGGTCTTGGTGCCAAGGTCAGGACCTCAGAGAGATCGCTCTCCAATTATTCCCAGGGGTCTGAGGTTCTCTGCTAATCTAGCAGTTCAGACTTGGTGCTCCCACCACACGAGCCTTAAGCACATGAACCAAGATTTTGCAAATTGCGCGATGCAGCAAGAAAAAAGAGCAGAACAATAGCGGAGAATAAAAAATAAAATTAGAAAACTAAGAGATGTTTTAGAAAAAAAAATATAAGTGAAACAGTAATCAGAAGGTAAAATAGAATCACAATCAGTTTAGTTCAGTCGCTCAGTCATGTCCGACTCTTTGCGACTCGATGAATTGCAGCACGCCAGGCCTCCCTGTCCATCACCAACCCCCGGAGTTCACTCACACTCAAGTCCATCGAGTCAGTGATGCCATCCAGCCATCTCATCCTCTGTCGTCCCCTTCTCCTCCTGCCCCCAATCCCTCCCAGCATCAGAGTCTTTTCCAATGAGTTAACTCTTCACATGAGGTGGCTAAAGTACTGGAGTTTCAGCTTTAGCATCATTCCTTCCAAAGAAATCCCAGGGCTGATCTCCTTCAGAAAGGACTGGTTGGCTCTTCTTGCAGTCCAAGGGACTCTCAAGAGTCTTCTCCAATACCACAGTTCAAAAGCATCAATTCTTCGGCGCTCAGCTCTCTTCACAGTCCAACTCTCACATCCATACATGACCACTGGAAAAACCATAGCCTTGACTAGATGGACCTTAGTCGGCAAAGTAATGTCTCTGGTTTTGAATATGCTATCTAGGTTGGTCATAACTTTCCTTCCAAGGAGTAAGCGTCTTTTAATTTCATGGCTGCAGTCACCATCTGCAGTGATTTTGGAGCCCAAAAAAATAAAGTCTGACATTGTTTCCACCGTTTCCCCATCTATTTCCCATGAAGTGATGGGACCGGATGCCATGATCTTCGTTTTGTGAATGTTGAGCTGTAAGCCAACTTTTTCACTCTCCTCTTTCACTTTCATCAAGAGGCTTTCTAGTTCCTCTTCACTTTCTGCCATAAGGGTGGTGTCATCTGCATATCTGCGGTTATTGATATTTCTCCCGGGAATCTTGATTCCAGCTTGTGCTTCTTCCAGTCCAACGTTTCTCATGATGTACTCTGCATATAAGTTAAATAAGCTGGGTGACAATATACAGCCTTGACGTACTCCTTGAACAACTCTAGTCTGTTGTTCCATGTCCAGTTCTAACTGTTGCTTCCTGACCTAATATAGTTTTCTCAAGAGGCAGGGCAGGTGGTCTGGTATTCCCATCTCTTTCAGAATTTTCCACAGTTTATTGTGATCCACACAGTCAAAGGCTTTGGCATAGTCAATAAAGCAGAAATAGATGTTTTTCTGGAACTCTCTTGCTTTTTCGATGATCCAGTGGATGTTCCAGTTTGATCTTTGGTTCCTCTGCCTTTTCTAAAACCAGCTTGAACATCTGGAAGTTCACGCATGGTTCATGTATTGCTGAAGCCTGGCTTGGAGAATTTTGAGCATTACTTTACTAGCGTGTGAGATGAGTGCAATTGTGCGGTAGTTTGAGCATTCTTTGGCATTACCTTTCTTTGGGATTGGAATGAAAACTGACCTTTCCCAGTCCTGTGGAAGAGGGCATCAGAGGGCAGACACACTGAAACCATAATCACAGAAAACCAGTCAATCTAATCACACTAGGACCACAGCCTTGTCTAACTCAGTGAAACTAAGCCATGCCTTTGGGGCCACCCAAGATGGGCGGGTCATGGTGGAGAGGTCTGACAGAATGTGGTCCACTGGAGAAGGGAATGGCAAACCACTTCAGTATTCTTGCCTTGAGAACCCCATGAACAGTATGAAAAGGCAAAATGATAGGATACTGAAAGAGGAACTCCCCAGGTCAGTAGGTGCCCAATATGCTAGAGGAGATCAGTGGAGAAATAACTCCAGAAAGAATGAAGGGATGGAGCCAAAGCAAAAACAATACACAGTTGTGGATGTGACTGGTGATAGAAGCAAGGTCCAGTGCTATAAAGAGCAATATTGCATAGGAACCTGGAGTGTCAGGTCCATGAATCAAGGCAAATTGGAAGTGGTTAAACAGGAGATGGCAAGAGTGAACATTGACATTCTAGGAATCAGCGAACTAAAATGGACTGGAATGGGTGAATTTAACTCAGAATCACAATAGCAAAAGCTAAAGTGAAAGAAAGTGAAGTTGCTCAGTTGTGTCTGACTCTTTGCGACCTCGTGGACTGTAGCCTACCAGGCTTCTCCATTCATGGGATTTTCCAGGCAAGAATACTGGAGTGGGTTACCATTTCCTTCTCCAGGGGAATCTTCCCGACCCAGGGATCGAACCCAGGTCTCCTGCATCACAGGCAGATGCTTTAACCTCTGAGCCACCAGGGAAGATCTAAAGAGGCCCCAAATGGCCTTGGCTATGGAGGGTGGAGCTTCGTTCAGTAGGGGCAGGTCTAGGCTAAGGACCTCTGTGGCAGGAAGAGACCTGGGGATGAGGGGCAGGGCTTAGACACTGGGCAGCTGGAGAGGGTCCTCAGAGTGCAGAGGATCAGGCCCAGGGCCTCATCAGGCTCCCTGGGGCCGAGTGGGCAGGGGGCTCACCTAGCTCTGCCCCATCCTCTGAGCCCTGAGGGTCCCTCCCTGTCCACCTCTCCCGAGACTTTAAGACCGCAGAATATAACAAATCCAGCACTCAGTGGTCCAAGGCCGTTCAGGGGAAAACAGAAATAATAATGCTATCGCTCTGTGGGGTCTCTTCTTAGTACCAGGTGTGTCACATGTATTCTCTCATTGACCCTCACCCATTGCTTATCAGTTTTTAATGGAGAAAGCTGAACCGGGAAGTTCAGTGGTTTGTGCAGGGACTTATGACAGTAAATATGAAGTTGAAATTCCAATCAGGTTTGTAAGAGTTTAAAGCTTATAATTTTTTCACCTTACTGCATTACTAGGATTTGAAGACATCATCTTTTGGTAGGATGACCTCAAAATCAGTGTGTTCAGAGATCCTTGTGAGTTAAGGAAACATTGTTACTTATACGTAGATTAAGACATAAGGGGGGAAAACTTGGTTTAATAAAATATAAGGACACTATATTAAAAATAGCTTTTAAAAAGTTTTATTACTTAGAAACTCAGACACCAGGTGTCAAATTCAATTGAGGGAAGCATCTCCTTGCTTTCTGCCAGGAAGATGAAGTGTGTGTTTTGGCCAGAGGTTAGTGTGGAGGTTATTTCATTCTAGGAGGGGTTTGATCACTGTATTAGTTTTGTCCTGCTGCTGAACCAAATTGCTATAAATTTAGAAACTTGAAACTATGCAAGTATATTACCTCTTAGAAGTCCAGTGCGAGTCTCAATGGGCCAAAGTCAAGTGTTTCATGGTGGAGACTTTGGGGAGGAATTCACTTACAAGCTCATTCAGGGTGTTGACTGCATCTGCTTTCTTGTAGTTGTTGGACGAGGTTCGTTTTTTCTTGCTGGCTGTCAGCCTGAGATCCCCTTTAGCTTTTAGAGGTCACTCTCCTGTCCCTGCGTGACCTCAACATCTTAGGAATCAGCGACAATTTGTCAAATCTTTCTCATGGTTGAAGCCCCTCCTCCCCGCTTCTGCCCCTCCTCTCCGACAGACTCTTCCCCTGTCTTTTGCTTTTGCCTTCTGCCCATCCCAGCAATCTCCTCCCCCGCCCCCTTTTTTTTGCCACAGGGCACAGCATGTGTGTCTTCTTTGACCAGGGATCAAACCCACACCCCCTGGAGTAAACGTGTGGAATCTTAACCACTGGACCCACACCAGGGCAGTCTGATAATCTCCCTTTTTTAAGTCTAGTTGACTAGTAACCTTGATTCCATCTCCAGGGCAGTACCTAGATTGAATAGGAGTCTTAGGCAGTGATCTTTAGAATTCTGCCGACCACAATCATTTCTGCAGTAAAACTCTTTAATTTTCAGCATATTCTGTCTGCCGTTGAACTGTTCACATTTTTAAAATAGTTATGCAAAGTAAAAGTGGTTCCTAAAATAAGTAGCAGGGTTGTAACCAGCATCTTATGCTGTCTTTCAAAAGCTGACTAAAAAAGCCATACTAAAAGCTTTTTTCTTATTATAGACTCATACTCTTTACAAATAAATGGAGAAAGACATTCACTCATAATTCTTAGTTTTTTTATTTTTATAAATTTCAGAACCTATGTCTTTGATAAATCAGACCTCTCTATTATGTAGAGTTAATGTTTTGGGTGAGGGTTTACCCCTGATATGCTATTCTGGTTTCTTGCTTTGGAATGTAACTTTTTCTTGGATTGGTTTTTGTCATATTCTGATTTGAAGAATGCACTTCTTGTAAACGTGCAGATTTACATTGGTGTGAATTCCATCCAGATATATTAGAAAATAATTAGGTCTTTAAAAAGCTTGGAATTATGAGAAAGGCAGATTTGTCACTGTAATTCTGGGGCCAAAAAAACCTAGGCATTCTTACTTTTTAGAATACTGTTACTGGAATAATCTTATTAGAAATATGTGGTAAAATTAGTAGCTTAATACATTTGGGAAGCGATATGAGTTAAGCTATAGCTAGGGCTTTCCTGGTGGCTCAGTGGTAAAGAATCCGCCTGCCAATGGAGAAGATGTGAGTTTGATCCTTGAGTTGGAAAGATCCCTGGAGAAGGAAATGGCAGCCCACTCCAGTATTTTTGCCTGGGAAATCCCATGGACAGAGGAGCCTGCCTGACGGTCTGCAGCTTATGGTGTTTCAAGAGAGTCAAAGCTGACTTAGTGACTAAACAACAAAAGCAACAATGTAGATAATATGTTGGTGTTCATGTATGCCAGTTACATGTGTTCAAATAGAACATGTTTAAATTGAGGGGCTCCTCTGGTGGTCCAATGAGCTTCCGAAGCAGGGGGCACAGATTCAGTCGCTGGGCAGGGATCTAAGATCTCACATGCTCTCTGCCCTCCTCCCCCCAAAATAGAATGTTTTAAAATTGAGATATAAATTGATTTCAGTATCTTCCTAACAAAAGTAAATTGCTTAAAGATTGTACGTTGGCAAAGGCATTAATGCCTTCCGTTGTATTTCCTAAAATATGGATTGATTACCCTTTAGGGTCCTGTGTTTAGGGCCCTATAATGAAAACTTGCAACTTTTCTCTCTTCTCCTTTAAGGAATGTTTCTGTTAATGACAGAAAGTTATTATACCTGAGTTAGCCCTGTTATGCTTAGCCAAAGTGCTTAATAGATGCTTCTTTAGCGCTCACTGTTCTGTGAGTGCGTTCAGCTGCACCGTTGTTTCAGATCCCCCATGTAAGCAAACCGTATGATGTCTGTTTCTCTGGGTCCATCCACGTTGCTGCAGACGCCATGGTCTCCTTCCTTTTCCTGGCTGAGTAGTAGTTCCATCGCGTTTATTGCCATGTTTTCTTTATCCATTCTCCTGTCTGTGGATGTCTAGGTGTTGCCTTAGCTTAGTTGTGAGTGCTGCTGCTGTAAACATAGGGCCGTGTTGACAAAGTGTATCGTAGTGCACACTCTTTTTAAATTTACTTTTTAAAGTGGAGTATGATTGCTTTATACTATTGTGCTAGTTTCTGCTGTAGGACAGTGTGAATCAGCTCTGTGTGTGCGTGTACCTCGCCTCCCTCCCCCGACCCCTCTAGGTTGTCCGTGGCGCGGGGCTGGGCCCCTGGCTGCACAGCAGCTTCCACTAGTTGCCCGTTTTACACGCTAGTGTGTATGTGCCAGGGCTGCCCCCTCCATTCACCCCACCTTCTGCTTTCCTTCCACCCAAACTCATGTCCATCGAGTCGGTGATGCCATCCAGCCATCTCATCCTCTGTCGTCCCCTTCTCCTCCTGCCCCCAATCCCTCCCAGCATCAGAGTCTTTTCCAATGAGTCAACTCTTCGCATGAGGTGGCCAAAGTACTGGAGTTTCAGCTTTAGCATCATTCCTTCCAAAGAACACCCAGGACTGATCTCTTTTAGGATGGACTGGTTGGATCTCCTTGCAGTCCAAGGGACTCTCAAGAGTAATGAGCAAAGTTGGGGCTAATTACTTCTGGTGATGTCCACGTGCAGAGTCTTCTCTTGTGTTGTTGGAAAAGGGTGTTTGCTATGACCAGTGTGTTTTCTTGGCAAAACTCTGTTAACCTTTGCCCTTCTTCATTTTATACTCCCAACTTTTTGAGGCCATAGTTTATGATTATCTGTCTTAATAATATTATAATAAACTCAGTGGGCTTCCCAGGTGCCCGTGCAGGAGACACAAGAGATACAGGTTCTATCCCTGGATTGGGAAAATCCCATGGAGAAGGAAATGGCAACCCACTCCAGTATTCTTGCTTGAAGATCCCATGGGCAAACGAGCCTGGCAGGCTACAGTCCATGGGGTCGCAGAGAGTCGGACGTGATTAATACACACACCGCCTTAAGAACAGCCTCAATCTCCATTGTTGAGTGCATGCAAATCTTGATTTTCACTGTGTTGTTTTAGTTGATGGTTTTTTCCTGAACCATGCTCAGTTGCTTGCTGAAGTTACCCAGTTTCTCTCTTGAAGATCCAACTGTTCATTTTTGTTGAACTCAGATTAAAAAGTTGCATACATTTTGAGTATTCTTTCCCAACCCTGATTTTACCCTATTTTTTATTTTGCAGAGTGTCTTTCTTCCCCCCAAGAACATTATAGGTGGCATTCTAAAAAAATACCAAAATGTTAAAGTTTATTTTATGTGATTTCCTGGAAGTGTGTTTCTTAGTATTTTTGGCTAACATGTCTTGGTTACTGTGTATCAAGTGTTCTGAGAGTCTCTCAGTGGTTAGCTCTTTCCATCCTCATTTCTCGAGTTGGTGGTATCCTTATTTTGTGGATAAGGGAACTGAAGAACAGAGAGGATAGGGAGCGTGCCCAGGGTCACCCAGCACAGCGAGTCTGGCCCCGTAGGTCGTGCTCCTGACTGCTGTGCCGCATTCCCTCTGCAGCTGCTGACTCGAAATTAGATTCTAGCGTGATTGTCTTCTGTAAGTCACAGTGCTGTCAGAGCAGATTAGAACCGCATCAGCCTTAAATTAAGTCAGAAGAGTTGCAGTGAACACAAACGAACCACCTAACAGCTTTATCTGTTCAAAGGCTGGGGAAATGATGCCAAGTTGAACTACATTGTTGCAGTAGGTTTTGGGGAAGTGTTCATGTTATTTCCTTCAGTTGTTTATGGTTTTGAACTTCTTCTTAGGCACATCACCCCTGAAAAATTTTATGTGGAAGCTTGTGATGACGGAGCAGATGACGTACTTATCATCGACCGCGTGTCCACAGAAGTTACGCTCTCAGGTATGTCACGGCCTGGGTTATAAGTGTCCTGAAAGATGTTACACCTAAGTTGCAGTAGTAGTTAAACTGACGAGATCTGTGTCAGTGTGTGGATCTCTGAGTGCCTTCTTAGAAAAATTTAATTCTTACTACCTCATTTGATTTTTGTACCTTGATTTTATGCTTTTTCTTGAAATTTTTAGCATTTTACTGTTCATAAGGATTTTGAAAACTTAATTATTTATTTGTTCTTTCAACAGTACTGTAACAGGATTGATTTTGTTGATGTTAATGTTCCTCTCTAACTATAAAATATTAAAGTACTAGTGTGAGAAACTTGTTTTAGCCTAAAGTGTGGAATTTTAACAACTGCTTTGTTTTTGAAAATATTCATGACTATGAGGATAATTTAATAAATGAAAAATTATATATATATATATATATATCACTAAGACTTATGTTTTAGGCAGAATGGTTTTCCTAACCTTTATCTAATCTATCTGTATTTTGGTTTTGCTTCTCTGGGGTGTGAAAAACAGCTTGTTGTTCACTTGTGTGGAGCACTGATTTCTGACTAGATTAACGTGAGATAATTTCAGTGACAAACCAATGTGCCACGTGAGAATCACATTTAGAGTGTCATGTGTCACTTATTTAAAAATTCACCTCTAGACAGAAGTCTTATTTTTCTCTGAAGCACAGTATTTGGGGGACCATAGAGTAGCATTCAGTAAATAGTAACTATCCTTGGAATGGATAAAGTGAAACATGAAGATATTTTGCATAGGATGCTAAAGTGTAAGAAAGTTAAGACTAGAAGTCTGTTTCCTTGGGCATCTGCTTGTTCTCGATAAGCACTGTATGTAGCTCTTCATTGGACCAGATGGAGTGACGGCTGCTTTAGTTTGGTGATGTGGCCTTTCCTGTGACTTGCTTGGTGGCTGCTCTCTCAGAATGGCTGACTGCTTTTATCACACTGTTAGTTTACTTCTAAACTTTAGTCCCCAAACTTCTTTATACCACACTGATACAACCTAGTGTCTTATAAAAGCTTCAGTGTAGATGTATTTTCAATTACTCTTTTGACCTGTCAGTGACATTTTATTTGTAAGTAGAGATTGCTGACCCATTTGAGTGCACAAAGCTAAAGGTCTTGAAGAGTGTGGATGTAAAAATGTTAGTGGCCATCGGCAGACACATGAAGAGATGCTGACCTTAAGCCAGTGATGATGAGAGCCTGTTGATCCCAGTTTCTCTGCCAGTTTCCTTTTGCCACTGGGAATGCAGACCATTGCCACAGGAAGAGGAGTTTTTTTTTTTTCCTCATCATGAAAAATTATCATAGTCCTAGGAATTATCACCCCGGTGGCTCAGATGGTAAAGCATTTGCCTGCCATGCAGGAGACCTGGGTTCAATCCTTGGGTCAGGAAGATTCCCCTGGAGAAGGGAATGACTACCCACGCTAGTATTCTTGCTTGGAGAATTCCACGGACAGAGGAGCGTGGGCTACACTCCGTGGGGCCGCAGAGAGTCGGACACTACTGAGTGACTGATGCTTTTACTTCCCTTGCTGTTACACGCCAGTTATTATAACTGAACAGCTCTATCAGTAGTACATTTAAGTTTATCAGTTATCTCAGTATGTTCAGAGTTTTCTCTGAGCTTTTTACTGCACTGGTATTCCCATTTTTCATGGTAGGTAGTTATGTCATAGCATTACTAAGTAAATTGAATTATTGAGAGAAAAGTAAATTTTAGAAGTACAGGACTGCCGTAAAGAAACAAGACAGCAGTGTTTCAGAATGGATGCCAATTAAAATGTGACTGAAAGGAACAGTTTATAGCCATGTAAACTTGGAAAACTTTGAATTAAACCATGGAGCAGCTTTCTTTTACCGTAGGCCTTCTCAGCGATTAATCTCCCACTGTACGTTGTGTCTCAGGAAGCAGAGTTACTACGGATGTAGCAAAACACTCTTCTTTGACTGGGAGACCCTACTTTCCCTCCTCTCTGCCATTATTCCCTAAACTAGAGTTCTACAAAATATGTTTTGTGTAGCACATTGGCTTACAGTTTAACAGTTGTGAAATGAACCTTGAATCTAAGGTTCTTTTCATTCATGAGGGCATTGCTGATAAATCACAGCCGATGATGCAGCCTCCCTGGGTGCTTGTGTCAGCTCCTAGGCACCAAGAGGAGGCTTCTGTCTCCTTCCCCTCTTGGGTCTTTGCCCCCACTTCCCACATTCTTAGACAGGAACACTGGAGTCCTGTTTTGCCTTCCATTTGTTGCATGTTGAAATTAAAATCTCATCTCAACCTCCATTTACTTCCTAATTCTCTTAAAGGGATAGATTCGGTTTCTGACAAGAGCCTGAATACATTATTTGAAAATTGCCGTTGGAAATAATCCATAATTTACATAGTGAAGTTGCTGAAGCATGTTACTTTTGGCACCGTATTCTAGACCAGGCAGAGACCTTTGTGATGCAACATGGACACCTTTGTTGTATATTCTGCCAAAATGGAGGTATAGCATTAATGAAGGAATATTGCTTTCTTAGAACAAAGCGTGCACATTGATTTAGTTGAAGTAACCATTGAAATGAAACTAAATTTCTCTTTCTGTTGCTGAGCTTTTTCTCAATGAGTTTTCTTTTTTCCTTTACTTTTCTCTTTAAAGTCAAGAAAGATATTCCTCCTTCAGCAGTCACAAGACCAATATTTGGTATACTGGGCACAATCCATCTGGTGGCAGGTAAGAAAAATGAGCTAAAGTGGGGAAAACGGTAATTAAATCGACCCTACCAGAGTATAAAGATGATGGCACACTTTATATCTTACTTGAAGCAATGAATCTGTAGTTTAGGTATTTGTGCTTAATTTCTAAAAGTAATATACCCCTAGTAGCAAGTGGTTACATTTATGAGCCTGAGGTTCTTTTTTATAAAAGTTTTGATTTTGGTTTTATTCAACTGGAGTTGAAATCTCTAGTCTGCTAGAGATTTTTCATAAATTCTAAGAGTATTTACACAAAAATTTTCATGCATTAATGAACCAGAGTATTTTATGCCTTCAGCTCCTTACTGGGGTTGATTATGACATAGAGAATGTTATCTGGTTCTAGTTATTAGAAGAGTGATTTTTCAAATTTAAATTTTATTTCATACCTTTAAAAACGTCCTGTTGTTTCTGGCATACAGTTATATGCTGCATATAACTGAATGCTGTTATATCTATAAAATGCTGAATGCTGTTATGAAAGTTGCAGGTCCCTTTTATCCTACAGTTTACAGTCAAGTGAGAGAGGCATTTAAATGCTAAGTTACTACAGTACAGTGTGACAAGTTCTAGGAGGGAGGTATACCTAGGACAACTTCCGGAGAGGCCACTTGTGGTTAGAGCCCCAAACAGATCTGAAGAGTAAATCTAGTGGTAAAGGCTTCCCTGGCTTTCTCGTGGGAGGAAGAGGAGGTAGCCAAGATCAGGGTTGGTGTGTCCCACATGGCGCTGCGATGGCTTCTTGCTTCCTGACCACTCATCTTTGGAGTGCCACAGTGAGCAGTTGGTTATGCTGCCAAGCACCTCTGTCTACCATTTAGAATAACGGGACCGCGTGGGGCGTGTAGACGGGACACTGCCCTGCACTGGCCAGTCATGACCTGTGATGCTTCAAGCTGCACGCTGGGAAATGCATGAGCAGAGGCGTGTATGCTTAGGGCATACTAGGGGGAAAGAGAGAGAGAAGTGTTTTCTGTCTCTTATTTTCCATCTGCTAGGATCACTACTCTGGTTACCAAAAAACTTTTGCTTTTACTTTTTTGAGAAAAAATTTGACCTTTCAAAAAAATATTTTTAAATAATATGCTCGTCTCTCTATTCATAAATTATAAGATTGCCTTAAAAATGTACTTGTCCTTTATTTAGCACAACTCCTGCCTCTGGAGTTTAAAGGACTGCTACTTCTGGCTTTCTAGTTGCCTTGTTTCTATTTACCTAAGTTTGGCTTTGCTTTTTGCAGGTAATTATCTAATTGTCATTACCAAAAAGAAAAAAATAGGTGAATTTTTCAATCATGTAATCTGGAAAGCAACAGATTTTGATGTCCTTTCTTATAAGAAGACGATGTTGCACTTAACTGATATTCAGGTAAGGACTGGAAACGCTTACTAATTGCAAAACCCAAAGAAGTCCCATGGCGTGGGTGGGGAAGGGAGGTGGAACACAGAATGTTTGGTGGAGTTTAAAAAAATATATTTATCTGGCTATCTTAATTGCAGTATGAGGGATCTCTAGTTGCGGCATACATATTCTTAGTTGGGGCATGCGGGATCCAGTTCCCTAATCAGGGAGATATATATATATATATATATATATATCCATCCCTTCGTATGTTTTATTGCTCTTGGGTTGTTCTCTCTTTTTTTTTTAAACTGACTCAATTCTTAAAATATGAAATTTCGTAAAAGAGAAAAGAACAAACTGAAAATGCCCATGTACTCAACACATAGATTTAAGTTCATATTTAAGAGTTAGAAACTGGTTCCGGCTTAGCTGTGTGATAGTCCGCACACAGCAGATGGCTCATAAGTTGCATAATGGGAGCAGCGCGAGCACTGTCCAGGCTACTCTTGACACAGTTTTGACAAGAAATAAAATATTTTAAATTCTTGATGTTTTAATTATAGTATACTAAATAACATTAGTTTTACAATGTTTTCATTTTTCCATTTATAACTTACAGTAGGGGAGTATTTTAATGTTTTGAGTTTTTTAAAATCTGTCATGCAACAGTTGTAATTTTTCCTATTGATTATTAACATAGGTTAAGATTATTGAGAAGGATAGCCTGGTCATTTGCATGGTCCAGCCCTATTGTGCAAAGCAAAGACTGCCTGTATTCTTATTCAAACAAAGCTATTTTTGCTTGAAGTATTTTCAAAAACTTAGTTGAACGGTATTAACTCTTCTTTTTTTTTTTGAAAATTACCTTAAATCAACATTATGTTTAGAGATTTATATCTATTGAGTATTTGTTTTCTAAATGTACATTATAGTATTTGCTTTAAAAAATTTTTACATTGTATTTTTATTCCCAGAATTACAAAAAGTTTGCTTTTAAAAGAAAGCTAACTATTCTGAAACATGTATCTTACCTGTAACAGACATTTAAAAAAATTAGTCCTAACACTGTTACTGTCTTATTGACTAAGTAAAGCTATAGAATGGCCTTCCCTGTTGGCTCACTGATAAAGAATCCACCTGCCAATGCAGGAGACATGGGTTTGATCCCTTGGTCAGGAAGATCCCCTGGAGAAGGAAATGGCAGCCCACTCCAGTATTCTTGTCTGCAAAATCCCACGGACAGAGGAGCCTGGCAGGCTATAGTCCATAGGGTTGCAAAAGAGTCGAACACAGCAGCTTAAAATTTAAAATTTATTTAAACTTAAAATTTATTTTTTCTCCTACTTATATATCAGTCAGTATATTAATATATCATCCTCTGTGAGACATGATAATTTAAGGCCATGAAGATGTTTACATTTAATAGCCCCGTAATAGTGAACAATTTCTTCTTGATTGCTCTAATTTGTTGTCAGGCTGTGTAACTAATTGCTTATTTGTATCTTCCATTTTTCAAAACAATGTTGAGGCCAAAATAAAAATTTTGTATGTAGATTTATAATATGTAGATTAAATGTTAATCATTTGTTAAACATTAAGTATTAACCAGACATTAAAAATTACTTTTGAAAACAAGGATAAAAACAAATGTCAGTCTCAGTATTCATTGTGAAAGCCAGCTGAAATGATTATCAGAAAATAAGTAGAAATATTACTTTTACTGAATCTTCCTTTCTTTCCTGTTGAAGTATAGTTGATTTACAATATTAGTTTCAAGTATACAACATGGTAATTCAGTATTTTTATGCATTATAAAATGATCACCACAATAAATCTCCTTACCATCTGTCACCATACAAAGTATCATTGACTGTACTCTATACTGTACAATTTATCTCCATGACTTGCTTATTTTATAATTGGAAGTTTGTATCTCTTAGTCTCCCTTACCTACTTCACTCATCCTTCTTACCTACACTCCTCACTGGTAACCATCAGTTTGTTCTCTGTGAGTCTGAGTCATTTTTAATTTCTTTCATCGTTGTCTTATAGTTTTCCAGTGGTGCGTTTTCTTCCCATCTTGGTTAAATTTTTTCCTGGGTATTTATTCTTTTCCTGCAGATGTACATGGGGTTTTCTCCTTAATGTCTGTTCCCAGTTAGTTCACTGTTACGTATCAAAATGCAGTGGACTTCAATATATTAATTTCATATCCCGACTTTTGCTGGTTCTTTTGGTGGCATCTCTCCTGCAGGGTTTTCTGTGCGTAGTATCATGTCATTTGCAAGCAGTAACAATTTTAGTTCTTCCTTTTCAGTTTAAATTCCTTTGATTTCTTCCGTCTAATTGCTGTAGCTCAGTTCAGTTCAGTCTCTCAGTCACGTCCAACTCTCTGCAACCCCATGGACTGCAGCATGCCAGGCTACCCTGTCCATCACCAACTCCCGGAGCTTGCTCAAACTCATGTCTACCAAGTTGACTAGGACATCTGATATGTTGAGTAAAAGTGGTAAGAATAGGCATCCTTGTCTTGTTCCTTAACGTAGAAGAAATGCTTTCAGATTTTCCCTGTTGAACTTGATACTGGCTATAGGTTTATCATATGTGGTCTTTATTAATAAGGTATGCTCCCCTTATGGGCTTCCCTGGTAGCTCAGCTGGTAGAGAATCTGCAATCCGAGAGACCCTGATTTGATTCCTGGGTTGGGAAGATCCTCTGGAGAAGGGGTAGGCTACCCACTCCAGTTTTCATGAGCTTCCTCGGTGGCTCAGATGGTAAAGAATCCGCCTGCAATGCAGGACACCTGGGTTTGATCTCTGGGTTGGGAAGATCCCCTGGAGGAGGGCTTGGCAACCCACTCCAGTATTCTTGCCTGGAGAATCCCCCGGCCAGAGGAGCCTGGCCGGCTATAGTCCCTGGGGTGGCAAAGAGTCGGACATGACTGAGCGACCAAGCGCAGCACACATGCTTTGTGGAGAGGTCTTATCACAGATGCATAATAGATTTTGTAAAATGCCTTTTCTGCATCTGTTGATCATCATATGATTTTTGTTCTTCAGTTAATGTAGTATATTGTTTGGTGGGTGTTGAACTGTCCTGCCATCCTTGGGCTCAGTACCATTTGATGATGGCATATGATCTTTTTACTGTATTGCTGAATTGGGTTTGCTAGTATTTTGTTGAGGATTTTGCCTTGTGTTCATCAGTGATACTGACCTATGATTGTGAGTTTGTGTGATAACTTTATCTGATGTGAGTATCCAGGTGATACTGACCTTTAGGCATGAGTTTAGAAGCATTCCTTCCTTTTCAGTTTTTTGAAATAGTTTCAGAGAGGCGTTCACTCTTTGGTTTAATTCACCGGTGAAGTTGTCTGATCCTGGACTTTGGTAGTTTTTAAATTACTGATTCAGTGTCATTGCTGGTAATAAATCTGTTCACATTTTCTATTTCTCCCTGGTTCATCTTGGGAGGTCGTTTCTAGAAGTGTCTCCGTCTCTTCGGTTGTCTGTTTTGCTGGCGGACAGTTGTTTGTAATAAGCTCTTCTGTGCTTTGTGTCTCAGTGGTGTCCACTGTAATTTGTCCTCTTTCGTTTTTGACTTTATTTAGTTAGGTCCTCTCCCTTTTCCCCTTGATTCATCAATTTTGTTTCTTTTCAAAGGATCAGGTCTTGGTTTCATTGTTCTTTTCTCTTGTCTGCCCTGGGGTGTCCCGGCGCTGTTGCCAGCCAGCTGGTGGGCGCAGAAGCCCCCCCACCCCCACCCCCACCAACAGGCGTTAATGAGGGTCCAGAATGGCACTTGCTAGTGTTACTGTCCTTCTGGTAGAACGAGCTCCCTAAGGTGGTTGCTGCCAGCATCTCCATCCCCAGTGGCAGTCCCAGCTGCCTTCTGCCTGTCCAGGAGGCTGCCGAGATCACTAAGTGGGTCTGGCCCTGGCTCCTTTCAGGTGCCCCCATGCTAGGCCTTGGAGCTCGTGAGAGTCTCTGCAGGCCTTTAGGAGGGGAGTCTGTTTCCTGCAGCGGTCCTGCTCTCCTGTACACAAGCCCTGCTGGCCTCTGGCCTTCAAATCCAGACACTTCTGGGAGCTTGTCTTGCTGGTACAAGATCGTTGACGTCAAGAGCTGATGTAGGGCTCAGACCACTTACTGGGAAAAACCTCGGCAGTTGTGATAATCCTTCCATTTGTGAATCACCTGCTTGAGGTTGTGGGTCTTGACTATACCAGGTCTTCACCTCTCTTACCCATCTCACCGTTCCTTCTTGATATCTTTAGCTGTGAAAAATCTGTCCTACCAGGCTTCAGCTTGCTTTCATAGACAGTTGCTGTGTGGATTGTTGTAATTTTGGTGCCTGTGGGAGGAGGTGAGCTCAGAGTCTTCCTTCATTACCACCTTGATCACTGCACTCTCTCCTAGACTTTTCCATTTTTGCTTTTTTTTTTAAAGAATTTTTTTCTTCTGTCAAATGAGGATAATTATGCTAACCTAGCAAGGAGTTTCTGGGAACATGACAGAGAATCTGTATAAAGTGTCTGAGACTCAGTAGGTCATAACTTAAGGTGGTGGTGTTTGATTAAACTACCTCTTCTGCCCTTTAGAGCAAAAATTGTGAAGGATGCTAATGGGAAGGAAGTCTACCTCCCAGCTTCTGTAATACCCTGTGCTCTTGAGCATTGTCCACGTGACAGGAACTGTCCCAGGTCCGAGGGAAGTGAGCATCCCCCTCGTCCAGTCTTTGTGCTGATGGCATTTAACAGGGCTTGACTTAAAGGTTTTTACTTTGACTCTGTGATCATGCTGATTCCTTTTCAGGGATAAGATAGACACGGTGTTCTCTGCTTTCTTTGCAGTTACAAGATAATAAAACTTTCCTAGCAATGATGAACCATGTGTTGAGTATGGATGGGTTTTACTTTTCAACGACATATGATTTGACCCATACTTTGCAGCGGCTCTCCAACACTAGTCCAGAATTCCAGGAAATGAGTCTCTTGGAAAGGGTAAGCTTCTATTTTTTTTAATTTTAATTTATTTTTTTAATTTTTAGGAGCATGCCTCTATTTTATCCATAAAATATATATTGATTTTTCTCAGTCCTTGCTGTATCAGGATCATGTATGGGCCTTTGAAAACATACCATGTTTCAAGTAGACATCACACTTCCAGATTCAAGATCCCAGAATCTGTATGTTTCACAGACACGATCGAGAACTGCATTGGTGCATTTTCAGAAATCTAGCTTAAACACACATGTTGGTCATTTCCTAGCTCTTAGTGGTTTGTGGTATAACAGAACAGTAGCAATACCGTTGTGCGTATAAAATCATGTTCTAAGAGATGAACTTCTTTTTCTAGTGGTGTCATTTATAGCTTTTACAACAAGAAAAGTAACAGCTTGTTAACTTGGAAAATATGCTTTTTTTTAGTGTGTGATTCCCCCTCCCCTGCCTTTTTTTTTAATTAAGCGTATCTTTAAAACTAGACCTCAGATGATCTTAACATGAAATTCCTGCTGTTCAGGAAGCTAGATAATTGCTGCCTTGATTTTTTTGTTGTTGTTAACAAAAATAGATATGTTTAGGGGGGCAGATAGCATTTATAAAGTTGCAGTCAGTTATCGGTTGGCTTAGACTATATGAAATTGCCACTAATTGACCATTTTTGATCCATAAAAGTGATAATTTTATATAGTTCAACCTAAATCAATATTTTAGTTGACTGACTTACTAAAGACTATAATAGTCTACTCTGGTAAAATTATATGTAGGCTTAGGTGTTAGGAGAAGGAGGCAACAAAGGATGAGATGGCTAGATAGCATCACTGACTCAGTGGACGTGAATTTGAGCAAATTCCAGGAAACAGTGGAGGACAGAGGAGTCTGCAGGAGGACAGAGGCATACTGTAGTTCATGAGGCTGCAAAGAATTGGACATGGCTGAGCCCACACTAATTTTAAAACTTCTCTCTCAGGCAGATCAGCGGTTTGTATGGAATGGTCATCTTCTCCGAGAACTTTCTGCTCAGCCAGAGGTAATGTACACTAAATAAAACCAGCTTATTTGTCATCATCCAAGTTGTAATTGAATACATGTTACATAATGGCTAGTTAATCACTAAGGATTTTGGTAAAGAAATCTGATTTAGCTGTTTATAAACTTGTGGACTTCGATTAGATCTACCCTCTCACATCATTCTAGGTTGAAGAAGCCTAGTTATTTTACTTTGCTCTTCTATGGAAGCCTTAAATAAGGAAAAAATATCTGAGTAAAAATAACATTGCTTTCTGTAAGGAAGGAGAGAGAATACGTCTTGGAAAATGAATAATGCAGAAATCGGGCCATAGCTAGTTCCCCCGGCAAGTGGGAAGCTCCGCATCCGCTTCTGTAAGGGACCCTGACTCCCTTCAGTCACTCAGGATGGACGCGCATAGGTGTCACCTTCCTCTGTTCCTGGCTTATACAAACGAGATGCAGACAAGGAGGCCCGCTTCAGAAGCATAATGTGTGGACTCTAGGGAAATAGATTTGCCTGATGGCTTCATCTTTTGACATGTGCTTTGCTTTTTTGGGAAAAGTAGATTGAACTCCCTGGAGGAGTGCAGTTGTTGAAGGCCAAGACTGACAAAGAGAGATAAACTTTCTGACCCTTTCTGTAGTCTTGTTAGTGTTCCAGGATCATCTGTGAATGTTCAAGCCCAAATGATTCCAGCAAATACTTAAATTTTTTAAATTGAAAAGGCAGTGTGACATTAGAAAAATTCATTAAAATTAAGTTACCCATAAGTTTGCTACTTTGTTGTATTTGTATATTACCTCCCCATCTTTAAGTATTTTTTATATAGTGCTTCTTTTTATTATTATTAAAGTATATTTATTCCTAAACATTATCTTCATTTCAGGTCCATCGGTTTGCCCTTCCGGTATTACATGGCTGTATCCTTACATATTACTCCTTAGTTTTCTGGCAGTCTTTATTTAAATATTATTATAAGGCAGATTTAAAGACAGTCTCAACTGTTACATGAGGGTATTTTAGAATTAGTAGGTACTGCTTTTGATAAAATCAAACCTATTAACAAAATCAGAGAATACTGGTTGTAAATGACCTTTTTTTTTTAAATAGAATGAACTCTTTAGATTGAATCATGTTCTCTCCCAGAATTCTGGGGCTAGTGGGTTAAAAGAAGAAATATGTCCACTATGTTTTGGCTTTTTAAGACTTTATCAATAAACAAGAATAATTTTAGCCTGACTCGTGAACATTTTTCTTAGTAATTAAGAAAGACTCAGGAACTAGGGTGACCAGCAACTTGGAGAGGAGAATTACAGTTGAAAATTATATTTGTCATTTGAAATGGCCCCAGAAAAAGTGAAACATAGATGTTTTTACAAGAGTGATGCTTGCGGAGCAGCTACAGTACTCGTGCAGAGTGAGTAATGGTTACCTGATCGTAAGTTCATTTTTAAAAATGTCTTTATCAGAGACATCATTGTATTAATGAAAACAGGGGAGCAGACTGAGCTGGCTGCTAAAGGGTCCACACAGCCTGCTGCTGAGCACCCGAGACCGGGGCTCTGCTGGAAACTGAGGGGGGTCTCTCTCAGGTACTCACAAAGAAGCTTGTGAGCTAACATAGCAGTTTGTGATTTATTTGTTCATTGTGTTAATATGATTTCCTTAAATTATCATGCTTATTAGACTTAAAAGCAGAAAACAGTAATGCAGGAAAGATTTTCTATAGTTGTGAGGGAATAGAAATCAGAAAATGTCAGGATAAAAGCACTTGATTATTCTGGTTTTGTTTTGCCTTTTCCCTGAAGCTCTCTCAAGTTCTCCTAAGGGTAAAATAGTAGCAGGTGTTCAGTTTAGGTAGCGCTTGAAGGACCTGGGCCACTTGTTTGTGTGTGTGTTTTTAAATTCCAAAATGAGATTGTGAATGGGCAAATAATGGTAAATGAGATTATAGAAACAGATTATCCATTTAGCTTTAAATCTGAAGCTTAACATTGGCTTTTTAAAAAATGTTTAAGTGCAGTTAGTTGTTTTTGGCTGTGGTGGGTCTTCGTTGCTGCGTGCAGGCTTTTCTCTGCTTGTAGCGCGTGGGGGCTGCTCCTGGCTGCAGTGCGTGGCTTCTCAACGCAGTGGCTTCTCTTTCTGCAGAGCACAGGCTGCAGGGCATGTGGGCTTCAATAGTCGCGGCTCCTGCACTCCGGAGCACAGGCTCAGTAGTTGTGGCACACGGGCTTAGTTACTCCACTGCCTGTGGGATCGTCCCAGGCCAGGAGTCAAACCAGTGTCTCCTGCATTGGCAGGGGGATTCTTTACCCCTGAGCCACCAGGGAAGCCCTACATTGTTCTTTGTTTAGTGTTGACTTTTGAGTAGAACTGTCGTCAGACGTTCTGTGTACTTAGAGACCAGCAAGAACAGAGGGCCCGTGGCGGGAGCATGACTGGGGCAGAGAGTGGACAGGGCGGGCGGGAGCTGGGTTCCGAGACGCAGCTGGGCCCGCATCCTGCAGGCCCTTGGCAGCTTGGCCTAACTGTCAGGAGGAGCGCTCGGGATCTGGGCAGAGAAACGGCGTGGTCGGACAGGGCCACTTGGACACTGGTGCAGAGAATAAGCCCAAGAGGAGCAGGGGGGATGCAAGGCAGAGTTAGGAGCAGTTGTCGTAATCCGGATGGGAGGTGATGGTGATCAGCAGTGGTCGGGCTCCAGATAAGTTTTGAAGATAGAGCTAAAAGGAGTTTCTGACAAATTGTATTACACGGGGAAGGGCAGAGGGTTTAGTATGCATCCTAAGGTTTTTGGCCAGAGTAAGTGGAAGGAAGCCATGCACTGAGGGGGAAGAGCTGAGGTGGGAGGGAGGCCAGAGTATTCAGGCCTTTCTTTGGACACGTTAAGCCTGAAATGTCTGTGGATATCAAAGTAGAGATGGCAAGAAAACATGGATTAACGGAAGCGGAGTTTAGGCGGGAAGTCCACATTGGTGACATATATTTGAGAGTCCTCAGGGTACAGATGGCATTCAGAGCTACGGGATGAGAGCATCAAAGAGAGAAAGGTACATAGCGAAGGAAAAGGTGTGGAGAAGGAGAGAAGCCTGCCTGAAAGGGATTCTAGATGGTCCATGCTCGGGCCGCGGGCTGTTGGCCCCAGTGAGGACGGCGGGCCTTTGAAGCGGGCGTCGGAGTGGGTGAGTGGGAGGACGAGTCGCGCAGAGTGGCTCTAAGATTTAAAGTTGAGGAAATGAAGCCCAACCAGCAAAGGCCGCTGAGGAAGAGGAGAACCAGCCAAGGTAGAGCTGTGTCCCAAAGCAAAGGCGTACCAGGTGTCCAAGCACGGGGCTGGATCAGCTGACGTGCTGCTGGTCGTTTAAAATGACCATTCGGGAGGGAGGTTCGCTCCTGCTCCCTCACTCCCCGCCCCAGTGGGGGCTCTCACCAAATCCCGGCAGCCAGGTTGTGGAGAAGGCGAGAGCGCAGTTGCTGCTGGCGCAGTGTCCTTGAGTGTGTGAGGGGCTGGGGCCCCGTGCACAGGTCACAGGCCTGGCCAGGACAGCTCGTCCGCTGGACTGTCCAGCTCAGCCGCCGTGGTAGAAAGGAAGCAGCTGGGTGGGCGTGGAGGCCGGTGGGCGCGTAGATGTGGTGGGAGCATGTGGTGGCGGCTACTTGCACAGTGAAATTGGAAGCAGTGCCGTTAGCTGTGAGCAGTAGTCAAGCTGAGGACGGCATGTGAAGTGGGCATCCCACGTGGGAGCGCATGGCCCCGGGAGTCACTAATTGATACAAGATTAGAAGTAAACACATTGACGTTTTAAAAGCTGTGTCGTGATGATGGGCTTCTGCGTGACTTTTTATTTTTCTCTTGTTCCTTCCAGTGCTTTCTGGAAGGATATTCATCTTGTAATCAGAAGAAAATGATTCATAAAACAGTCAGACATATTCCATGCTTTACTCAGTTCTGTCAGGGCAGGCTCCTGTCTGATTCGTCTTTCTGCCCTGCTCCAAAGAGATACCTTGAGCAAATGAATGCAGAAATACTGCTTTGAAGTCTTCTTTAGCACCGTGCTTTTACAGGATTGTGAATTGGGAGCTTAAGATGAGTCATTAAAGCTGATGATACCAGGTGATGGAGAAGGATGAATCATTAGAAATTCATACTGCTAAAAAAAAAAAATTCATATTGCTAGTGTCATTAGGTACTTCTGTTTTGAAAATTACTTAGCATTTCCTTATGAATTGACTAGGCCTTCCCCTCTGGATATCCAACATGTTTATACCAGGAGGTTTTTCAAGAATGTCCACAGCAACAGTGTTGGAACCGACTCTGAGCTGCAAGTCCCATCCGCACGATTAGGGCTTTTGTGATGCGGCCCTTTTCAGATTTCATACGACACCAAAGAGGACCGAACTGCTGCTTCATGCAGTAATGATTACTGTTAGGTACTTACTGGGGGAATAAACAAGGACTTGAAGTTATATTAAGAGTGTTATGCCATTCTTATAAAACAAGCTGTGTATTTTTAAGTCATGGTTGCATATGAAAAAGTGAAAGTCACTCAGTTGTGTCTGACTCTTTGGGACCCTGTGGACTACACAGCCCATGGAATTCTCCAGGCCAGAATACTGGAGTGGGTAGCCTTTCCCTTCTCCAGGGCATCTTCCCAACCCAGGGATCAAACCCAGGTCTCCTACACTGCGGGTGGATTCTTTACTAGCTGAGTCACAGGGGAGGCCCAAGAATACTGGAGTTGGTAGCCTCTTCCTTCTCCAGCAGATCATCCTGACCTAGGAATTGAACCAGGGTCTCCTGCATTGCCGGCAGATTCTTTACCCAATGAGCTATCAGGGGTTATACTTAAAAGGCAGAAGACTGGTCTCCGCAAGCCTTATGGGGAAGTAGAAGTTGGATGGGATCAAGGAGCACATGGTTGGATTCAGGGTTGTGATACTGTGGAAGTTGAAAGTAGGTTTATAGATGTTTTATTATAATACTATGCTTTATAATGGATGATTCAAACTATGTTAAGAAAGATGTTATATATACATATAAAATAACCATGGCCAAACACATGAGGAAGGAGGAGATAATTTTTAATTATCTGTTTCTGAATAATCTTTACTTTACAATTTGACCTGTAAATCTTCATATGCTTACCAACTGTTATTTGTAATTATGTATATAATATATATAATATAAACTTCAGTAGTCTTTTTTCCATTTCTTATTTGAAGGTTAATCTATTTTTAAATGTATATGTTTTTGGCTCAAAGATGATTTTTTTGTGATGTGGTTAGTATTCTTTACTTTCACAAAGTGGTTGAGACTGTCAGGGAAAGGCGATCATATTATGTAAATAGAGACACTAATGAACCACTGAAACACACTGACTATACGTCATCATAGGGCTACTGACTTGACAGAAGCTCACAATCAGAAGTAAAGGCTTGTGAATATTCATGAAGAAACAAAGATTTGCATATTCTCTTTTTTTTCCTTTTGGAGACAGTCGCTCTAACTAGGGTAGAGATTCAAATTTCATCTGAAAATAATACGTATGATTTCCACATGTTGTATTTTTCTTAATGTAGTTGAGTTATTACCATGCACTCATGTGCTATTAATGGAAAATACTTTGATTGGATTCTCATCTCGAGGAGGAGTTGTTTCAGAGCTGGTGTGCGCTATTATGTGAGAGGTGAGATGAATTTTGTCAGCGCGACTTGGTACTGGGTTATATCTGTCTCTAATTAGTGTTTGGCTCATGGTGACATGAATGTAACCTTCTGTATTTTATTTGTTTTCATTATCATTTGATAGCCTCGCTAAATGTTTATCTCCTGCTTCATTATGATGAGTAGGTAGGTCTTCTGCTTTACTCCAGCTACTGTGGTGGCATTCATTGCATTGTTCACGAGACACTGTAGACTGCTGCTTGATACTTTAAGATGAACCGATCGTGTAATTTGCTGAATGTCTGAAAGCATAACTGAAATCACTATAGTTTTCAGTAACCTAAACCCATATCGGAAAGTATTTTTCTTTTACTGCTCTTGGTTTCTTTGCATGTATAAAGCTAGACATTTGACTTTGTGCCTTCAGCCTTTTAAGATTTACATTCGAGCATTTATTCTCTAGACTTTGTTCTAGCAACATGCTAATTTGCTTAAACCAGGGTATTAAAATCTGTATTAAAACTTACTGTCATTATGAGAGAAATTTCCTTGAATCTTATTTTTTTTAAGCCAAAGTATATCAGAATAAAACTCTGTGGATTTACTCTAATGGTAAATCATGAAAGTTTTGGGGTAGGAGGTTGTAAAAGTCATTTCATTAATCTTTAGCATAGCAGAGGAAGAAAGACATTTAGTGAGTTAACTGACCAAGGTTATAGAATCAGGATTAAAGTTAGCAATGCCTTTATATCTGGATTGTCTTGGATGGAGTCATATTTTTTAATTAAAAGCTTTAAATTTGCAATGCAGTCAAGAAATGTAAAAAGATGTGCAATTAAAAAATATTTCACCTTTCTGACTGTATCTGCTGCATCCTCCCCCTGACCAGCTGATCTCTTGTTAGTTTTTATCTATCAGATAATTTTTCTGTTATTGCAAGTGTGTTCTCCTCTTGTAGGCAGAGGTTGTATACTGTGTACGTTTTCTTGAACCTTGGGTTTTTTTAAACGTATTGAAAATCCCTTAAAGATTCTCTCTCTCACACATGACTCTTAACTCTCTCTTACACACTCTTAACTCTTAGTCTCAGTTTTTAAAATAACTACATATTATCCTTAATGAAAATTCTGGGCAGAACCAAGTATAGCCCAGGCTTTAGCAAGTGGTTTTAAAAAGTGTTGAAAAGGCATTTTGTTGCTGATTTGACTCATAATTTTTTTCCCCTTCTGGTAAATATGTTAACAAAAACAGTGATATTATATGTTACACTTCAGTGTTAAGTGTTTTAGACATATGTCAGATAGAAAGGATGTTAAATATTTGAGATGGTTAAAAATCTTTTTTTTTTTTCCTGATAATTTGAGTCAGGCACTAATTGAAAGTTGCCTTTGCTTATTTTTAGCAAACTTTTCTTAGTTAAAATAGATAATATAAACAAGATAGTAAGGTAATNGGTAATGCTTCAAACATTTGAAAGAACTAACTAAATCAAGGCTAAATAAGAACAGTGCTTTTCAAATTAGTTTTTTTGGGTGTATGCATGGAGTTCTAGAAATTGTAGGATTATATACAGTTTTTTGTGCTTTCATTTTGATAGTTAGAGTTATCAGCATCTCCTGGGCTACTTGCATCATTATAACAAAAACTATTAACAAAATGGCCCACATTTGCATTTAATACTGTTGTGTTTAATGGTTTAACTTCCAAAATGGTGTTTTTCAAACTGGGATCTATGTCATAATATACTCTCAGAGGTTTTTGAGAACTTGTTTTTTCTTTAAAAGATGTACAAAGTTCGAGAAACACTGTTTTGGGGGAATTGTGTATATATAAATAATTGATATAGTAAATAGCAGTCAACATCATTTCTTTATTAATAGGTCCTTAATACTGCCTTTAAGCCCATGTAAATGAGCAAGCATCTGTTAGCTTTCTGATGGTGTACTCTGCATTTGTTTGGAATTTAGTTTTGAAAGTACTTTTCCACTAATTTGAACTGACTTAATTCTCTTCAAGTTAAGAGTGAATTAGTGAGTTTCTTGTGTTTTTCTTATGTAATAATATAGTTAATTTTTTTTTCAATTCAGGAATTGATTCTGAAGGCCATGCAGCTAACTTTGTAGAGACAGAGCAGATTGTGCACTACAATGGGAGCAAGGCTTCGTTTGTGCAGGCAAGTGACCGTGTCTGGGAGGCAGCCAGCCAGTCGGGCTTTTCAGCTTGGGTTGTGATTTCCCGTTATATTGTTGAAGTTTTTCTCCTTTTCTCTCCTTTTTAAAGTAATATCGCAGTCTATGATGTGGACAGAGTTCACCCAGAATAAGGATATTCCATTAAAAGCTGGCCGGCACTCAGCTTCCTCTGTTTCCAGCCCTTGAATTAAATCCCTACAGAAGAGGACAGGGTAGGCGGTGCAGGGGTGCGCTTAACCCGTCAGACTTCTACAGGGTCGTGACGGCAGGACAGGCAGCTGGCTTGTGCCTGACCCGACCTGCCGTGCATGTCATTGTGACATGATAGCTGAGCAACGGGTCACTTGCTGGTCGAGAGCATTAATGGCTAAAAATATTTTTAAGTTGATACAGATGTTCTTTTGAGAATGAATAAAGCTATTTTCTCATTTTATTATAACGCCAAATTATATAGCAGACATAACTTGGTAATTTTTACTTGCAGATAAATTGGTTTATTTTAGAATTTAGGAGAAGCCCAACTGTCCACAAGTACATGTATGTAAAATCAGAAAAAGTCCTTTCTAAATGTTTCCCCACAAAATACAAACTTAGGAACAGGTAAGCATGAATTTATTTCATAGTTAGTAGGTCATATGTTTATTTTCCTATTTTTCAGTCACTGATACTTACATACCCCTGGCAGAAAGCTGAGAAAAACAAGTGTGTGTGTATATGTTTCTTTTTACATATCTTCTCTTTTTTTGTAGACTCGAGGATCAATACCACTTTACTGGTCTCAAAGACCAAACCTCAAGTACAAACCATTGCCACTGATCAACAAAGTAGCAAATCATGTGTGTATCTTCCATGCTATTTTCATTGACTATGAATAGAAGCTTATTGGAATTATAATTTGCATATAGAGCATGTATTCCTCATAAGTCAGGCTTCAATGTCTTTGAGGCCTTTCTCCTTGGTTCTGGCACAGAGTGGACCTCTAAACCAAGAGCCTGTATAGATGGCATATTAAAATGTGGAAAAACAAATTGAACCTCACAGTAAATTTTAATTTTAGAGATCTCAGTAAGATTTGCAACCTTATGCTGTTTAAAATATTTAGTGTATTCTATTTGAGATTGAGCTCAGAAATAAAATAGTAATATTGTAGCTCAGAGTAGAATGGCTTATAATTAATACTTACTACATGGTATTAAGAATATCTAGAAGACAGCTTAATGTCATTCTCTTGAATATGGAGATAGGACATTTAAGGAGATCGTTTTAAACATCCTGGAAGTATTCTTGTAATCTGGTAAAGTGTATAACTTTTTTTTCCCCTCTTTCTAGATGGACGGTTTCCAAAGGCATTTTGATTCACAAATAATTATTTATGGAAAACAAGTCATAATCAATCTGGTATGTGTCTTTCTTACATTTCTTGGGGCACAAAACCTTAGCATATATATTTTTTTAACATGAAAAAATTTAACCTTGGTAACCATTTTTAAGTGTGCAGTTCAGTGGCCTTAAGTTATGTTATAGTGTTGCACAACCATCACCACTCTCCATTTCTGGAAGTTTTCATCATACCAGACAAAAACTCAGTATCCCTTAAATAGTAACCTTCTATTATCCCTCTCACCTCAACTCCTGGTAACTCTATTCTGCTTCTGTCTATGTAGATTTGCCTGATGTAAGTGCCTCGTCTAAGTCATACTGCGTAGTGTTTATTCCTTTGTGTCTTGCTTGTCTTGAGCAGGCTGCTTTTCTTTACCTGGTTCTGAGTTACTTTGTAGTGTCTTTCCATTTTAAGCTGAGGGCTCTGTGAAGTGTTTCTGGCAGGGCAGATCTGTGCCCTGCTGTGCTTTGTTGCTCGGTCATGTCCAGCTCTTTGCGACCCCATGGACTGTAGGCCGCCAGGCTTCTCTGTTCGTGGGGGATTCTCCCGGCAAGAGTACTAGAGTGGGTTGCCATGCCTTCCTCCAGGGTATCTTCCCAACCCAGGGATCGAACCCAGGTCTCCCGCATTGCAGGTGGATTCTTTACTGTCTGAGCCACCAAGGAAGCCCAAGAATACTGGAGTGGATAGCCGATCCTTTCTCCAGGGGATCTTCCTGACCCAGTAATCAAACCAGGGTTTCCTTCATTGCAGGCAGAATCTTTACCAGCTGAGCTATCAATTCCCTCAGCTTTTTTAAAACTAAGAATATCTTAATTTCTCATTTTTGAATTATAGTTTTGCCAGACATAGAATTCTTGCTTGACCGTCCATTTTTTTCCTTTGAGTACATAAATATGCCATCTCATGGCTGTCTGGCCTCTAAGTTTTCTGAAGAGAAATTGGCATATAATTCTACTCAGAATCACTTGTATGTGACGAGTCCTTTCTCTCTTGCTGCTTTCAAGATCTCTCTTTGTCTTTTTAAGTAGTTCAATTATAATGTCTGATGTGAATTTCTTTCGATTTTTCCTATCTGGAGATTGGATACCTCTTGGGTTTGAAGATCTCTATATTTCATCACATTCGGGAAGTTGCTTTGCCGTTTTCTCTTTATAGCCTCTCTGGCCCTTTCTCTCCTTTTTCTAGGACTCCTATAGTGAATAGCTTGTGTGCTCGGTGGTGTCCCAAGGCCCCTAGACTCTGTTCAGTTTTCTGATTCTTTTTTCTTCAACTTGATTATTTCATTTGTTCTATCTTCAAGTTTGCTGATTCTTTTTTTTCCTGCTCAAATGTGCTGTTGAACTCCTTTAGTGAATTTTTAGTTTCCCTTTTGTACTTCTCAGCTCCAGGCTTACTGTGTGGTTCCTTAGAATAATTTCTGTTTCTTTGATATTCTTTTTTTTTTTTTCATATACTGTTTTCCTGATTTCCATTACTTCTTTGTCCGTGTTTTCATTTAGCTCTGAGCATATTTAGGACAGTTATTTTGAAAGTTCTTTATAAATAAGGCTTCTATAGAGATGATTTCTATCAATTTACCCTTTTTCATTAACTAAGCTTTGTCTTCCCTTTTTTTTTTGTATACCTTATGATTTTGTTGTTGAAAACAGGGCATTGGATGTACATAATACAGTAACTCAGGAAGTCAGAATCTTCTTTCCTAGGGGTTTCCTGTTGTTTTGTTTTGTTTTTGTTTTGATTGTTGAATGCTATAGTAATCCATCCGTTTTGAGACTTTTCCAAACTATTTTTGCAAAGACTGTTCCTTGTGTATGCTCACTAAAGTCTCTGTTGTTTGAGCTTGCTTGTGTTCAGCTAACAGTGTGATAGAAATTTCCTTGAGTATCAGAACCTGAAGTAGACAAAGGAGAAACCAAAAAAGAGAACAAACCCATCTCCCAGTTTCTGCTGACTGGTTCTGTGGTGGAGCAGTCCTTCACCTATTTAGTTAGGCTTGCTCTGATCCTAGGGATTAGCTTGAGGTGAAGCCTTAAGGTCTTTTAAGGATTTTTCAGAGTGTGCATCTTGCTTGGATATGCACATGGCTTTCTAAAACCTTCCATGAATGTTGCTGTTTTTTAATATCCTAATTTCCCAAAGAGTTATCATTAACACCCCAGCTGCTTCTGCAGGCTTTAGGTGGTCTCTTTTATGTCACCACCTGAAATATCTTGCCTTAGGCATCTGTTGGTTTGTAGTCCTCTTGCAGCTTATATGAGCAGTGTTTACCACTTTCCCTGCCTGTGTTCACATTTATGCAGGACAGAGACTGCCGAGTCACTCCTTCAGATCAGAACAAAACATACACACTAGTTTGCAAGTAAGTTCTAGTTTGCAAATAAGTTCTCGTTTGCTCCCTCCAGTTAGAGGAGAGGGACTGAGAACTGTTGCTGCTGCTTAAGCTAAGATTGTCACTGCACTGGAGAAAGGGTAAGGCAAGGGCAAGAAAAATGCTACAAAACTGTCCTCCAGTTTTGAAGATGGCTTTATCTTGATTGGAGCTCTCCTTGGTTGCTAAAAACCTTTGATCGTTTTCCAGAGTTCCTACAAATTTGGTTTAGACAGCATCTCTTTTCTCCGATGTTTTTGTGAGAGTACAAGAGCTTGAAGCTTCACAGTCTGCCATTTTGCTGATGTCACTGTCTCCTTTTAATTAAACTTAAAGCTATGGTGGTTTTAATTTTTTTCAGGTGAATCAGAAGGGCTCAGAGAAGCCACTTGAACAGGCATTTGCAACAATGGTGTCTTCCTTGGGGAACGGAATGATCAGGTATGTCACTAGAAATCTGTTGTTGGGCTTTTCAGGTTAGATGTGCACTTCATGTACATGCAAGTACATAGATCTCTCTCTCACTTTGTTGTTTTTATAGTGTGATTGTGTTTGCTTGAAATTTTCTCTGACTTAACTCATGTTGCAGGGTCACTTCTTTTTTAGTGTTTACTGGGAGTATAGTTGATTTACAGTGTTGTGTTAGTTTCAGGTATATGGCAGGGTGAATAATTACACACATACATCCACTCTTTTTTTTTTTTTTTTTTAAGATTCTTTCCCCATATAGGCCGTTACAGAATCCTGAGTAGAGTTCCTTGGTTCCCTGTGCTACACAGCAGGTTCTTATTAGTTTTATCTCTATATATATTGTAGTGTGTATATATCAGTCCCAGTCTACCAATTTATCCCCTGCCAACCCATAGACCCTGGTAGTTTGTCTTCTACATCCACGACTCTACTTATAAATAAGCTCATTTGTACAGAATGACAGTTGAGTTTTAACTTGAATTTTGGTTAAAATCCTCACCTTGTGGCTTTGTGTTGCCACAGCCATCGGGTCTCTAAGTTACTCGCCTCTGCCTGGCCCTGACCCCACACAGGCTGGAGCAGCTGCCTCTTGTGCGGTGGCCTTGTCTGGAGCGGCAGCTCGTTCCTCCTTAGGGATTCTCTGAAGCTCTGTCAGAAAAGAGAGGGATCCTAAAACATCAGTAGTTGCCCTGTGGACATGTGCAGGGTGAAAAGTCAGCCCATTTGGAGCATCCTGCATCCAGAATCTGGGCTAGGAGATGGGGGTGTGCTCTGGTAGGAAGTGGTCACAGGCAGTGGGGAAGACTTTCAAAGAAATGGTACTAAGTTATTTGAGGACAATTTTTTTTAAGCTATAGAAAATTTTAAAACATAAAATTAGGACATAACCTTTGGGGAAGAAATTAAGTTTGTTTTATCCAACTCAAAAACTCTAGCAAATTCTTCAGACCCTTGCTCCATGTACATTTCTGCCTTCTCACAGTGGAACCTGCCCAAATACACTTTGCATGAATCAAAGAAGTGATTCCTATCCAAGATGTGCCTTAAAATTTTCAAAGGAATTACTCAGAATATATCTAAGACCTGAAAAATCAGAATCTCTGGGTTTAAAGTCCAGCATGTATCATATATTCTAGCAAAAGTTTATCTCCTTGTTGCTGGGTTACACCCCTGGTTAAGACCCTCTCTGTGTTTCAGAGGGTTTCCGTAGGTGAGTTTGCAACAGAAGCTAACTCTGAGAACTTGAGGCATATGTCAGTCTAAAGGTGTGCCCTTGGTGTTCCAGTGCACTCGGAAGGCTCCTTCTGCCAAGAAGTGAAACCCTAAAGCTATTGTTACCGAAATACAATGATATAAGACATACTCTGAGAAGACACAAACATAATTTTAGAAGGATGTAAGCCAAAGAAATCCAAATGCATTTAGGTGCTAATGAGCCACTTAAATTCTTCAGACTTGTCTATGGCCATGGTCAGAGCTCCAGAAATAAATACAGTGCCACCAGTTTTAATGGAGCTGCCTTTGAAAGTGCTTCCTCCACTCTCAGTCTGCCCAAAGTCTAGCTCACAGTTGGCTAATTCTGTTTTTATGCTAATGTGTAAGGTCCCTCTGTGGAAGGAAATGGTAACCCACTCTAGTATGGAAAATCCCATGGACAGAGGAGCCTGGTGGGCTACAGTCCACGGGGTCGCGAAAGAGTCGGATGTGACTCAGCAACAACGAGGCCCCACAGCTGGCTAACCTCTGTTTTTATGCTGGTGTCTAAGGCCCCTCTTAGGCCCTGAGATAACTGCCTAGGTGACAGAACCGCTCTCTTGACCTGGTGGAAGCACATCCTCTATTGGTGTTTGCTGTCCCTTCAGCCGTTGGAGCCAGGAAGTCACACGAGAGCAGGCGCCTAATCTGAATTTTGCTCTGCTGAGGAGAGCGTAGTGTCCCTCTAGTCCTCCTCCTCCATGACTTGACCTGATGCTTGAGTAGGAAGTTGGGGGAAAGTGGCCTGCGTGAGGATCTTCAGGTACCCTGGTGCCCAGGTTCTTTGCGTTCTTCCTCCTCTCCTGACTTTGGGGAGCTGGTTAATGATTCTATCCCCCGTCTCAAGGGGCAGCATCTTCAGGCTCCTAGGAGGAGACCTTCACTGATAGATGTGTTCCAGCTTTGAGATTTGTGCCTCTTAGATATCAGACAGCTGAAAACAACCCATTACCGACGGACAGACCAGAAAGTTTTCTCTACCGCTTGTGTGTGTGATGTGTGGATATTGGTAAAGTGAATATTTTGGCAGGATGAACAAGTAACCACTGGAGTAGGGGCCATCCTGTGTCTGGTCTTCTCACAGCCTCAAGTACCCAACACAGTCCAGCCCTCCTTGGCCTGAATCGAGTTTGACCATTTGGAATATCTTAATTGACTGGAAAATCAGAAAGGGGCCCTATCCTTGGCACCTGGGGGCAGAGAATAAATACACAGTAGATGACTCAGTTGGACAAGGCTACTTTATATTAACATGCCTCAGTTGCTGTGCCTGAGCTCACGTCTCTAGCCTTTTGCTGGGCTTGTTGACTCCTATCTTAGGGCCTCTAGAAAAACATGTAAAGATACAAGTGTGTATGTTTTTCCTTCACTAGATATGCGCACGAGGAGGTCAGCATATCTGTGCATGCCTCTGTGCGTGTGTGTGTATAGTGGTAAACCCAGAGTAAGTGTATGTTCCTAGGTGAAACGTATTCAGAGAGGAGGATCAGCTTATGAAAGTATTGTTAAAGAAAAAATGATTTATTTTTAGTCACTTTCTGAATATCTTTTGTTTTGTTAGGTACATTGCCTTTGACTTCCATAAGGAATGTAAAAATATGAGGTGGGATCGGCTGAGTATTTTGTTGGATCAGGTAGCAGAAATGCAAGATGAATTAAGGTAAGTTCTGCTCTTTCTCTGTGGAAACTGAGGGATGAGATAGATGCGTGCATTGCTCACAGATGTCATGCATTAGCTAGCAGACCTACGCAGAGAGCTCACTAGGTTCACAGCACTGGTCTGTGCTCATTTTCAGTCTGTGTTTTTTTCCTGAAAGATTAGGGTTGGTGATTTTTAAGTATTTTAAAATTCTTAAAAATGACTCAAGTCTAGGTATTTTCATATTTTTATGTATTATCTTCTACACATTTACAAATTTTTATGAAATTAAAGATAGTTGGCTACTGTTTTATGTTCAGTTCTTTTCACTAAATATTTTATTACTTTTTGTCATTAGCCTACCAGGACTCTGTAATGTTAGCATCTAGTGGCTTTGCTGTGTTCCCTTGTGTCACAGCTGCTGCTGCTAAGTCGCCTCAGTCGTGTCCGACTCTGTGCGACCCCACAGACGGCAGCCCACCAGGCACCACTGTCCCTGGGATTCTCCAGGCAAGAACACTGGAGTGGGTTGCCATTTCCTTCTCCAATGCATGAAAGTGAGAAGTGAAAGTGAAGTCGCGCAGTCGTGTCTGACTCAGCGACCCCATGGACTGCAGCCCAGCAGGTGCCATAGCACAGTTAGCTAAATGCTCTTTTTCACATTGGGCATCTGGTTCATTTCCTTTTCTCTTCCTTCCCTGAAAGACTGTGCTTCAGTGAATCACTGGGTATAAATATATTTTTACTTCTGTTAATTCTTCAGGGTAGGATAATAGACTGAAGGGTCTAAATATCTTTATGGTACTTATGTGTGTTAAGGTGTTAATTACTATGTGGCTTCATAGATGGACTGTACTCTATGCATATCAGTTTTTACCTGTTTTAGAGCCAGAAGTAGGAATTTGGAAACTAGTCTTATTTTGTTTTTGCCTTTGTAATTCTAATCCTGGCAAGCCAAATGTACTGTGTTAATTTTAGTTTCATGGTAACATAGTAAAGCTTCTCCTATAGTCATTTGCTCAGCTTTAAGAAAAAAATATTTTTATACATATTAAGTAATACCTGCTGCTAAATCGCTCAGTCATGTCCAACTCTGTGCAACCTCATGGACTGTGGCCCACCAGGCTCCTGTGTACATTGGATTCTCCAGGCAAGAATAGTGGAGTGGGTTGCCATTTCCTTCTCCAAGAATTGCCTCTACCTACTCTTTACTTAACAACCTTTTGTTTCATGTTTTTTAAAATCTTTGAGAGTCTCTGTATTGATAATAAAAGAAAAGTGAAGTCTGCCTCTTTGTGACCCCATGAACTGTAGTCGACCAGGCTCCTCCATCCATGGGATTTTCCAGGCAAGAGTACTATAATGGGAGTGGGTTGGGCCAGTACTGGAGTGCGTTGTCATTTCCTTCTCCAGTAATCCCAGCTATAGTTAGTTTAATCTGCTTTTTTTCCCCACCCCCATCCCTTCCCCATGAGGTTTTGTTTTGAGCATAGCTAGTGTAGAGGGGTTGACCTATATCATTACTGGGGTATGGAGAAACATTGTCGGGGGGTATTTCCTTGAGTTCCCCTGTTAATTGCAGCCCCACAAGAGTTAAGAAAGAAGGAGAGATTGACGCCAAAATCTGTGTCCATTGCAGTCACCATGTTCCACAGGGACAGTAGACCCCTTTAAGGAAACTGTGACATTCAGACCTCTCTGCACATTTGTTCTCGGGGATTTGGGGGAAAGTGGAAAGAATCTGGGCTTTGAGGCCCTACCCAGAGTATTTGAAATCTCAGTTTGTCTCTTATTAGCTGTGTGAACAGGAGCAAGTTAGTTATCTTCAAGCCTTGATTTCTCCATCTGGAAAGTGGAGGTAATGATACTTATCTCTTAGACCTGTTCTATAGTTTAAGAAGTAATATTTATAAAATATGTAGTATTTATTTTATAAGTACTAGAGACATTACTTTTGTCAACAAAGGTCTGTCTAGTCAAGGCTATGGTTTTTCCATTGGTCATGTATGAATGTGAGAGTTGGACTATAAAGAAAGTTGAGCACCAAAGAATTGATGCTTTTGAACTGTGGTGTTGGAGAAGACTCTTGAGAGTCCTTTGGACTGCAAGGAAATCCAACCCAGTCCATCCTAAAGGAGATCAGTCCTGGGTGTTCATTGGAAGGACTGATGTTGAGGCTGAAACTCCAATACTTTGGCCACTTGATGTGAAGAGCTGACTCATTGGAAAAGACCCTGATGCTGGGAAAGATTGAGGGCCGGAGGAGAAGGGGGCGACAGAGGATGAGATGGTTGGATGGCATTATCGACTTGATGGACATGGGTTTGGGTGGACTCCGGGAGTTGGTGATGGACAGGGAGGCCTAGTGTGCTGCGGTTCATGGGGTCGCAAAGAGTTGGACGCAACTGAACTGAACTGAATGGGATGCCAACACTCACATGCACTCTATATATACATACTTTGAACCTCACTGGTTTGGAATGAACCTCTTGTATATCTTTAGTCTAAACATATTCTTTTAAGCCGTTTTTTTTTTTGTTTTTTGTTTTTTTTTGGTGTCCTGACATATGGTATCTTAGTTCCCTGACCAGGGATATAACTCGTGTCCCCTGCGTTGGAAACGTGGAGTCTTAACCAATGGACTGCCAGGAAAATCCCTTAAGCCCGTGTTTTTTAAGGTCATGATTTTTAGCCTGTGGTGGTCTATTGTATTTCCCCTTCACTTTCTGATATTAGGGAATAACTGTGGTTAATTTAATGCTCTTTAGTATTCATTGTATTTTCTGTCCCATACACTCTGCCAAGCACTTTATATGCATTATACATGATCTCATTTATCTGTAGAGCAGCCTATTGGTGGTGCTGCTATCTCCACTTTGTGGATGAAAATATATAGGCTCTGAGAAATTAGATTATTTACTTAAAATTACACAGCTAGTAACTTGCCTAGGAACTAAGGCCAGCAAACTTTGATGGCAAAGTCTACGTTCCTCACCGCCACACTATTTGTTGTCAAATTTGGGGGTTCATAGAATTATCTGAACATAACTGTTAACAGTGACGGAACCACAGGAACTGGTAACTGTGTTTGGCTCCAGTGCAGACATCTGAGTGGTTCAGGGGGAAAGTAAAACAGATGTTTCAAATAATACCCTAGTATACCCTATAAACTATGTACTATTTGCATATATTAGCCATTTGGAGAAGGGGTTTTAAAATGTTTTTAATGCACAATATCCAGTTCTTTCTTCAGAGATTCTTATTCAGTTTATTTCTGAGTTGTTTGTTAAAAATGAAGGTCAAGCATGTTCATTTTTAATGAACAACTCAGGGAGTTCTGGTACAGCACAGGGGACTGAGGAACGGGTCATGGTTGCGCTATGTCAAAGGCAGCCCTCGTGCGGCCTTGGGGAGACATGTGTTGCCCGTGGCACCTGTCACTGTGCTCCCGACTCCTTTTCACACCTGTTGGGTGAAGTGACCGGGATGCTGCGGTTGTTTTGAGATAGTCTGTCTTGCCTGTTCCGTTCACACTTCCTCTTGGTCTTTGGTAATCAAATAGACCTGAACGGTACATTTCCTGTCTGTCCCTTAATGTACTGGCTTTAATAATGCTTCTGACACAGACCTGTGTTATAGGAGGACTGTCCTTAGTGGGAGGGCTTCTCTGACAGCTCAGAGAAGAATCCGCCTGCAGTGCAGGAGACCCTGGTTCGATTACTGGGTGGGGAAGACCCCCTGGAGAAGGGATAGGCTACCCACCCCAGTATTCTTGGGCTTCCCTTGTGGCTCAGCTGGGGAAGAATCTGCCTGCAGCGCGGGAGACCTGGGTTCGATCCCTGGGTTGGGAAGATCGCTTGGCTGGCTTTGGTATGAGAGTGTTTATACAAATATGTCTCAGTTATTTCCTAGTAGACCCAGCCGGCGCAGTGCTGAGTAACCAGGAGGGCGTGTTCCGCAGCAACTGCATGGACTGTCTGGACAGAACCAACGTGATCCAGAGTCTGCTGGCCCGCCGCTCACTTCAGGCCCAGCTTCAGGTGCGCGTGCTGTTTTTCTTTTATTAAGTAAACAGTTTTTGAAAACCAGTAATAAAGCACATTCATATGCCCCCGCCCTGACCCAGCTCTTCATGGTTTTGTGTCTTGGCATCTGTGGGTGTAGTTTGTGCATGACCACGGTCAGTGTGTGTGTACAGTTTTAAAGTTTGCTATTTTGCTCTAGCATTATAGTTTTTAAAGAGTTGTACTGTTGTGCAATTAGTAATTCACTAAGCCATTTAGGTTGCTACATTTTTGGCTTATAAATAAGATTGTAGAGAATACACCTGTGTATAATATTATTAGCTTGGATATTTCCTTTGAGTTAACTCCTGTTGGGTTAAAGAGAATTTATACTTTCCAAGGGGCTTCCCAGGTGGCGCTGCTTGCCAGTGCAGGAGACATGAGAGATGTGGGTTTGATTCCTGGGTTGGGAAGGTCCCCTGGAGGAGGGCATGGCAACCCACTCCAGTATTCTTGCCTGGAGAATCCCATGGACAGAGGAGCCTGGTGGGCCGCAGTCCATAGGGTTGCAAAGAGTTTGACTCGCCTGAAGCGACTTCATGTGCATGCATGCTTTCCAAGAGGGTTGCACCAGCTTACTCCTAATACTAGCCAGCAACAGTAAAAGAGTCTTGCCAGCATTACTCTTATTTGGGAAGGTTTTCCTTTCTGACGGTACAGACTAGTACCTCTAAGTTGTTTTGTTTGCATCTCTTTTATTGTTGGCAAGGGATGTCAACACCCAGGTAAATATACCTCGTGACACAGCTTTGCTTCACCAGTGCGACTGTGTTGTTGAGAAAGAGTAGGTGTAAATAGTTTCTTTTGTTTATATATGGAGTTAAAAATACATACAGCCTAGATTTCCAGATCGCAGTGGTATTTGTTGTAGGGAGCAAACAAAATGCATCCCGAATGATTTCCTGCCTAAATAATTTATAAGCATTCATCTTTGTTTATGGCAGTTCTGTGGAACTTGGGGAAGAATTGTGGAGTAAAATGCCTCCCCGAACCCTCGCGTAGCCATGCCAAAGGCGTGGGCACCGCCTTTGAGTACTCTAGCTTGTGTGATACGTGTCCTCGTCAGATGGATTTACTTCAGAGGATATTTTTCAACAGAAACTGTATTGGGACTGGTTGCTTCCAAGGCTGGTTAACAAATCTATTGGACTGGGTCCTGTAGTCTGTATTTAACTAATTTACATGCTAAAAACAGTCCACTGAAAGCTCGGCAGCCTGCAGAGAGCCTTGGGGCAGGAGCCTCTCCAGCCTCAGGGCCCGCTATGGGGCCTCCAGCTGTGCCTGTCCCCTTTCCGAGAGGGCTGCTCACTGGGATGGGCCGGCCCCATGCTGGGGGAGTGAGGGAGGGGCCATCGGAGGTGAGCGGTGAGGATAGTGGCTCTAAGAGGGTTGCGGGTCTGGAACAAAGGCCAAGGTGGGAGTCTGGTCTGTGGTCAGTGAACTCCACAGGGGGGTCCATAGAGAGACTCGGGCTTCTCGGAGTCCTGTGAGATGATACGCAAAGGGCTGTGCTTCTGTGCAGTTTGTGGGGAGGGAGGGAGGTAGCATTCCTCTAGGTCTCAAAGGGCCCCTGGCTAGGGGTGAGTGAGGAGGGCAGCAGTCTGGGTGGTGAATTGAGAGGCGGGCAGAGGATCCAGGTGATGGGAGGTTGGGGGCGGTGGCAGGGAAGGAGGGAGCACTGACTGCATACTCCCCGCCTTGACCTTGACCTCTGCCCCGTCTCTGGGTTTACACAGTCTTGCTGCTGGTGCTGTGGTCTGGGGCTCGGGAGAGAGGGGCTGTGGGTGGATGGGGGCCCAGAGAGAGGCTTTGCAGCGGGACCGAGCAGGAGAGAGCTGTGGTCCCTGCGTACAAGGAAAACATCTCCTGGCTGAAGCCAGCAACCACGTGAGACTCTGTGGAGACTATGCTTTTTGTTCCTAAATCACATGTGCTGAAATCTGTAACATGTAAACATGGGTATGATTCTTATTCCAGAGACTAGGAGTTTTGCATGTGGGACAAAAGCTTGAAGAACAAGTTGAATTTGAGAAGATTTACAAAAATGGTAGGTCATTTCTTGAACAGAGGCAAGGTTATTCAAATTTTGAAATAAACATTTTGGATTTAGAGCATTGGTTGTCAAGGATTATTAACTGATTTTTCCTCTTTTTGCCCCCTCCACAGCCTGGGCTGACAATGCAAATGCTTGTGCCAAACAGTACGCGGGAACCGGTGCCTTGAAGACGGACTTCACCAGGCAAGCCGCGCGCTGAGTCACGTGCAGTCGGGGCACACACTCCCGTGCATGGCAGATCGTTCGCACAGCTTTCACCCAGGAACGCCTGCTGGTGCCCGGGCCTCGCTCCAGGCCGGCACGCTGGGACTTGGGGAGATGAGGCCCAGGCAGCGGTGGCTTCTGAGCGTCCCTGGGTGATTGTGGCGCACAGTGGGGTTGAGCACCAGGGCGCCTCGGCTCCTCTCAGCCACCTACTGTGCACCTGACTCACCGCAGGCCCATTCAGCAGGTCTGGGAGGGGCCTGAGACTGTGTGCCCGTGTGATGCTGGGGCTGGTTTCAAGGACCGTACTGGGTAGTGAGAGGCTGGAACATTTTGACTTTGTTACAGATGTGGTTGGGTCTTTTTCTGCTGTATGGATTCCCTGGGAGCAAGATAAGATTTCTAGTCTGTTTGCTTATGCCACTTAGCCTGGGCTATGTGTTTCTCTTCTTATTTCTTGTCTTTGCAAGGGGAACTGAGCGTGTTTCCTCTTTGTGTCCACTGTGGTAATGCTTTAGAAAGAGAATGTATGTTTCTTGGACTCAGTATTGGTTTCTTTTGTGAGATGTCTCCTTTATATATTCAGGAATTAAAAAATCTTTATACTTTACTTATCTCCATACGACTTACTTTTTGGCTATAAACAGTGTGAGAATTTAATATGCAAATCTGTAACTCAAAACTTAACCTCTTATTTAACCAGAACTGGGAAGAGAACTCAGTTGGGACTTATAATGGATGGCTGGAACTCATTAATACGGTATTACAAGAACAACTTTTCTGATGGATTTAGACAAGTAAGTTTGTTTTTTGATGCTAATTTGTGGTTATTTGGTGGCTGTATCTTTGTACTGTTCCCCATACCTAATTTGGGAGTTATTATTTTCCTTTTTTTCTCTTCTAGGATTCCATAGACTTATTTCTTGGGAACTATTCAGTGGATGAATTAGAATCTCATAGTCCTTTAAGTGTTCCAAGAGATCTGAAATTCCTGGCTGTAAGAAACCTTTATGTTTTTTAAGTTGTTAATAGCATTGTGACTGAAGGTACAGATGGTCCAACTCCCCTTGACATAAAACATTATATGTTGTTCTAAATGGAATATAAATACTTACGTTGCCCCAAGGAGCAGATCAGGGAGAGGAGTGGGGTACTTTGGAATGTTGTCTGCTCTCAAACTTGACTGTCTCTTGCAGCTCCTTTGTTTTGTTTTGTTAATTTTTACAGTGTTGTCTTGGTTTCTGCTGTACAGCAGCGTGCAGCAGCCATAATTACACACACAGCCCGTCCCTGCTGCGCCTCCCTCCTGTCCCCGCATCCGGCCCCCTCCAGGTCAGCGCAGAGGGCCATGGGCTCCCTGTGGCTCCCAGCGGCTCGCCACCAGCTCCCATTTTGCACGCGATCGTGTGTGCACATCGGTGCTACTTCTCCGCTCGTCACACCCTCTTCCTCCCGGATGGCGCCCACATGCCCCTCCTCTCCACCTATATTTCCTGCCCTGCAGATAGGTTCATCAGTACCATTTTCTAGAGTTCCACATATATGGGTTAATACATAGTATTTTTCTCTTTCTGACTTCACTGTGTAGAACAGTCTCTGGGTTCATCCACCTCACTAGAACTGACTCAGGTTTGTTCTTTTAATGGCTGAGTAATACTCCGTTGTATGTATGTACCACAATTTTAAAAATCTATAAATAGTAAATCCTGGAGAGGATGTGGAGGAAAGGGAGTCCTCCTTCACTGTTGGCAGGAATGTTAGCTGCAGCCATTATGGAGAAAAGCATGCAGCCTTTAAAAAACCAGGAATGCATCCACCGTATGACCCAGCAGCCCCGCTGTTGGGCATATGCCCTGAGAAACCACAGTTGTAAAAGACTCGCACCCCGGCGTCCGTCGCAGCGCTGTTTACCGTAGCCTAGATGCAGAAGCACCTAGATGTCCAGCTGCAGATGCCGTTTAAGTGAGAACACAGATGTGGAACAGGTGTGAGGCGCTCTCGTTTCAGGGAGACTCTGCTCCCCCCGAGGTTCAGGGGTTGCTGGAGGCAAACTTGTGATGTAGAAATCAGTGTATGTATTTGACACGTCTCTCGTTTTTGACTCGTTCACCAGACTTTGCAAGAGCCTCTTGGGTTTCACACGAGCGGGCAGGGTGTCCTGGAGTCGGGGCCCTAGAGTTTGAGTACACACTTTCTTTTAATCTGTTTGAAGATTTGGACAGTTATGATCAAAACTCTAATGAAGTTTTGCTGAAAAGTATTTTGTGTATTAGATGCAGACGGGTTCTGTTGTCTTCCAGGGCAAGCAGATTTTGCAACCATCGATTAACATCTTACATGATGACATGATGGTTTCTCTCTCTCTCTCCTTTTCCAGTTGCCTATTATCATGGTTGTTGCCTTTTCCATGTGCATTATCTGTTTGCTGATGGCTGGTAAGTCTGCACTGATTTCACATTCATCTTTTAGAAGGTTGAACTTCCCTGTACAACATCTTCAGTTTGCACCTGCCCAGTACATGGTGTGTCCCTGTTAAACTGAATGAGTAAAGGGAGCAGGTGAGGTGAGTCCTTAGATGTGACAGGAAGGAAAATGCATACTTGGTAGCTTGAAGGTGTGTTTTTTTCCACTTGAGCTCTGTACTGTTTTTTTCTCGTTACCAAAGTAATACATAATAATTACAGAAAATACAGTCAGACAAAAAAGAAAATGTTATCACCTTGCGTTTCAGAGATCAGCTAACATTACTCTTAACATTTTGATGTTTTAATCTTTATAGGTGTGTATTTTTTTTTCAAAAGGCAAATCCTATAAACTTTTTTGTACTGTTTTTTTTCACTGAGCAGTATAAATATTTCCCCATGTCTTTTATTTTGAATGGCTGCAAAGTATTCCATTGATGGATGTATAGTTTATGTAACCAACCACCTATTGTTGGGCAAGTCAATATTATTAGAGATTAATACATTACTTACTAAATTTAAATAGAAACACTGCTCAGGAACCTGAGCTGACAAACAGGAGTGTTGCTGGTTTTCTTTTTCCTCTCAGTGTTTTCCTGTGTCACTAATAAGTTACTTAACTGCTTATTTAGTAATATTCAGTGCCCTCAATGGCACCCCACTCCAGTACTCTTGCCTGGAAAATCCCATGGACGAAGGAGCCTGGTGGGCTACAGTCCATGGGGTCGCTGAGTCGGACACTGACTGAGCAACTTCATTTGCACTTTTCACTTTCCCGCATTGGAGAAGGAAATGGCAACCCACTCCAGTGTTCTTGCCTGGAGAATCCCAGGGATGGGGGAGCCTGGTGGGCTGCCGTCTGGGGTCGCACAGAGTCGGACATGACTGAAGCAACTTTGCAGCAGCAGCAGCAGCGGTGCTCTGAGAATGAGTCTGTGATGCTTGTGTTTTGCCTGGAGGTGCAGCCTCAGCCACTCTGACGGGCACCGCTGGGCTCAGCCTCCATCCTGAAATCGCTGGGCTGATGGGCTCCCCTCTCATCCAGTGTGCCTTTGTGCTCCCCGCACAGACCTCAGCTCCCCCTTTCTGGGTTCCACAGCGCGGCGTAGCGCTCCCTTGAGAGCACTCCTAACAGCGTCAGCACAGGGATTTCATCTTCGGAGGCACTCTGCTCTGTGGTGTCCTGGCACCCAGCGTGTGTTTCTAGTTTGGTAGAGTGGTAATGCTTTGGATACTTGCTCATCTTTCTGAGCGCATCAGCAACTTTTTGAAGGCAGAGACCTCTCTTACTTACTATTTTACCTCCTGTGCCTAGGATACAGGGCGTGCATGCTAAGTTGCCTCAGCCATGTCCGACTCTTTGTGACCCCATGGACTGTAGCCCACCAGACTCCTTTGTCCATGGGTTTTCCCAGGCAAGAATACTGGATACAGGAAGCCCTCCGCAAAAGTTTCCTGAATTAAGGCCTCCTGTTCACCCCGCACGCTAATTCTGCCAGCTTCTCCAGGGGCGGCTTGGAACCTGTTCATCTCTCTAGTCCCTGAGTGTTCAGCAGTGAAGGTGGTCACGACACAGGAAGGAGCTGCCCTCCTGTTACTCTAGGGCAGAGGTTAGCATATGTTTTCCGAAAAGAGCCAGACAATAAGTATTTTAGATTCTGCAAGCTACGTATGGTCTCTCTTGCACACTGTTTTTGCAGCTGTTTGAAAACGTAAGAACTCTCACAGTACGAAAACAGGCCGGGGCATCTCGAGTGCAGCATCGCTGTGTGCCGGTCACGTTCGGGGCAGGAAGGAAAAGGAGGGACCATCGGATTGTGCTGCTCACGGTTCAGTCCACACCCTTGGACCTCTGACTTCTTTCTTTAACACACTGCCCAGGGGATGCCTTTTCTGGGAGCCACTTCACTGTTGAGTTAGCTTTGTTATCTTGGTCTTTTTATATATGCACATTTCCCTGTAGAACGTCTGCAAAAGCAGGGATGTCAGGACCGAGACTCAGCCGGCACAAATGGACCATCCTTTGGGGAGCGACCCAGGGCGGACTTTTGAGGAACCGCCTTTCTCCTTATCCAGAAAGAGTTTTAAAACCCAGAGCTGTCAGAATTAGCAACTGTACAGATGTGAATTTTGCACAAGTGAAGATGGACTGGATGCTGTGGATAGTAACCTCTGATGTCAGTTAGTTGTTGTAACATAACGATCTTGTGGTGTGAGATCTGACAGTGTTTGATTTCTAGCCCCTACTTTGGTTTTCAGTGAAAGTTGCTCAGTCATGTCCAGCTCTTTGCAACCCCATGGACTATACAGTGCATGGAATTCTCCATTCCAGAATACTGAAGTGGGTAGCCTTGCCTGTCTCCAGGGGATCTTCCTGACCCAGGAGTCGAACCCAGGTCTGCCACATTGCAGGCAGATTCTTTACCAGCTGAGCCACAAGGGAAGCCCAAGAATACTGGAGCGGGTTGCCATTCCCTTCTCTGGGGGATCTTCCTGACCCAGGGATCGAACCCAGCTCTCCTGCCCTGCAGGTGGATTCTCTAATGTCTGAGTCCCCAGGGAAGTGTAGTCAGGTGGCTCTCACGTGTGGTCCCTTGGCCAGCAGCATCAGCATGGTCTGGGAGCGTTTGAGAAAGGCGGCTTCGGGGCTGCTCCCGCCCTGCTCCCGCCTGCCAGAGCGCAAGGCCGGGGATGGCCCACAGCTGGCCCTGCTCCCGCCCTGCCAGAGCGCAAGGCCGGGGATGGCCCCACAGCTGGCCCTCCTCCAGCCCTGCCAGAGCGCAATGCTGGGGATGGCCCACAGCTGGCCCTGCTCCCGCCTTGCCAGAGCGCAAGGCCGGGGATGGCCCACAGCTGGCCCTGCTCTCGCCTGCCAGAGCGCAAGGCTGGGGATGAGCCCACAGCTGGCACTGCTTCTGCCCTGAAGAAGAGTCTCGAGCCAGCCAGAGTCAGAACCACTGGTTCAAACCTTAACTGGGTTCTTATGTTTTTCCTTTGGATGTGTTTGTAAACTTGAATGCTGTCAAGATGTGCTAAACAGCTGAAAGCCGGAACTAGTGTCAATAAAATGGCTTGTTATTTATCAGGTTTTTGTTTTTTAAAATCAACAGGTGACACGTGGACAGAAACACTGGCCTATGTGCTCTTCTGGGGAGTTGCAAGCATCGGAACATTTTTTATTATTCTTTACAATGGCAAAGACTTTGTTGATGCTCCCAGATTGGTCCAAAAAGAAAAGATAGACTGAATTTGTGTCTGTGGAAAGCGGCTTGGCCTGGAAGATTCCATCATGCAGAACTGGAGTCTTTACTGACCCGCTTTCCACGGCAGCCGAGGTCTTTGTAAATCATTTATCCAGGAGCACATCTTGTGCTTGGTGTGGGGGTGATGACTTAGGGTTGATCTGGTGTTACTGCCTTGATGATCTCTTTACTATTGGCATAGTTATATTTATAATTTGAAGCTAGTCTATAATTAATATGTAACCTGAATTCAGCTCATGAATGGAAGGAACCTATACATCGTCAGTTTAATCAGCCATTTGCAGAATGAGTAATATATTTTAAAAATCTAGCTTCTTCCCTCATTTGAAACAGTGAAATTATTTTTCTAGCTCAGTTTATTGTCACTGTAAAAGCAGTTGCTATTAGCAGGCTTACTTTTCCATATACCTTTGGAGTTTTCTTAACAGCTTAACGATAAGCTATCTAGTCTGTTCATAACATGTAAATCTCGTACATAGATCAGATGGTTGGACGAAATCGTCCATGACTGTGTAGTAGGAAAGGGGAGCCCAGGGTCTGGTGTTCCTCTCGAATTCTAGTTGGGCTGCCTTATGAGCTCAGTCAGCTTGAACTGTGCAGTTTAAGTTTGATGAAAAAAGTTCAGATATACTCTATCTTTTTTAAAAGGTGTAAATGAAATCAGCGAATGTAAAGTCTATTCCTCATGCTAGAGGTCCAAAGCCGCCTCGGTCTTCAGGATTGCCCCAGTGTGGGAAACACCCTCGGTTGGTCAGCTCCTCCCTCCTGGCCCTCGTGCTTTCCTAGGGTCTTTCTTCGAGACATGCAGGTCCCTGAGCGCGCCTCATGCCGAATTCCGTGTTGCCCTTGGAGGCAGCAGCTGCTTGCCCACTCACAGCAGTGTTGGCGCTTTTCACTCTGTAATTATTTTTGTTGGCATCAATAAGTGTGTCTGAAATTCACTGCTTCCAGGTAGTTATCGCTCTCCAGATCAAGGACCAACGTACAGCTTTAATTTATGTGCAGAAATGAACGAAAAATACGCTTTAGAAGCTGTGCATAATTCTAATTACTAAGTCAGAAAACTGTATATTGAAATTGTAATTATGAGGTTTAAAACCTAGAAAGTATCTAAGGTAGTGTAGTTGCCACTATTTTAAAATAGTTCGATTAAATACTGCTGCAGGATTTGTGTTGTGCTTGAAAATATGTACAGTTTTTTTTGCCAATGGTAATACCTTTTGTTGTCCTTAAATATCTCTAAAAAGCGCCTTGATTTTAACATCACCTTTTTTCCCAACGTTATCGTTTATAAACATTAATAAGAGTTGCTGCTTTTAGAAACTCTAAAGGAAATAATAGTTGGAAAACCCTCTGTAGCTTAAAGTCAGTCGTTAACACTCACAATAGGGTAAGTAATTAGAACTGCCTACTCTTAACTTGTAAATAAGCATCATTTGTTCCAAAGAGGAAATATCAAAACTCGGCTCATGTCTACTGTGATGTATCGTCAGATGCTACTGGGCATTTCATATTAAGAACTTACTTCAACAACCATGACAAAGACCAAATCTGAACTGCTAATGTGGCTGTTTTGCAGTGAATGGGCTAATGTTGGTGTGTTAGACCTTGAGGTGTCAATATTTCAGAAACCTGCAGTGATTTTATTCCTAAATTCATGTACTGTCTCATCTGTAAGTGAAAATAAAATGACATATTCTTTTCTAACTAATGTCGGTGTCATTCCTGTACCTTGTCTTCAAAGGGATATTCTTTTTTATTTCAGAATCTTAATCATGCAAAGCAGGGCACGGTCATTACTATCTTTAAAACATTATGTTCTTTGCCACATAGGCCTCTCCTTCTTGGCACTTTGGTTCATCAAAGCCCGTAAATCACAGTCTCCGTCAACCTCATCTCTGAAGTGTCTTCTCATCTCACGTGTGCCATAGTCTCTGCCCTAGAAACAAGTCACTGGGTCGGCGCACTTGGGAGGGGACCACGAGGGGTGTGGGTACAGGACAGGGCCTCTCTGCAAGTCTGGTCGAGCAGCATGGAAGGAGGGGAGCAATCCAAGGTTGTGATTCAGAGCTGGTGAGAATCAGGTGTTTACCGTGCTGTGCCTTTGGGTCTTCTGAATTTTCTGTAAGATTGCTTGTCCTTAGAGATTTGTTGGAATCCTTGTTTGTAGAGGAATTCTCTGTTGGTTATGTGTACTGTATGTATCTTCTAGTCTGTGACTTCTCTTTTCATTTTCTTGTGACTTTTGGTGAAAGAAGTGTGTAATTTCAGTGGTGTTGAATTTACCAAACATTCCCTCCCACTGCTTGTGCCTGGGTAAGGCCACATGGCTCAACTCCAAGGTCGGGGGCGGGGGGTCCCTCTGACATAATTTTGATCTTTTCACCTTTCAGGTCTTTTTTTCCTCCCTGTAAAGTAAGGAAAAGGTCTGTGTCCATCCATGTAGATCAGATTATGCTGAGGTAACAATGAGCCATAGATCTCAAGGGCATAAAAAAACACAAAGGCTTATTTCTCACTGCTTCTGTGTATCCTTGAAGGGTCTGCTGGAGCTCTGCGACCTGCCGTCTGCATTCTGGGGCCCAGTGATGGAACAGCTTCACACGGGAACATGACCAGCTGTCCCGGCAGGAAGGAAAGGGAGACATTTCCGCTCGAAGGTGACAGCCCCTTCTGCTCCCATCTCATTGGTCAGAGCAGGTCGCGTGGCCAAACCTGAAGTGCCGGACGGAGGAGCACAGCCCGGGAGGGACTGTGTGCTGTGATCGTGACGCGCGGTCCAGTTTTCTTGTCCCGCGTGGTTCCGGGGAGAGTCAGCAGAGAGCCTGCCGACTCCCCCGCCCTGTGGTACAGCGCCACCTCTGTCGGACTGCGGGCTCCCTCCGCTGCCAGGGGTGTCGGGCTTCTCCACTGCCGAGAACGCGTCCTCACTCTGGCGCCTCTTGCAGGGTGCCCTGGCTCTGCCCTGAGCTCGGGGCCCCGGCTCCTCAGTCTGTGGGCCAGAGGATTCTCCGGAGGGTGTTTTGCAGTAACCCGAATCTTGGGTACCTCATAGCTGTTTGTGTTTTTTTTGACAATAGAGATCTGAGGTGAGAGCCATTTGCAGACATCAGATTAAAGTCACAGTTGTCTCAACTCTTGGGCTTGTCAGAGGTTTGAAAAGTGACTCCTAGAGAGGGGTGTGTGTAACACAGCAGCACCAGAATTGTTGGTTTGTGGGATTTTTTTTATTTACAGAGCATCCTGTGAAATTGATTTTGGATAAGGCGCGCATGAGAGCAATCACTTGGCCTTGGAGTTGAAAACCGTGGGCTCAGATTTGTATCTGGGCCTCACTCAAGTGTTGAACTTGGTCTGTTCACATTTTTTGATTCTCATCCACACAGCAGTTCACTAAGATCACCATGCAGACGCGCGCACACACCTGCTGAGAGAAGCCCAGGTAAGTTTACAGGAGGAAGGTCTTCTTCGAGGTCCAGCTCCCGTCCTCTGGGTTGGACGTCATACAGAGGCGCCATGAATGGGGTTTCACTGTGGGGAGCGGAACAGTTAATGAGTTGTTGTGACATGTGTAATTATCGCCACGAATGCCCTGGCCCTGGCTGAACTGGTTGGATGGCCTGCTTGTTCTTAGCACTTCCTTTAACCGATTATTCTGAACAAGACTTTGTCTTTCCTTTTTGTTTTAGCCCAAGGCCCAGGCGTTCCTCTTTCTTCACTCACCATTTTCAGTGATGCTTGCCTTTTGTGCATTTGCTTTTCTAGCTGTTCAGAGCTACAGTATCATCCATTAAAATATCGTCTTATGTTTCACGTCCTAAATTGATCCCCTGTTACAGTCGGGTTGAAGTGTAGATTCTGAGGTGAGAAGTAGAAGGTACAGGTTGTCAGTCACGACTAGGAGACCTGGAGACGTCCTCCTGTCTGAGCTTTTGGGAGCACACCTCCTCCTGGGTTCTTTACTCCACGCTCTCACCCGTTGATACCTTCTCCGTGTTCTGGTTTCCTGTTGCTGGAAGGGAGTCTCTCAGTGTTGTGAGTCAGGAGTCACAGCTGGGTGTGAGCTCAGCTGGGTGATTCCTGTGACCCAGGGGGCGCTGGCAGGGGTCTCTCAGCTGACAGAGGGGCTGGTCTCCCTGGTCCAGGTTGGTCTGGTGCTACACAAAGGAGGCCAGAAGGTGGATGCCACTGGTTCTGTTAGCTCAGCGCCTCTGCGTGGCTCTGCAGCCTTGGGGCAGCCTGCGTGAGGGGTCCAGTAATCCAGGTGGAAGCTTGTGTGGTCGAGCTTCTGACGCCAGAGGGCGTCCCTTCCACCAGGTTCCCTGGTCGGAGCACTCAGAAGCCCATTAAGATGCTCGGGGAAGCACACAGACCCCCTCTTCTGTGAGAAGGATGGAAAGGAAGCTGTGGCCGTGTCTGCACCACTGGGGTCTTTGTAGCCTTCCGCCCTAAGCCCTCTTCTCCACGTACACACTCGCCCCTGGTGACGCCGTGGAGAAACCCTGGGTGAATAGCATCTTTATACCATGACTCCCAAAAATATGCCTCTAGCTTGGGTCTTGCCCAAAGCTTAGATTCTAATGTTCAGCTGTCTACCACATATTCCCTCCTGACGCACAGTCGCCTCAAACTTAATGGAGTGTAGCAGCGGTTTGTATGTTTTTCCCCAGGGCTTTTGGTTTATACTCTGTAGACTGGTTGCTTCCATGCCCAGCTTTCTCCATCTCAGAAAATGCCACCAACATCCACCCAGTAAGTGTGACGTTGTATCCCTCTCTTAACTATCCACCCTGTCCATAAGCAAGTCTTGGCAACTCTTCCCCTCCAAAATACACCTCAGACCCACCAGTTCCTCGTGTCTGTCCACCCCAACCCCATCTCTCCGTGGGCTCCTAACCCCATTTATAGCCCCTCTGGCCCCTTCTCCCAGCTACCGGTGATCCCCCAGTGTCAGCTGGGCGGCGCGGCCCCACGGTAAGGCCCTCGGGCGGGATTCTGCTGCTCTCTGAAGAAAATGTGACCTCACTGTCATGGCTGCCAGGCCTCATCGGACCTGGTCCCTCTGCTCCCTAAGCCCACCCACCATCACTCTCCTCCTCAGTCCAGCTACAGGCCTCCTGTCTGGGTCTCCTCCCTGCGGGCCTTTGCACTGCTATTGCCTCTGCCTGGATGGACCTTCCAGTGATTCCAGTAACTACAGTTGATTCTCCAAAATTCAGGCCCCGCTTCTCCTCCTCAGCCACTTGATACTATGCATTGTCCCTCTCACACCATCACCAGGCTCGTTTATTTCCTTTTTAGAAAATCCTGCAGTCTGTAATCGTATCATTATCTGTTATTGTTTCTCTTTCCTTCTAGAATCTGACAGTGGTCAAGTCCAGGGACCAGAACTGTCCCTAGAACCTCCCCAGGGCTGGTTTTCACAGGCTCCATGAAGGTGGACCCTGTGCAGGCGGGCAGTGGCCAGAGGACACGAGGTTGACCTGGAGAGACTGGTCAGAGAGTTCTGGTTGAGAATTTCATATTTGTAGATGCACTTTTTGCTTTGCAAAAGGATTTTTTAAACCAGTCACTCTTTTTCTTTCTTCCCCTGAATGTTTGATATAAAATGTTGGGTGAGTTCTTTTCCCCAGCTTATCTGTCTATAAAATGCAATAGCCGTAAATTAATTTTTTATGTACAATAACTTATAAACAAAAATCTAACACAGTAGGTAACACACCCTTTCCCCCTCAGGACAGTTCCGAGGTCACACCCAGGCCTATTGAGTGGGTTCTTGTGGCCTCAGCCAATAAGGGATCCTGAGGTGGGCAGATTGCCCAGGACCTCTCTCTCAGAAGGATTGGAAAGATTCTGCAGCAATTCACAAGAGCTCACATTCTGCTTAAACCCAGCAAATTAGAATTTTTTCCCTGGTTTTTCTTTGGGATGCTGCCCTTCCTGTTAACCATCTGACCCTGTTCTCAGGTGATGACCTTCACACACTACTGCACGGGTGTGGCTGCAGTGCATGTGAGGAAGCAAACATAAAGAGATCAGACAGATTCTCTGTTCCTTTATTTTCCTTTTTTTCCCAAAACTAGGTAGTATGTTTACATAATGAGGGGGAAAACCTGTTTAGAGATTTCAAAACTACATCCCATAAATGACCAAAAAGACCGAGAGAGATACTTGTTTAGGGTTTTATGATGATGGTGGCTAAAAACAAATATTTCCCTACCTGATTTTTTAGCACTAGGAGCTGGTGTGTTCATTGTAAGTGGAAAGCTCTCCGGAGCCCCGCCTGGTGCCGAGGTCATGGTGCCGCTAAGGGTGCGGGGATGGAATGTGCCTTCTTTCTCCAGCTTCTTGGAGGAGGGTGGGCGGATACCAAGATGACTACTTGGGTGCAGTCCCTAGAAAACAGCCAGGAAAGGCTTTTTTGAAACAGAGCTAATGGTTTAAGAGGATGACTGTGAATTGTTCTGCTCTTCATGCAGTTCTTAGAAACCAGGATAAAACTGAACTGAAACTGGAGACACTTTCATCTGGAGCACATTAGTCTATAAGAATGGTTCCTCTGTGTTTTGTGAGCAGAAATCATTTCGGAGAAGTGACTTTTCCATGCTCAAACGTGCTCTCGGACTTGTACAGGTCACTTTTGATGTCCACGTGCCTGAGCGTTTGGCATCTCTCTTCACTAGGGCACCGGTCCTCAGGGTCCACGGCCTGGCCTGCGCACCAGGAGTTTTCACATGTGCCCGGCGGGCTGGCAGGGACCCCCGAGGTCCAAGCGCGGTGAGTGTGGTGCTGCTTAAGGACAGAATTTGTCCACGCTCCTAAGGACCCTGGCATTTCGGGCTGAAATGCCTAGCTGACGAACAACGCCAGGAGGGGTGGCCTTGTTGTAGGGTCGTGACTGAGGGCTGAGGTGGGGGCCGAGCTGTCAGGTGGTAGGAACAGACTCTGTGTTGTGTATCTACTGTAGAGCGTATCCACTCTTCAAGCCTTGACAGTTGAGGGGTCTGGACACTGAAGAACCCTCCGATGAGAACTCACAGGACTGACGAGATGTGGTGCGTAAATGCATACTTTTTAAAGCCAAGTGTTTTTTTCCTGTTAGGGTTTATCACAGGATGTAGAACACAGTTCCCTGTGCCCTTCGGTAGGACCGTGCAGTTTGTCCATCCTGTATATAGTGTTCCCAGACTCCCAGGCCATCCTTCAGCCACCATCCCTCCCCCTCGGCGACCACAAGTCGGTTCTCTGTGGGTCTGGTTCTGTTTCGTAGATGAGTTCATCTGCACTGTGGTTGAGCTTCCACTTACAAGTGATACCATGATAGTTGCCTCTCTCTGACTTGCACAGTATGATCATCTCTAGGTCCATCCCTGCTGCCGTAAACGGCATTGTTTGGTTCTTTTTTGTGGCTCCGTGATCTCCCATTGCATGTACGCACCACACCCTTCTCCATCCATCTGCTGGTGGACATTTCGGTTGTTACCAGGTCTTGGCAGTTGTGAATAGTGCTGCCAAGAACATACGGGTGCGTGTGCCCTTGTGAATTCTAGTTCTGTCTGGACAGATGCCTGGGAGTGGGGTTGCTAGGTGATAACGGCAACTCTGGTTTTGTGAGGAACCTCCATACTGGTTCCCACGGTGACTGCAGCAGTGTGCGTTCCCACCAAGAGTGCACGAGGGCCCCTTTCTGCTACACCCTCTCCAGCATTTGTTATTTGTAGACTTGTCAGTGATGGCCATTCTCACCAGTGTGATGTTTTAATTTGGAGTTTTGATTTGCATTTCTCTAATGATTTCTGATGTTGAGCATCTTTTCATGTGCATATTGGCCATCTGTACGTTGTCTTTGGAGAGATGTCTGTCTAGGTCTTCTGCCCATTTTGGGGTTAGGTTGCTTTATTATTATTGTGTGAGCTATCTGTAAATTTTGGAAATTAAGCCCTTGTTAGTAACATCATTTGGAAATGTTTTCTCCCAGTCCGTAGGTTCTCTTTTTGTTTTGTTTATGGTCTCCTTTTGCTATGCAACAGTTTACACGTTTGATTAGGCCCTGTTTTATTTTTGCTTTTCTCTCTATTGCCTTGGGAAACAAACCATATCAATATTTTCTTAGGTTAATGTCAAGAGAATGTTTTGCCTGTGTCCTATGAGTTATGGTGTCAAGTCTTATATTTAATAAGTCTTTAGGTCATTCAGGGTTTATTTTTGTATACGGGGTGAGGGTCTGTCCTAACTTCATTGATTCACATGCGACTCTCCAGCTTACCCCACACTACATATGGTCTTTCTGTGACTGGGTATCAAGTGAAACTGGAAGTTTACAGCGTGAAAATAAAGTTCTAAAAGAAACCCATCTCCAGCCGATGTCCCAGGTGAGTGTTTAAGTGTCTTTAAAGATGTCTGTGCAGTGCACCCAGAGAAACTTCCTGTGCTTCACTGAGGTCATGGGATTCAGGACTGTTACAGGTGAAAAGCAGATGTTTGCATGGTGGACTAATGCCGTGTCATAAATATGGTGTCTTCATTTAAGAGAGGCTCTGTTTGAGACCAGTCTTCCTATACATTTTAGAAGACTTATGTACAGGTAAATTGACACTCAGTTGTGATCATGGTCTTTCCTATAAAGAGCTGGTTGTTATGTCCAAATATTACCATAGACCTGTGGGAAAGTTGGCTTCACTTTCATCCTTGCAGTGGCTCTGGCGAGGGCGCTGAGACACTGGGCTTTAGGGTTGTTCGTGGAGAGGCCGCAGGTGAGGGAATCGTGAGCGCCTGTGTGAGCCCTGAGCAAAGCCCCTCTTTCTCGATGGGCAGCCCATCTTCTCAGGGAAGAACACAGCTGATTGCCGGCTCACCGTGACTGAGAACAGAACTCCCTTTGCACTGATGGCATTGAAATTTGTCATCTTAGGCACCGAGAACGCCTCCTCCCAACTTCTCTACAAATGAATGCCCTCTCACATTGAGATTTCTTCAGAAAAAGACTGCTAAAATTTTATTTCACAAAAATTTCAGTTCACAGTGCATCCTGCTTGTTGGACTTGGCTGCCGTCAAGCAGCCACCTTCCAGACTTGCCATGGGAATCCTGCCTCTGGTGGTAGGGAGGCGGCGGGGTGTGACTGGGGACGTGGAGGGGACACAGGGCCGCCTGGTGGACGGGACAGGCCTCCTCCTCCGGGAGTCACCTCCTCACCTTCCTGATCGGCGAGAAGACAGCGGGCCGAGAGCATCCGGAGTCGGGATTTCCGGCAGCAGCCGATGCGCCCACCTTTGGGTGAGGGGCTGGAACAGAGTGGCCGGCATTGGTCCCGGGGTGCCCTGCTCTCAGGCCACGGGGGCTGGGTCTCCCCGCCTGAGGCGTCGTGTGATGAGCGTGCCCAGGGCCACGAGCGGGATGCACATGATGGAGGAGGCCACAAGCAGCCCGATGACGGCCAGGGCGTGGGGCGGGTAGTCCTTGGTCACCAGCTGACCCTGAGGAGAGAACCCGCGTGTCAGGAGACGCCCCCCGGTGCGGGGAGGAGCGTGTCCTTACCCTCGGGGCAGACCCAGCCCTCGTGCCCCTCGGTGAACACCTGCAGCGTGCTTGCTGTTTGGGGCTCCCTGTGAAGAGCAACCACAGGAATTATAAAGGCTTGTGTTCAAGGCAGCAACAGAGGCACCGAAAGGCAGGGGCTCCCCTTGCCCAGTGCTGTCCCATAGGATTGCCCCCCACCGGACACAGGTGGCCCCTGGGAATGTGGCCAGAGATGAGAGAGGGCTGGATTTTCAATTTTACTTAATGAGTTCAACCCACCCCCATGTGGATTGTTAGCTACTAAGTCCAGTGACACAGCTCTCGTCTCGAGAGAAGGGTTAATGGACTTAGTCAGTAGGATTTGTGATGATTCCCTAAATACGAAATTGATAAAAAGCCAGTTGAGGCCCCAAAGCCACCAAACGCTGCCTTCCCACCAAGGAACCAGACGACGCCCGAGTCGAGGGAGCCTGCTGTCAACCAAAGTACGTATGCTGTGTAAACCAAAACGCCACACCGAGTGGCCGTGAGAAGCAGCCCATGGGCTTCTGTTGCGCTTTACGTTCTCTGTGTCTCAGATGCAAAAAAAAAAAAAACAAAAACTGACAAAGCTTAGCACTCACTCACAGTAAAAACACTCCAGAAAGCAGTCAGAGGGAACCTTCCCCAACATCATAAAGGCTACAAACAAACCCACAGCAAACATCATTCTTGGTGAAACCCTGAAAGCAGTTCCACCAAGATCAGGAGCGGGCCAAGGATGCCCACTCCCACCATGCTTATTCCACAGTTTCCTCCCATTACCTGTTTTGGGGGCTTCATGTGAAGTGCTGTTTTGTAGACCTGCTTTGTAGTTGTAGATGGAGATACTAGTGTTCGCTTCTCCATGTAAACAGAATAAATTGCCCTCTCAAATGACTATTTCTATGACCTTATAACAGCCTCTCTCTCTCATAATCAGGGGGAAAGGGTATATTGTTATATGTTCAGTCTATTCTTCTGAAATCGTTGCGTACACCCCCTTAATGACCTTGTTTCCCACTTTTTATTTCCTCTGTTAGGAATGAGAAATTAAGAAAATGTCCAAGACTGGTAATAAGCTTGCAGAGTTCTAGCCAAACAGCTTGTACATCTAAGGGAACAGAAAGCGAGCACTTTGGCTCTAAGTTCACGAATCACTTCCACGTCCACACAGACGGGATGGACTCCCAGATGCCGAGAGCAGGACAGTGTCTACTACAACAGCAGTGAACCTTCACATCCATCTGTGACTTTTTCTGAGATACTTTAACTTTTTGTATTGGAGTAAAGCTGGTTAGCAGTGTTGTCATAGTTCCAGGTGGAGAGCAAAGGGGCTCAGCCATGCATACGTATGTATCCTTCCTCTCTAGACTCCCCTCCCATCCAGGCCGCCACGTAACAGGGAACAGAGTTCCCCGTGCTGTGCAGTACTAGGTCTGTTCAGTATAGTTTTGGAAGCCCTAGCCACAGTGATCAGGGAGGAAAGAGAAATACAACCTGGAAAAGAAGGTAAATGATCACTGTTCTCTGTGTATAGTATGTCACCTGCAAATCCTAAAGAGCCACCAGAAAACTGCTGCTGCTAATCAGTGAATTTGTTAAAGTTGCAGGATACAAAATTAACACACAGAAATCTCTTGCATCCCTGTACACTAATAATAGATTGGAAAGAGAAATGAATTCCATTTACCGTCACAACAAAAAGAATAAAATACCTAGGAATAAACCTGCCTAAGGAGGCAAAAGACTTGTACTCAGAAAACTATAAAAAACTGATGAAAGAAATCAAAGATGACACAGATAAAGAGATCTACCATGTTCTTGGACTGAAAGACTGTATACTGTGAAAATGACTATACTACCCCAAGCAGTCCACAGATTCACTGCAATCCCTATCAAACTACCAAGGGCATTTTCACAGAATTAGAACAAAACATTCCACACTTGGAAACACAAAAGACTGATTTCATGAGTTACGAGAGAAATGAGAACTACAATGAGGAATCAGCGGGAGAGGAGGGATGGAATGAATTGGGAGATTGGAATTGACTATATATATAATACAGTGTATAAATAGATAACTAATGAGAACCTGCTCTGCAGCAAAGGGAGCTCTACTCAGAGCCCTGTGGCTCCCTAAATGGGAAGAAAGTGCAAAAAAGAGGGTCTGTGTGTGACTGACTCACTTTGTCATGCAGCAGAAACTAATGCAACATCGTCAAGCAGCCATCCTCCAGTAAAAACTGAGGAAAACAAGCCCATGGATCCCGATTCCCCGTTGTGACAAATAACCGCCCCTGTTCTGGAGAAGCACTTGCTTTCAGAAAGCAAGACCCCCGAGGTGGCAGGTACCTGGGTGGCGTCCCAGGCCTGGTACCGCAGGGTCCCTGTGATGATGTAGTCGCTCAGGTAGAAGATGAAGAGGCTGATGATTAGCAGCGGGCTCACACCGCCCCACATGGCCTTCCAGTACCAGTTCAGGGCGCGTCCAGTCATGGCCTTGAGGTCGCTTTCAAATCTGTTTGGAGAGTGGGGAGAGAGAGTCTGGGTTATCCGTGCTGTTGGAGGCAGGCTGTCCAGGCCACGGAGCCCCTCTGTGCTTAGGAAGCTTCTGTGCTGGGCCCTGGTGCTTGAACACGACCACGGGGCCCACTCTCCTGAGGAGAGGGGTCCTGGGGGAGGGGAGAAAGGCACAGACTGCCACCAAGGGGGCAAAGCGACCGCCCATGGGTGAGTGGACATCAGAGGACACGTCCCTGGTGCCAGCCTCCAAGGTGGAGGCCACTGCTGTAGACAGGAGGACAGCGCCTGGCGCCAGCAGGCACAGAGGGCCTGTTGAGATGCCTGTGAAGCCGTCCTCAGTGCGGGCGGCCCCGGGGGCAGCCCTGCCCCATCCCTCCCGCCCACCAGCAGCTGTAGCGCCCGCAGCCCGCCACTGTGATGTCCATCGTGTCTGCGGGCCCTCTCCGTGTTTCTCATAACTTGACCCGTGCCTGAATTCAGAAACAGCCTGACAGTGTCTGTCTTACAGCAGACTGGAGAGGCTTCTCCGGGATCCTGGAAACTACACGTGGAGAAAGTGCTGGGAGTCGTGGCCTTCGTGCGTGCATTTCCCGTGCAGCTGTACCTGCTCAGCCCGTACAGGTAGCACACGGCGACCGTCTCCACCAGGACGATGAGCAGCAAGGACAGCGTGGCAGCGTAGTCATTGAAGATGTCGAACCAGTAGCTGCCGGCCTCCATGGTGAACAGCATGCCGATGGCACAGTTGGCGAGGCACACCAGACCTGGGACCACGACACCCCCTGCTCACCCGCCTGCAGCCGCGCCTGTGCACCCAGCCTCCCGGGGGCCCAAGGTGGCGTGAGGCTGGTCAGCAGGACTTCCTGACGCTCGTTCACGGAGGGTCTGGCAGAGGACGCCTGACCCAGTGTAGAAGGTAAAACTGGGGGCACTGCTGTAAGTGGTCTCACCCGGGCTGTGGGCCTGCTTGTGTTGTTTATCCCAGCAACTCACCCTGTGAGCTCGGGGGAGGTGAACTGGGGGGAAGAGAGCTGAGCTGCAGGACTCCCAGTGGGGGACTGACGTCTGACCGGAAGAGAGGGGAAGAGGAGAAATAAACGCTGACCGAGATCCCACGGCGCCTTAGGCATTAGTCCCCTGTCGGTTCCTGAAGGCTATGAGTCAGGTAGCAGGAGTTGAGCCCCCTTTTATCGGGAGTGGGGAGCCAAAGCTCAGAGATGTTGGGTAACTTTCTCAACAGCACGAAAAGAAGCAGTGATGGAATTCAGACACCCTCCCCCCCCCAAAAAAAGTATCAGACCCTAACGCCCCCCCCCACACCGTCCACTGCCACCCCCCGTGAGCCCCCCACTGTCCCGAGGGGAGAAAAGCTGTGAGCCGACAGGGAGCTGCACCCAGTGTGGGCTCCTGAGAGGAGAGGCTAGCGGGCGCTGACCGGAGCAGAGTTGGGCTGGGGCTGGAGGGCCGTTGTGGATGTGCTGGAATGGTGTCATCAGAGGCAGGGCTTGGGGTCCCCAGGGTCCTCCAGACACGGTGGGTTGGAGAGGAGCGGATGGGTGGCGGAGTGAAGTAGAGAGGCATGCTTGTCCACCAAGAGCAGAATGGGCAGATATGTTGTCATGTGTGGGCTGTCGATGGCTTTTTTCATAGAAAAGATAGATTATTGATTGCCACAGAGTGTATGGATGTGAGAGGTGGACCATAAAGAAAGCTGAGTGCCAAAAAATTGATGTTTTTGAACTGTGGTTTTGGAGAAGACTTTTGAGGGTCCCTTGGACTGCAAGGCGATTGAAGCAGTCCATCCTAAAGGAAATCAGTCCTGAACATTCACTGGAAGGACTGAAGCTGAAACTCCAATACTTTGGCCACCTGATGCGAAGAACTGACTTGCTGGAAAAGATCCTGATGCTGGGAAAGATTGAAGGTAGAAGAAGGGGATGACAGAGGATTTGATGGTTGGATGGCATCACCAACTCAATGGAGATGAGTTTGAGTAAACTCCGGGAGTTGGTGATGGACAGGGAGGCCTGGTGTGCTGCAGTCCGTGGGGTCACAGAGTCGACTGAACTGAACCAGAGTGGATTTCACAGACTGAGTCTGAATGACGACAACAGACAGGGTAAATACAGTGTGACGTAACTGACGCGCAGTGTGAGAACCAGAGCAACCTCTGAGCATTCAGAGCAGAGGCGGCTGCTGGGCGGGGCATGCTGCCTGGACAGCAGCGGGAAGGGGCTCTCAGGAGAGAGCGGCTCTGTACCTTGACTAGGTGGCAGGTCACTGAGAGTGTGCTTTAGAAATGTACAAATTGTCATTGTTATTCTTAGGTCAGCACAGACAAAAGCAGGTTCTCTGAATGCCTGGAGAGCTTGGAGGGCCATGGTGGAGAGTCTGGCCTTTGCTGAAGGTTGGGGTGACACCTGACTTGCCCATGATGTGGGGGGCCAGACGTGGGGTGAATTACGTTCCCAGAGCGCCTGACAGAGCTGCGGCAGTGACTCGGAGCAGGTGCGTCCTGAGGACCGCGCCTCTGCTCGGCCCCCCGAGCCCCACTGCCTCGGTGCCTGGCCCACTCACCGGAGATGGCCTCCTTGGGCAGGTAGCTGGAGATGACCTTGCTGTCCGTGAGAGGGGTGAGGATGGCGGCCGTGTTGCCCAGCATGCTCCCAATGCCCAGCAGCAGCAGCATGAAGAAGTAGAGCACCGACCACAGCTGCGACACCTCCATGTTCTTAATGGCCTCCGTGTAGACGATGAAAGCCAGGCCCGTGCCTTGGACAGCCTGTGCGAGGCGAGAACACAGTTACACACCCACGGAAGTTAGGACTCCCTCAACACCCCTGCTGCCAAGGTACTTGGGGCACCTTGAAGTCGGCGAGGAGAAGCCACATCCTGAGGTTGGATCTTCCGTCTACACAGCGGCACCCGAGGTTGACCCAGCCTAGAGAGAACTGTCACCTGTCGAGACCTCATACCTGACTCTTAACTGCTTCAAACACTGAGTGAGCTTTTTCTGCTGGAACTTACATCATTCTCTACTAATAAAGTATTCACAGCTTGGAATAATTGTTGCTTCCTAATCAGGACTGAGGAGGTGACCTGGGAGTTGAGATGGTGAAGGCACAGCTAAGAAGACAGAAAAGCATACAGAAGTAGGTGACGGAGAATCACCGCAGGCGTATGTGAAGATGGGTCCAGTTCCTGTTGAACTCAAACACGACACGGGAAACCACGATACTGCGAGAGATTAAAAACGCATCCTGTTCGAAATTAGGCTTAACTGATTAGGCCTGGGGTATTTCCTGGCACCTGAGGTACCTGGGATTCCTCGATGGAAAGTCGTGAGTCTCCCCGTCCCCTGGTGAGGAAGGCAGGAAGCGACAGCCTTCCAAGGAGGCCACTGGACCTGTAGTTTCTAGTATCCCCTAGATGGAACCCAATCTCTATTTCCAAACAAGCCTTCCTGCAGGTACACCAAACCTCCTACAGCTAGAGGATGGTGTGTCCTGGGGCAGAGTGAGTGAGAAAGTCAGCCAGTCTTCATGGCTCCTGGAGCAGAGGGTAGCTTTGCCCTCCTTAGAATTCTCGAACCACATAAGGCTGCTGCAGGGCTTGGAACTGGTCTAGAGCTTCATGGGGAGAGGAAAATGGGGCCCACCTTGGACGTCTGTTTGGGCACTCGCGACCTAATTGACATCCCAGGAACAAGGCTTTCTCCCACTCTGGCTGCCCTGGTGAGCGGAGTGGGGGGGCTGAGGTGCTGCCTCCTTGTGTCCGTCTCCATGAACAGCAGCCTGAAACGCTATCCTTGTGGGCACCTATTGTGCGCAAGGCTTGAGGGGCTGTGAGTGACTGGGCTCCCAGGAAATTACTGCAGGACGTGAAGGACGAGAACACCAACTAGGGCCAACTGGTGACAAGCCTGCGCCAGAGCGCAAAGAAGAGGGAACTTGTGTTTTCCTTTTAAAAATCCCTGGAAAGATGCCCAGCATCTCCAGTGCTTAGAGAAAGGAAGGTGAAATCTACGACGAAGTATCTCCTGGCACCTGTCATCAGAGACGACACGAGTATCTGATGGGGAGGGTGTGGAGAACAGTGAGGAAGGTGTCTGCGGAAAGCTGAGTGGCTCACAGTATGCAGAGACGTGACGAGGCCCTTAGGGAAGGAAGGTGCAGCTCCCGAAAGCTCCGGCAGCCCCACTCCTGCTTGCATGTGGGGAGAGGAGACCATCGTTCGAAAACACACATGCACGCGCTCCACTGGCCTTTGCCCACCTACCTGCAGCAGGCAAGGCATGGAAACTGCCAGAATGCCCAGCAACAGAAGAAAGGATAAAGAGGATGGGCCTCATAGAAACAACGGACTGCTACTCAGAAAACCGAACAGCACAGGCCTGACAACAGTATGGATGGGCCCGGACAGGATCTCATAGCTAGAATGGGTCAGACAGAGAAAGACCAAGCACGTACGCTCCACTTACAGGTGGGCACTAACAGAATGGAGCTAACACACCGAGGAGATGGAAACAGCCAGTTTCAGGAAAGAAAGTGTTTCTAACACGGCTAATGTGGAGGGTGGAGAGGGAAATCAGGAGGTGGGATTCACTGGTACTCAGTGAGGGAGGCGTGTGTGTGTGTGTATATATGTTATGTATATATCTGTATCTTAAATAGACAGTAAATGAGGGCCTACTGTAGNAAGAGAAGTAGAGAAGGTCCCTAAGAAAGGAAAGGTGCAGCTCCCCGAAGACCCAGCAGTGCCCCTCCTGCTTGTCTGTCCAAAGAGAAGACCACTGACAACAGTCACACACGGAGTCCACTGGCCTTTCCCCATCTACCTACAGCAGGCATGTGAACGCCCGTCTGTCCACCTTCAGAATACACACACAAGACACGCACCGTCCACATGACGGGCTGTTGGGTCAAAGAATGAAATCTCTACCTACAGCGACATGGATGGAGCCAGAGGTGACCATACTAGTCAAGTTTGCCAGATAATTGCAAGTATTATATGACACCATTTATAGTTGTAACTTTAAAATGGATACGGGGGTGGGGGGGGCGGTCCTAACATGGCGGAGGAATAGGACGGGGAGACCGCTTTCTCCCCCACAAATTCATCGAAAGAACATTTGAAAGCTGAGAAAATTTCACAAAACAACTTCTGAACGCTGGAAGAGGACATCAGGCACCCAGAGAGGCAGCCCATTGTTTTCGAAAGGAGGCAGGACAAAATATAAAAGATAAAAAGAGAGACAAAAGAGGTAGGGACGGAGATCTGTCCCGGGAAGGGAGTCTTAAAAGAGGAGAAGTTTCCAAACACCGGCAAACACTCTCACTGGCAGGTCTGTGGGGAATCTTGGAATCTCAGAGGGCAACATAGCCGGGAAGAAAAACAAATAATTAGACCCCAGAGATTACGTGCCTAACAGCAACTCACAGCTGCCACCAGCAAGCCGGGGCTGAACAGGGAGGGTGGGCTGCATTGCTTAGGGTAAGGCCCCGGGCACGAATGTCCTGAGGGCAATCTGAGGGAACTAACCTGAGATAGCAACCCAAACTGTGGAATAGCCAGAAAGAGAGAGAGAACTACCCCGCGAAAAGCCCTAAGCTGAGGCACTGCCAGGCCCGCTCACAGAACAAAGGGCTGAGCGAATACACCAGAGAGCTAGCCAGCTGCAGACCGGCCCATCCTCCACTGGATACAAGCCGGGGGGCGAGGGGGGGCATCCAGAGCTGGAAAGGGACAATCGCGGCTCCAGAGAGGCATCTACCAAACTGCAAGCAGGCTCTGCTGCTAACCAAGAGTTCTTGGGATTCTGGACGGTTGACCTCTGCCTGTAGGGTCGCAGCCAGAGATCAGCTCCCCAGAAGAGACACACGGCACACCTGAGAAGGCGTGCCCGTTGTACATCCAGAAAACTGAGTGGCTGGGACAGGGGAGACGATAAGACGCACCCCCCACCTGGGGGCGACTGCGCTCGCTAAGCACCTGGTCATGGCACAAAACGCAGGTCCAGCTGAGTCTGCGCCTTTGTGGAGTACCGGAGAACCTGAACCTGAGCGGCTTAGACCTGGAAAGTGCACGCAACCCAGGGCCGCCTCAGACAGTTCCCGGCAGAGCAATCTAGAGCCTGGGCAGCATAGACCATGAAAACACCCACGCCGTGAGCGGGGCAAACCCAGAGCGGCTGACACAGTGCACACACTCCCCACACACACCAGTGATATTTGTTCCCAGTGTTCCTCCCTCCCCACAGCACGACTGAACAAATGAGCCTAAATAAGCGACCACCTTCTCCCCCTTGTGTCAGGGTGGAAATTAAACACTGAAAAGACCAGGAAACAGGAGAAGCTAAAATTAACAGAGGGAACTGCTTTGGAAGGGACAGGTGCAACAGATTAAAACCCTGTAGTTAGCACCAACTACACTGGAAGGGGCCTATAGATCTTGAGAAGCATAAGTGGATCAAGGAACTATCTGAAACTGAACTGACCCCACACTGTCCGCAACAGCTTCAGAGAAATTCTTAGATATATTTTTACTATTATCATTTCTTAAAAAAAATTTTTTTAAGTCTTCTATTACTCCTTTAATTTTCATTTTTACAATCTACTATTACCTTGCCAAAAAAAAGACCCTATTTTTAAAGCAAACTTCATAGGTATATTTTATAATTTTTGTGACTTTGTTTTTTTAATATTGTATTTTTGAGTCTAACCTCTAGATTTTTAATCTTTGCTTTTTGGTATTTGTTATCAATTTCGACCTTTAAGAACCCAATCTTCAGTACCCATTTTTACTTGGGAGTGTGATTACTGGTTTGATTGCTCTCTCCCTCTTTTGACTTCTTTTTCTCCACCAGGTCGCCTCTATCTCCTCCCTCCCCTTTCTCTTCTCTTCCCAACTCTGTGAAGCTCTTTGTGTGTTCTGGGCTGTGGAAAACACTTAGAGAATTGATTACTGGCTAGCTTGTTCTCTCCCCTTCTGATTCCACCTGTTCCCCTCCCGGTCCCCTCTATCTCCCTTCTCCCTTCACTCTGTGAACCTCTCCGGATGTCCCTCACTGTGGAGAAACTTTTTATTATTAACCTAGATGTTTTATCATCAGTGCTGTATAGATGCAGAAGTCTTGAGGCTACTGTAACAATAAGACTGAAATCCAGAGGCAGGAGGCTTAAGTCCAAATCCTGAGAACACCAGAGAACTCCTGACTCCAGGGAACATTAATCAATAAGAGCTCATCCAAAACCCTCCATACCTACACTGAAACCAAGCACCACTCAAGAGCCAACAAGTTCCAGAGTAAGACATACCATGCAAATTCTCCAGCAACACAGGAACATAGCCCTGAGCTTCAATATACAGGCTTCCCAAAGTCACACCAAACCCACTGACATCTCAAAACTCACTACTGGACACTTCATTGCACTCCAGAGAGAAGAAACCCAGCTCCACCCACCAGAACACCGACACAAGCTTCCCTAACCAGGAAACCTAGACAAGCCACCCATCCAACCCCACCCACAGCTAGGAACCTCCACAATAAAGAGGAACTGCAAACTGCCAGAATACGGAAAGACCACCCCAAACACTGCAATCTAAAGATGAAAAGGCAGAGAAATACTCAGCAGGTAAAGGAACAGGATAAATGCCCACCAAACCAAACAAAAGAGATAGGGAACCTACCTGATAAAGAATTCAGAATAATGAGAGTGAAAATGATCCAAAGTCTTGGAAACAAAATGGAGTTACAGATAAATAGCCTGGGGACAAGGATTGAGAAGGTGCAAGAAAGGTTTCACAAGGACCTAGAAGAAATAAAAAAAAAGTCAGTATATAATGAATAATGCATTAAATGAGATAAAAAGCACTCTGGAGGGAACCAACAGTAGAATAACAGAGGCAGAAGATAGGACGAGTGAGGTGGAAGATAGAATGGTAGAAATAAATGAAGCAGAGAGGTAAAAAGAATTAAAAGAAATGAGGACAACCTCAGAGACCTCTGGGACAATGTTAAACGCCCCAACATTTGAATCCTAGGAGTCCAAGAAGAAGAAGACAAAAAGAAAGACCATGAGTTAATACTTGAGGAGATAGTGGTTGAAAACTTCCCTAAAATGGGGAAGGAAATAGTCACCCAAGTCCAAGAAACCCAGAGTCCCAAACAGGATAAACCCAAGACGAAACACCCAAGACACACATTAATCAAATAAAGATCAAACACAAAGAACAAATATTAAAAGCAGCAAGGGAAAAACAACAAATAACACACAAGGGGATTCCCATAAGGGTAACAGCTGATCTTTCAATAGAAACTCTTCAGGCCAGAAGGGAATGGCAGGACATGCTTAAAGTGATGAAAGAAAATAACCTACAGCCCAGATTACTGTACCCAGCAAGGATCTCATTCAAATATGAAGGAGAAATCAAAAGCTTCACAGACAAGCAAAAGCTGAGAGAATTCAGCACCATCAAACCAGCTCTCCAACAAATGCTAAAGGATCTTCTCTAGAAAGGAAATACAGAAAGGGTGTATAAACTCGAACCCAAAATAACAAAGTAAATGGCAATGGGATCATGCTTATCAATAATTACCTTAAATGTAAATGGGTTGAATGCCCCAACCAAAAGACAAAGACTGGCTGAATGGATAGGAAAACAAGACCCCTATATATGCTGTCTACAAGAGACCCACCTCAAAACAAGGGACACATACAGACTGAAAGTGTGGAAAAAGATATTCCACACAAATGGAGACCAAAAGAAAGCACGAGTAGCAATACTCATGTCAGATAAAATAGACTTAAACAAAGGGTGTGAAGAGAGACAAAAGACACTACATAATGATCAAAGGATCAATCCAAGAAGATATAACAGTTATATATGCACCCAGCATAGGAGCACTGCAATATGTAAGATAAATGCTAACAAGTATGAAAGGGGACACTAACAATAACTCAATAATAGTGGGAGACTTTAATACCCGACTCACACCTATGGATAGATCAACTAAAAAGAAAATCAACAAGGAAACACAAAGTTTAAATGATACAATAGACCAGTTAGACCTAATTGATATCTATAGGACATTTCACCCCAAAACAATGAATTTCACCTTTTTCTCAAGCACACACGGAACCTTCTCCAGGATAGATCACATCCTGGGCCATATATCTAGCCTTGGTAAATTCAAAAAAATTGAAGTCATTCCAAGCATCTTTTCTGACCACAATGCAGTAAGATTAGATGTCAATTACAGGAGAAAAATTATTGAAAATTCCAACATATGTCACAAACAGTCAGACACAACTCAGCGACTGAAATGAACTGAACTGGAGGCTGAACAACACACTGCTGAATAACCACGAAATCACAGAAGAAATCAAAAAGAAATCAAAATATGCATAGAAATGAATGAAAATGAAAACACAACAACCCCAAACCTGTGGGACACTGTAAAAGCAGTGCTAAGGGGAAAGTTCATAGCAATACAGGCATACCTCAAGAAACAAGGAAAAAGTCAAATAAATAACCTAACTCTACACCTAAAGCAACTAGAAAAGGAAGAAATGAAGAACCCCAGGGTTAGTAGAAGGAAAGAAATCTTAAAAATTAGGGCAGAAATAAATGCCAAAGAAACAAAAGAGACCATAGCAAAAATCAACAAAGCCAAAAGCTGGTTCTTTGAAAGGATAAATAAAATTGACAGACCATTAGCCAGACTCATCAAGAAACAAAGGGAGAAAAATCAAATCAATAAAGTTAGAAATGAAAATGGAGAGATCACAACATACAACACAGAAATACAAAGGATCATAAGAGACTATCAGCAATTATATGCCAATAAAATGGACAACAGGGAAGAAATGGACAAATTCTTAGAAAAGTACAACTTTCCAAAACTGAACCAGGAAGAAATATAAAATCTTACCAGACCCATCACAAGCACAGAAATTAAAACTGTAATCAGAAATCTTCCAGCAAACAAAAGCCCAGGTCAAGATGGCATCACAGCTGAATTCTACCAAAAATTTAGAGAAGAGCTGACACCTATCCTACTCAAACTCTTCCAGAAAATTGCAGAGGAAGGTAAATTTCCAGACTCATTCTATGAAGCCACCATCACCCTAATACCAAAACCTGACAAAGATACCAGAAAAAAAGAACACTACAGACCAATATCATTGATGAACATAGATGCAAAAATCCTTAACAAAATTCTAGCAATCAGAATCCAACAACACATTAAAAAGATCATACACCATAACCAAGTGGGCTTTATCCCAGGGATGCAAGGATTCTTCAATATCTGCAAATCAATCAATGTAATACGCCATATTAACAAATTGAAAAATAAAAGCCATGATTATCTCAATAGATGCAGATAAAGCCTTTGACAAAATTCAATATCCATTTATGATAAAAACTCTCCAGAAAGCAGGAATAGAAGGAACATACCTCAACATCATAAAAGCTATATATGACAAACCCACAGCAAACATTATCCTCAAAGGTGAAAAATTGAAAGCATTTCTCCTAAAGTCAGGAACAAGACAAGGGTGCCCACTTTCACCACTACTATTCAACATAGTTTTGGAAGTTTTGGCCACAGCAATCAGAGCAGAAAAAGAAATAAAAGGAATCCAAATTGGAAAAGAAGAAGTAAAACTCTCACTGTTTGCAGATGACATGATCCTCTACACAGAAAACCCTAAAGACTCCACCAGAAAATTACTAGAGCTAATCAATGAATATAGTAAAGTTGCAGGATATAAAATCAACACACAGAAATCCCTTGCATTCTATACACTAACAATGAGAAAATAGAGAAATTAAGGAAACACTTCCATTCACCATTGCAACAAAAAGAATAAAGTACTTAGGAATATATCTACCTAAAGAAACTAAACACCTATATATAGAAAGCTATAAAACACTGGTGAAAGAAATCAAAGAGAACACTAATAGATGGAGAAATATACCATGTTCATGGATCAGAAGAATCAATACAGTGAAAATGAGTGTACTACCAAAGCAATCTATAGATTCAATGCAATCCCTATCAAGTGACCAACGGTATTTTTCACAGAGCTAGAACAAATAATTTCACAATTTGTATGGAAATACAAAAAACCTTGAATAGCCAAAGCAATCTTGAGAAAGAAGAATGGAACTGGAGGAATCAACCTGCCTGACTGCAGGCTCTTCTACAAAGCCACAGTCATCAAGACAGTATGGTACTGGCACAAAGACAGAAATATAGATCAATGGTACAAAATAGAAAGCCCAGAGATAAATCCATGCACCTATGGACACCTTATCTTTGACAAAGGAGGCAAGAATATACAGTGGAGAAAAGACAATCTCTTTAACAAGTGGTGCTGGGAAAACTGGTCAACCATGTGTAAAAGAATGAAACTAGTTTCTAACACCACACACAAAAATGAACTCAAAATGGATTAAAGGTCTAAATGTAAGACCAGAAACTTTAAAACTCCTAGAGGAGAACATAGGCAAAATACTCTCCGACATACATCACAGCAGGATCCTCTATGACCCACTCCCAGAATACTGGAAATAAAAGCAAAAATAAACAAATGGGACCTAATTAAAATTAAAAGCTTCTGCACAACAAAGGAAACTATAAGCAAGGTGAAAAGACAGCCTTCAGAATGGGAGAAAATAATAGCAAATGAAGCAACTGACGAACAACTAATCTCAAAAATATACAAGCAACTTCTGCAGCTCAATTCCAGAAAAATAACCCAATCAAAAAATGGGCCAAAGAACTAAGTAGACATTTCTCCAAAGAAGACATACCGATGGCTAACAAACACATGAAAAGATGCTCAACATCACTCATTATCAGAGAAATGCAAATCAAAACCACAGTGAGGTACCATTTCACACCAGTCAGAATGGCTGTGATCCAAAAGTCTACAAGCAATAAATGCTGGAGAGGGTGTGGAGAAAAGGGAACCCTCTTACACTGTTGGTGGGAATGCAAACTAGTACAGCCACTATGGAGAACAGTGTGGAGATTCCTTAGAAAACTGGAAATAGAACTGCCTTATGACCCAGCAATCTCACTGCTGGGCATACACATCGAGGACACCAGAACTGAAAGAGACACGTGTACCCCAATGTTCATCGCAGCACTGTTTATAATAGCCAGGACATGGAAGCAACCCAGATGTCCATCAGCAGATGAATGGATAAGAAAGCTGTGGTACATATACACAATGGAGTATTACTCAGCCATTAAAAAGAATGCATTTGAATCAGTTCTAATGAGGTGGATGAAACTGGAGCCTATTATACAGAGTGAAGTAAGCCAGAAAGAATAACTCCAATACAGTATACTAACGCATATATATGGAATTTAGAAAGATGGTAATGATAACCCTGTATGCGAGACAGCAAAAGATACACAGATATATAGAATGATCTTTTGGATTCTGTGGGAGAGGGCGAGGGTGGGATGGTTTGGGAGAATGGCATTGAAACATGTAATGTTATCATATGTGAAACAGATCGCCAGTCCAGGTTCGATGCATGAGACAGGGTGCTCGGGTCTGGTGCACTGGGATGACCCAGAGGAATGGGATGTAGAGGGAGGTGGGAGGGGGTTCAGGATGGGGAACACGTGTACAACCGAGGCTGATTCATGTAATTGTATGGCAAAACCACTACAATATTGTAAAGTAATTAGCCTCCAATTAAAATCAATAAATTTAAATAAATAAAAATGGATACCAATGTAGTTGTTTACAAAATAGCGACAGACTCATAGATTTACAAAAGAAACTTATGTTACCACAGGGGAAAAGCCAGGTCGGGGAAGTATAAATTTTGAAGTTGGAGTTAATACATACACACTAATATATATATAAAAGAAGTATCAAATATACCTACTCTATAACACAGGAAACTGCACAGTCTTTAATAACCTATATGGGAAAAGAATCTGAAAAACAAGATATACTTTTATGTATAACTGTTTGAAGTTGACGGATACCCAAAAAAACACTGTAGCATAAATCAACTCTACTCATATAAAATTATATTAATAATTTACAAAATATGACTAAAAGGAAGTTTTCTATGAAAGAAGAAAGCCACAAACATTGAGAATATTCTTGTGATTGCCTGGGTGGGGGGGTGCTGAGGAAGGTTGAATTGGGAGTTAGAACCTGGAGATGAAAACCTACACACACCTACACACAACCCTATTGATATATTGGATAAACAAGGTAATACATACAGCACAAGGAACTGTATTCAATAATCTATAGTAACCCTTAATGCAAAAGTATATGAAGAAAATTTATGTGTAACTGAATCACTGTGATGTTTATAAGAAAATAACAGATTTGAAATCAAGCAGAGTTCAATTTTTTTTAACATTTTTAAAAATAGAGGTCCCGTCATAGCAATTTAATTCTGTAAAATGTATGTAAGAGTGATTTTTGTAGCAGAAGTTTTTTTGAAAAACCCAAATAAATCAGTAGGAAAGAGAAAGATCTCTCTTACAACCACTTATTTCCACTTAAAAACTGCCAAGAAAAATGACAACATTACCCATGATATATATGGGTAATAAAGTTGTCAAAACAAAGGTTCTGGGCTCTGGGAGATTTTTCGGGAGAGTAACAAAGAGAATTCTACCTTTGTCCCTAAAATGTTCTTTCCTTTTACATAAGAAAGAAAATCTGAGCCCCAAATTGACAAAAAGTTTAAATTTTTCATTCTGAGAGATGGACAGGTGGCTGTTTGTTTAATTACTCTTCATCCTTTCTATTTTTAAATTTTAAAAAGAGCCAAGTTAAAGAAACAAAGGACCAGGGGTCCCAAAGCAACTGTGTAGTGACTGGGATGCCCGTGCAGCACCCGGGAGAATGGTGGGCAGGGCGCTCGTCCTCTAAGAGGTGCAGGGAAGGAAATTCAGAGTTTTCCCTGATTCACGGCGTGTGTGTACCCCCCAGGTTGCCCTTTCTCATGGGCAGGGCTAAAGGCCCCCGTGAAGCGTGTGGGTGAAGCAAGTCGAGATTTTGCCAGCAGCTTACCGTCTCCAGCTCCGACTCCAAGCTGCAGTTTTTAATCTGCGGGAACACCTCGCCGTACTTGCTGGGGTAGGCAGACGCCAGGTAATCTTTCACTTGCTCCAGGTTGTTGGCTGTCAAAAAGCCATCTTCAAGGTCGAAAGAGTTGGTCAGCAGCAGAATCACCCTGCAGGGCACAGCAGCTGATTTAGAGGTCACTGTCGCCAAGCCCTCTCCCACCTAGGGAGTGTGCTGACTGGTGAGCTTTTAAAGGGTGATTGTAAATGACTGTGAAGGAGCCTCAGATAGAAACAGTGATGATCAAAGGAACCAGACCCACACAGCTGGGTGGGCTGTTCTAACCTCTGGACCAGCATTGTCTGAGAGAACCTCCAGCGATGATGGGCAAGTTCTACATCAGTGCTCTCCAATCTCATACCCACTCACCACGTGTGGCCACTGGGTACTCAAATGAGGCTAGAGCCACTGAGAGGCTGATTTCAACTACCTTATACCGAGTAAGAATGGATGCTTTTGAACTGTGGTGCTGGAGAAGATTCTTGAGAGTGCCTTGGACAGCAAAAGATTAAACCAGTCAATCCTAAAAGGACATCGACCCCGAATATTCACTGGAAGGACTGATGCCGAAGCTCCAATATTCTGGCCACCTGACGCGAAGAGGTGACTCACCAGAAAAGACTCTGATGCTGGGCAAGATTGAAGGCAGGAGAAGTGGGTGACAGAGGATGAGACGTTTGGACGGCATCACTGACTCAATGGACATGAGTTTGAGCAAACTTTGGGAGACAGTGAAGGACAGGGAAGGCTGGTGTGCTGCAGTCCATGGGGTGGCAAAGTCAGACACGACTTAGCCACTGAACAACAACAATAAAATTTTAGCTAATGTTCAATCAATTTACATTTAAATTTGTAAATAGCCCCTTGTGGCTAGGGATTGCTGTGCTGGACAGCATACCTTCTGGATGACGTTTCTTATGTTTTGGGTAAGGGGGCACCAGAAAGATTCTGCAAGCTCCACGGCTCAGCTGGGGAGCTCTTGGTTACTTCTGAGGTGGGGGAGATGGGGCAGAAGCAGCTGGTTTCTCGTGTGTTGAATGCCCTATTGGTGCTAAGTGAGCAAAACTGTCCTCATCCCCTCAAGGCAGACACTGGTGGTTCTGATTTGAACCCTGGATAGAGGTCGGCAGAGACAGTGCCCTTTGCCCCAAGGTTGGTTTCTGGGCTCTGCCTCTTCTCAGAGGCCCTTCAGCTCAGGCCTTCGCAGGCTCACTGGCCCCCTTGAGGCTGGGGCCCACCAGGTGGCCCAGGCTTACTTGTTCAAGCAGCTCTCGTAGTTGAAGGTGGCCTTGAAGCCATAGATGGAGAAGGTGACGATGCTGGCAAAGATGGAGGTGGAACTGTTGATGATGGACACGATGATGGCATGCTTCTGGCAGTTGTTGGAGGGCTCGTTGTAGCTGGCAAAGGCGATGAGGCTGCCAAACCCCAGGCCAAGGGAGAAGAAGATCTGGGTGGCTGCGTTGATCCAGGCCTTGGGGTTGGCCAACTGCTCCATCTGTGGGGAGCAGGTGGGGGATAAAGCCAGTGGGGAACCCCAGATGGGAACCCCAGGCTCTCAGACCAGCAGGGGCGGGGGCGCAGAGAGGGGAAGGAACTGCCTGCGGCACACAGCCAGCCAGGGAGGCCTGAGGCTCGAACCCAGCACTCCTGCCCCTGCCAGGTTCTCAGAAGATAAAACACATCCTCACGTCACACCCCCCACTGCCTCTTACCCAGAGGAGACAGTATCGGATACAATAGTTCTCAAAGGAACTGAACCCCTGATCCATGACCCAGGCACTGCATGGGCCTGGGCCTCCAGGAACAGAGGTGCTGGTGCCTGGGGCTGACTTGTGCCCCGGCCTGCCGTTAGGGGCCATGCTGCCACACCCACACTGTTCCCAGGGACCAGACTTGCTAAACGACTGCCCTGTCCCAGTGGCAACAGCGGCCCTCTTGATGAGCATCAGCTGTGGGGTGCCTGGGACGGGATCATGGGGGGCCCTGCCATGTGGATTCACCCCCACAGGGAAAGGGGTGCCTAGAAGTTCGAGCAGGAGGGTGAGCTGACTGCAGGGATGCTCCTGGGGAACAACTTGGTCTGCAGCTGGAGCGGAGGGTTTGGGGTGAGACTGGGGCAGCAGAGGTTGGGGGCAGTGAGGATGAGCATGAAGGTGGAGCACAGAGTCACACCCCAGCATCCACAGGCGGGGCTCCCTGGCTGAGGACAAGGAAGCCACGACCCTCACTGCCTGGCGGGCTCACATCCACTTCCCTGAGTTCACGACTGCTCCACTCCTGCTTGGTCTCCCCCTTCCACCCATCCTGCAAGGTGCAGGGATGAATGGGGGTACCCTTGGGGCCCCTCCCCTCCAGCCCATACCTTGGGAGTGAACATGTATGCCAGGCCATTGGTGGCTCCATGGAGCGTGAGGCCCCTGACCAGGTAGATGATAAGCACACAGTAGGGCAACAACGCAGTGAAGTATACCACCTGTGGGCACCAGAGCGCAGAGTCAGCTCCCTGGAGAAGCAGGGACTACAGGGCCCTTAGGCCCAAGGAAGGCAGACCTGCCATCCCCACGGAACGCCATGGCACCATCTTGGCTGTCTGGGCAACTGACAGCTGGGAAGGTACCGTGGTTCTTGGTCAGACACGGGTTCTGAGTTTGGGGTACTGGGTGGTGGACATGGATGCCCACGTGTGGGACCCCCAGGAAATCTCCTGTTCTGTGGAGAAGAGGGAACAGGTCCTGGAAACCTCCGTCCTCCAGCCTTCCTGCAACTCAACCTTATTCCAGAAAGGACTTAAGGCCACCCACAGGAACACATCATGAGATGTCCGTGTAAAAAGAAAATGTGGGCAACCTAGGAAGATGCACCCCAAGGAAAAGGCGGCTCACAGAAAAGGTGAGGTGCTACCCAGATTCTGAGCCAGACTGATCTCTGAGCTTCCCTCGTGGCCCAAGCAGAGCAGGAAGCAGTCACACAGGATTTATATCATCTCTGAAAGGAAAAAAAAAACACACACACATCCAGGAGCTTGGAGGAAGGTCAGGTACCCCCAGGACTGGGGCCTGAGACAAGCTTGGCCCTGAGTGTATAAAGGAAAGCAGCGTCATCTGGTGTTCCTATGAAAAACACAACAGCAATGCAATGGTTTTCATGAAAGGCCTCACCTCCACGGGCTTTTTCTATTTTTGAAGGTACGAAGTGGATTGATTTAGAGGGAAGCACCCCCACATACAGTGTGGGCCACCTCAGAAGGTGAGGGAGGCCTTCCATGGGCTTTAAAGGCACATAGCAGTGGGATTTTTCTGGTCAACCAGTTGTTCTTACTGCTGACGTATGTCATGGGTTCACTGATGTTTTATCTTTGATTTTCACGGTAGCTTTGGAAATAGCCTCTCAACGCTGGGCAGTTTTTCCGGAGTCTTACAATAGAGACCTTCAAGTGCACGGAGGCCCACACAGGGCTGGAATTTGCTTTTCTGCAGATCAACTCGTATGTGCACCAGAGCCCCTTTTCAAACACTTTGCATGTTTTTTTTTTTTTTGTCTGCTTGGTTATTTTCTTTGGCGGGGCGG
>SJYQ01004013.1:178243-233458 GCA_006410935.1 Redunca redunca
GGGGCGGGGGGTGGGGTGGGGATTACTTTGGGTTTCTTTTTTTAAGTAAAACCACTTCCCTTCACGTTTGGGTCCCCCTGTGAGAATCAGAGCTGGTGACTCAAGTCCAGCTGTACCTGGCCCTCCACTCCCACTGAGGTGTGGTACTATCTTCCCATGAATTTCCAAGGACACCTGAGTGGCGCTCTGCCCTGTCACCCTGGGGATGGCAGGCAGACGTCGGGTGTGTCTTCTATGATTGCTTAAGTGAGGATATTGTAACTTGAGATGAGTAATGCATCAACAGATTACACGAAGATAAACCAGGTTCAAGATGGGAACGGGAAAGTGGAAAGAGAGGGCATCTGGCCAGTGAGCTGAAGGAAATCAAGAGACAACAGGGGAGGGGTGACAGTGTCTGTAACCAGGGGACGCTTGGAGGACCCATGGAGCCGGGCCCTGGAAGCCCCCACCCGCCCCCCGAGGTCAGCACGCTTCNACCCTGATGCTGGGAAAGATTGAAGGCAGGAGAAGGGGATGACAGAGGATGAGATGGTTGGATGGCATCACTGACTCAATGGACATGGGTTTGGGTGGACTCCGGGAGTTGGTGATGGACAGGGAGGCCTGGCGCGCTGCGGTTCATGGGGTCACAAAGTCAGACACGACTGAGCGACTGAACTGAACCGAACACTGAATCTCCACATTTGCAGATACTGCCCTTGGATCTTCTGGATCATGTTCATGATAATTTGGCAGAGGCCAGTGGCGCAACCATTTTTCTGAGCATAAAATATCCTCCAAACTTCAAGATGGGACAGAGTGAGTTGCTGTAGAATCTCAACTTTTTGATGGTGAGATGGGGGCTATTGGGACTAAGATGCTGGCCGTCACGGGGCCTTGGAAACCTAAAGAAGATAACCTACTCGACATGGTCCTGTGGTGTCACCGGACACCTAAAATACTGTGGGTAGTTCTGGTCCTGATGCCTCAAGAAACACACAGTGCGGGGAATACCCTGGTGGCCCGGTGGTCACGAATCTGCCTTCTGGGGCAGGGGCACGCTGCAGGCGGAGAGGGGCGGGCACGCCACATCGAAAGATGAGGACTGCGCCACACTAAGACTAACACAGCCATAAACGACCAACCAGTGTTAGAGACACAAGACGGGCTGGAGAAGGCGACCGGGCTGGCCAGGAGCAAGGGGCCAGGTGGACTCGTACGACCTTCAGAAGGGAAAAGCTGGGTTTGATTAAGTCCTGAAAAGTATGGGCCAGCAGGTGGTGTGCGATCAAAAATGATGGGGAGTTTCTGGGGCAAAGCGGGTCTGCCTGGCTCTGCCCCCTCTACTCAGCGCCCTTGGGCAGGACTTCACCTCTGAAAGCCTCAGGTGAGTGGACAGCGAGACCTACTAGGAAGGACTGAAGACTGAAACAACAGGCGTGTCCCACCCACGACGGATGGACTGCGAGGCGTGACTGAGCGTGAGGGGGCCACATGCGCGTCCAGAGCGTCTGCTGCAGCTGCGGAGAGACGGGAGGTGAGGGAACCCCTCCAGGAAAACGTGGGAGCGGGTCAAAGAAACGTCCCCGCTCCGGCAGGACCACAAACTTAGGGACACACCGAAGAGACAAGGTTTCTAGTCAGGCCTGACAGCTCTCTAGGTCATGGAACGCAGCTTGGACCAAAGGTTCTGAGACTCAGCTGCTCACTCAGGTCAGCTAGAGAGCTTTGAAAGCCCCAGTGCTCAGGGGAACCCCACACGGACCATCTCGGAAGCTCTGAGGGTCGGCCCGAGTTCTAGGAGCTCTCCCCGCGGTGCGGCTGAGGCTGAGTGAGTGCAGTGCCTGTCGGAGACGATGTCGATGTGACAAGCTTTCAGAGAGAGGAAAACTAGGTCGGGCTGCCTGGCTGCCCTGGGTGGTGCGGGCGGCCTGGGACAGACATGCGCATATTTCCGGGAAGGGGGTGGGGAGGTCCTCATTTCAGATTCAGGGCTGTGATGTCCTGGACCGCTGGCCGGCTCGGCGGCTAGACTCGAGCCAGCATCGCCGTCCGCCCCTCCTCCCCAGCGCCGGCTGCGCAGGCGGCCTCGCCGCCGCCCGGGGCACTCACCCCGCAAGTCCTACCTTGCCGGTGGACTCGGTGCCCCTCAGGATGCACAGGTACACCACCAGCCAGGCCAGGACGAGGCACAGCGCCGGCTCCCACTGCACCGCCCCGCTCTCCTGGATGGACGGCGAGATGTTGAGGGTCTTCCGGTACCAGAAGTACTGCGTGGACGAGGCCTTCTCGCACTCCTCCACGTAGCCCGTGCGGTTGCCGTTCAGCGGGCACATGGACCACGGCAGGGGGTCCTGTGGGGTCAGAAGAAACATTACACTCAGAGGTGCCGGTGGAGGCCAAAGGTCAGGGTGGGAGGACGCGAGGCGGCCCTGAAGGGAGGCTCTCGGAAGAGGTCGCAGGTTCCCAGAGGGCAGGAGCTCCCGAAGGCAGACCAGGAGCCAAAGGCTCTCCCCCACCCCGGGCAGAGGTGGGGCTTGGGCAGAGGCCCCACACTCCCAGCGATCCCGTGGGTGTCTGCCCTATGGTGGGTGGGAGAGATGGAATCAAAGGGACAATGGCCAGACCGTCTATGACAAATGAACTCTGACCCACAACCTCTATAGCCTCCAGCCCAGGAACCCAAACCGCAGCGCTCGCAGTCATCAGCTTGAAACAGTCAGGACTTGGTCAGTGACTGCAGCTTTCTGAACCTGTGTTCCCTCCAACTCAGGACCAAGAGGAAAAAGCCAGAGACCCTCCCCTAGCCAGTCACACACCCAGCACGATTCCCCAGTCCTCTGCCTGCCCTGGTGTCTCTGTTGAATGCAAGCGATGCGACTCCCTCGTTGTAATAAGCTCTGGATAAACAGCCTCTGCTTGCTCTCATCTGGGTGGTCTTTATTTCCACAAGCCCCTAGCAAGTCCCAGCAGGAATAAGACTCGGGTCCGGCCCTCGCTACCTGGGTGGAGACGGGCATTTCCTAACAGTCACTGTGTCTGAAGTTCGTCCCCACCACAGCCTTCTTCTGTATCTAAGACAGACGAGCAGGTACTGATGACTCCTGTTAAGCCTGAGTCAAGCTACACCTGAAGCAGTTCCACTCCCGGACTTTGCAGGTAGAGCCAGTAAGGGCTTCTTCTGCATCAGCTAATTCCAGCTGGGTTCTCTCTCCCTTAGAAACCAGAGCGCCTAAATGGTGCAGCGGTTTGGGTGAACTCCGGGAGTTGGTGATGGACAGGGAGGCCTGGCATGCTGTGGTTCATGGGGTCACAAAGAGTTGGACACGACTGAGCGACTGAACTGAACTGAATGGTACAGGTATGATGAACACGACCCAAGGCCAAGAGCTAAAGGGAACTGCTGAACTGGGTGGGGGAAGGAGGGGGGTTAGGGTCCCACCTCTGCTCTGCCAAAAACCAGCCCCACGTGGATCAGATTTCATTAGATAAAAACTCCCAGCTGACAGAAGCAAGTCTAACCCGAATGGGTTCAACCCCTATATTTCACAAGAAACAGAAACGAGCCCCAACAGCATTACCTGATGGTGAAGTGAAGTCGCTCAGTCGTGTCCGACTCTTCGCGACCCCACGAACCGCAGCATGCCAGGCCTCCCTGAATCACTAGGTAAGGAGGCTGAGACCCCTGCATTCACGTGCTTATTAGCCTGGAGCTCCCACGGGAAAAGCTGGAAAGCCCAACTTGATTGGACCAGGGCAGAGACCCCATGGCCAGGCTGCTGCGTCCAGCCTTCCAGGTTCACAAGGCCCCCCTGGAACCCGGGGCATCAGCACTGCAGGGTGTGGTCGTGATTACACAAGGGGATAGTTCTAAAGTGCTGGTGGCGCTAGCTGGCCCGGAGCAAGCGTGAGCGAGCGTCCGCAGCTGGAGGCAGCGTCATTCCTATAGGACCATGGAGGCGGCCTCCCGGCAGAGGGATGTGGGAGAGGCACGTGGACCTGTGAAGGCTGGAATGAACGGTCGAGTGATTTCCAGGAGTCCCTTTTACACTTCTGAGGGTTAGAAAATGGTACCCCCTTAATTTATATACTTAGTTTTTGCCTTTGGAAAACGGTCAAATCATCTTAATTTGTTACAAGAACACACAACGCTTCCTCTTTTGGAAAACGGCCTTCAGGATGCCTATATATAATGCCTGCGGCATGTATGGCAACGCCGCAGTTGAAATGGCATTGTGCGGCGCACAGCCTGCCCAGCCACACGTGACAGCCCAGCACGGAGGAAGGGAATGGTCCCTAGGCTGGAGAGCAGACGAGCTGCCCCGCTGCCACCCAGAAGGCGGAGGGGAGGCACGGTTGCGATTAGTCTTCATGGAACTCTGGGTTGAGCCAGGAGAGGGAGAGAGGCACAGGTCAGCTCAGGGCAGAGTATGTCCTGTCAGGGCGTTTTCCAACCAGACGGCCTGGGTGTGGCGGAGCGGAAAGCTGCCGCTGGAGGCGGATATAGCGCCTGCTGAGAAGGGATGCCAGCCCCCGACTGCTGAGGTCATCCACCCGGGCACTCCTCGGGCCCCGAAGCCTCAGGGTGTGCTCAGACGCTCCAGAGACTGGCCTCGCCAGCTGGGGTCAGTTCAGAGTCCACAACCAGGTTCACATAGCTTCTGACCTTGGAGACAGGGTCTGGCTCGTGAAGGCCTGGCTCAGTGGCGAAGGGGCAGGCATCCCCGCAGCGGGCTCCTGTCTCCCCATCTTTCCCCGTCTGGGAAGAGGCTGAGGTGCAGGAGGCCACGTGAGGAGAGGCCCTGGGAGCGGTCGGACAGACTCAGGAAAAGGTGTGGACACAAAGAGCCCCTCTCGGTGTGGAATGAGGGTCCTCTCTCCGCCACAATCCCAGTCCCTTCCGCATTCTCTACAGTGAGCATCAGCGAGGGCTGTGGTCAGAATGCAGGTTTCAAATGTGCATCTTTGTGCTGCAGGGTGACGGCCGTTCTTCTAGAACTTTTGCAGAGATGAGAAGGGACGTGGCGAGGGTCAGAAACCTGGGAGGACGCGTGGTGAGAGGCAGGAGGTAGAAGGGGGGCAATGTGGCCACACTCAGTGGGGGGCCCATCCCCATCAGCTGTCCCCAGTTTCCCCCGGCCCAGCAGGCAGTGGTTCTTAATATTTTGGAGGGGGTCACATCCTCCAGAGAGCACCCGATGAGATATGGGGGTCTGCTCCCCCAAAATGTACGCACACATCAGCAGGGTCCACGGATCCCCGGCTGGGAAGCCCTGTGCTCGGTCAGGGTGCCTGGCCGCCCCTGGCCTGGTGCCCTTGAGGCCGGTGCCCCTCACCCCCCGCTCCTGCTCCAGCCCGTGGCTGCTCACCTGGAAGGAGTGGAAGAGGTACCAGAAGGCCCAGGCGTTGATGACGTTGTAGTACATGGAGAGGAAGAAGGACACCACCACGCTGGCCACACCTGCAGAGACAGGACGCGGGGCCCTGAGGAGCGCCCGGAGCCAGGACCTGCCCGCAGGGCCCGCTCCGCCTGGCAGGGCCGCTGTGGGGCCTGGCACCGCGAGCGCTAAGTGTCGGGCCGCCCTCTGCCGCCCTCCCCGCCTCCTCGGCCGTGAAGCTGTTGGCGCTGCTCCGGGCGCTCTTCTAGGGGCCTGACAGCTGCGTCGTGCAGCGCGACCTCAGCCCACTTCGCAGAGGGGGGCCCAACACACAGCGCTTGCCCGAGGCCGCCGCTACGAAGCGGTGGAGCTGGGATTCGCGCCTCGCCTCACCGAAGCCAGGCGCCACAGCTGCCCGCTCCTCGGCCTGCCTACAGCGGGGTCGCCGGCGCCACACCCTGCTCGGTGGTGGTGGGGGCAGCCTGGCAGCGGTGTCAGGCGTGGAGGGGCCGGGGGCTGCCCTGCGCCGGCCGGGCCTGCGGGGAACCAGTCGGGCTGCCGGGGGACCCGGAGCAGAGCGTGGGGGTCTGGAGAGCCAGTGCGCGCCTCTGGGACCTCTCCTCGGGCCTCCCCTGCCCCACCCCGCCTGGCAGAGCTGGCTGGTAAACATTCACCAGCATCCCCGGCCGGCAGCCACAGCTGGTGTTTTTCCTATTAGGCCGCAAACGCTGCCTTGGAGAAGCCCTCTGTGATTGACGGGCTCGGGCCGATCGTAAAACCACACACCTCTGTGTTAAAAATTAACAGCCGTTCAAGACGAGGGGGCAGTTCCGCTTGGACGTGTGAGGCCTCTGGACACACTTCTTCTGCACCTGAGATGAAGTTACGTGCCAGTTCACACGCGTCCTGTTCCTGAAACTTTCCTGTGTTTTCCTGTTCCCCTTTCTGCCTGTGTGTGTGGGTGAGGTGTGCAGAACAGACCGTGGCCACTGCTGGCCAAAGTTCGTCCTGCTCCCAGGGGAGCCTGGCACACGAGGGCCGCACTGGGCGGGCGAAGATCCCACGAGGGCGCCCCAGACACCGGCTCAAAGTAACTCAGGAGCCAGGAGGGAAGGCAGTGCCCCTCTTGCTACTCACTGGGCCCCTACTTCCATGCACCGGAGATATTAACAGCACCCCACAAGCCCTCTGGCGTGATGACGATTAGTGAGCTCATACTCTCACACAGGCCAGTGCGTAGCACGGAGCAGGTGCCCGCTTATGGGGGGAGACGTCAGTAATTAGCCGGTCCCGCTGGTGGAAGGGCCCAGACACTGGGTTACAGTTCTTGTCTTGGGCAGTTCTTTCCCGCACGCGCGTGTGTGTGTGTGTGTGTGTGTGTGTGCGCGCGCGCAGTCGTTCAGTCATGTCTGACTCTTTGAGAGCCTCTGGATGGTAGCCAGCCAGGCTCCTCTGTCCATGGGACTTTTCAGGCAAGAACACTGGCAAGCCATAAGTAGTGTGAGTAAATCGCTCAGTGGTGTCCGAGTCTTGGCTAATACCGGAGTGGGCTGCCACTTTCTCCTCCAGCAGGTATTTTCGACCCAGGGATGGAACCCGCATCTCCTGAGTTTGCAGGCAGATTCTTCACTGTGGAGTCACCAGGGAAGGCCTACTTCCCTGTTCCAGAGGGGACTGAGGGGTGCCCACTTACCGACGCCGCTGAGGTAGGGGCTGACGGTCCTCCAGGCTCCGATGCTGCCCTGGCGCATGCGCTGCCCCACCGCCAGCTCCAGGTACAGCAGCGGCATGCCCTCCACGACCAGCATGATGATGTAGGGCACCAGGAAGCTCCCTGCGGGCGGGCAGAGACGAAGCCGGGCGTCACCCGGGGCTCCCCCCGGGGACCCCCACACCCTCCCTCCCTCTCTCTCCCCCCCATTCTACTGCCGCTTCCTTCTCCTAGCTTTCCATTCATCCATCCATTCTTAAACACAGTTTTAAAATGTATTCTATTTGCTTCTGGCTGTGCTGGGTCTTCGTCGCTGCATGCGGGCTTTCTCTGCTTGCAGCGAGTCGGGGCTACTCTCCAGCTGCAGTGAGCGGGCTTCAGTAGCTGTGGCCCCGGGGCTCTAGAGCTCAGGTTCAGTGGTTGTGGCCTCAGCGCTTAGCTGCTCTGTGGCAAGTGGGATCTTCCTGGACCAGGGATCAAACCCGTGTCTCCTGCACTGGACTCTTTACCAGAGACCCACCAGGGAAGCCCCATCCATCCATTCCTGTATTTTCCCTTTTCCCCAGAATCCATCCTTCCACCTGTGCACTCGTCTGTCCTTCCATCCACCCATTCTTCTATCCTTTTACCTTTCGACTCACCGTTCCACCCATGGGCCACATGCAGCCACATCAGTCCTTAACGCTTCTAAATATTTCCATCCTGCGTGGTAAACCGCCCCTGGCCCAAGACCCTTGAGGGCCTTCAGTGCCTCGGCTGCCCCCGCCCCTCTGCCAGAAACCCCCGTTCCATTTCTACTAAAGCAGCTACTGGCTGGTCAGAGCCCGGGCCGCTGAGTGGTTGACTGTTCTGCACATCACCCCTCGATCCTGCCAACCAGCCACCCACCTCCATGTACTACCCTTGGGCTTTCCACGGGCCACCCCACAGGGGGTGTCACCCTAAACAGGCGTCTCACTGAACACTTCCTCCGGGCCAGGCCCCGAGCTGAGTGTGCGGAGGACGGGAGAATAGCAGCCCTGCTTCCTGCCCACGAGCGGTCACCTGGGCAGAAGAATTTCAGTGGCCTCATGGTTGTCGAGAGCCACAGGTACTCCGCAGGGCCTATGTCTTCAGAGACGAGGCCAGGGCTTGACAGGCATGTGTGGAGACAAGGGCTCCCCAACAGACAGGACCCAGGCCACCGCCCCCCTCGAAGGAGCGCTTCTGTTGTATGTATGTCCGTTTCATACAGTGGCCCTCGGCCTAAACTTTCACTTTAGTAACAGGTTACCAAGTGGCTCAGCGGTAAAGAATCGTCTGCAGATCAGGAGATGCAGGTTCTGTCCCTGGGGCGGGGAGATCCCCTGGAGAAGGAAATGGCAACCCACCCCAGTGCTCTTGCCTGGGAAATCCCACGGACAGAGGAGCCCGGTGGGCTAGTCCACGGGGTCGCACAGAGTCAGAGTCGACTGAGCGACTGCACACGGCCACTATGACTAGTGCGGATTTGAACCACTGGTTCCCAAGCAGCCATCTGCAGGCAAGGACCCTTGGTGATGGTGCGGAGCAGGGTGAGTGAACAGAGCCAAGAAAGGACCCCCACCCGCAGACACATGGAAAGAGGCTGGCGGCCTGCTGGGGGCGCCCAGCCCAGCTGCCCCACTGTTTCTGCTGTTGGCCCCGTCTCCTCCTCCTCCACATGCCCTCAGACACCTCTACCCAGCTCCTGGCTCCTTGGCAGTGGACCTGAAGAAACGTTCACTGGGAGAGGAGGGCAGGACTTCTGATTAAAAGAAAACCCTGACCCTACAGCTGCAGGGATTAAGGGCTGCTTACAGAAGGAACTGGCTCTGGAAGTGTTAAGGTAAACAGAATACATATGTTCATCGACACATCGAATATTCACAAAAATGCTCCCTTGGGGACTGGCCTGGTGGTTCAGTGGTTAAGAACCTGCCTTCCAATGCAGGGTCCTCGGGTTCACTCCCTGGTCAGGGAACTAGGGTCCCACATGCCGTGGGGCAACGAAGCCTGTGGGCCACAAGAAAAAGATTCTGCATCCCGCAACACAAGATGCCACGTGCAGCAACTAAGGCCCAACACAGCCAAACAGATCTTTTTTTTTAAAGCCTCCACTGTACACACATGCTGTCCTGTGGCCCACGTTTCTCCCCCGACAGGGCCTCATGACCACTCTCTGGACCACACCGTGTACATTCCACTAGGGGAACGTGCCCACAATTCCTCATCAGTCCCTGGACACTTAGGCTGTTGCCGGTCTTCTGCCATCGTAAGCAAAGCCTGGTCTGTGCGTTTATCTCCTTGGGATAGAAATCCCAGGAGGTGGCTGGCACCAAGGCCACGCAGAACCCCTGCCCGACCCTCTCACCTCGGAAAGGTGCCAGCGTGTGCTCACCAGAGCAGGCCCCACACCAGCAGGGCTCTGCATACCCAGCTCCGAACTCCCTGCCCACATCAGGGCGACGGTGAATCCCGCCCCCTCGTTCCTGGACTCTGCCAGGCCCTCGCCTGGCTTGAGCATCTCACCCGGCTCCTCTCAACAGCAAGGGGTCCGAGAGGCCACGGGGGGCTCCCGCCCAGCAGACACCATCCTTACAGGCTGTGCTGATACAGCCTGCCTGGAGCAGCCTTCAGTGGTTGTAAGAAAAGCTTCATTTCACCCAAGATGTTAAACAGTAACCACGGGAGGCCTGGCAAGGTCCACAGAATGTTCTTCTCTTTCCCAGGGCCTGCCTGGTGGTCCACTGCCTGTGGGAAGGTTGGAGCTTCAAGGCCTGGTGCCCAGATGGGGATATGAGGGCTCCTTAGCCCTGCCCTTCAGTGGGTTTTACCACCCCTCCCACCACCCAAGCATCCAACACACACACAATCCCAGTGGATCTGGTCTACAATCACTTTCTCAACAAATGATGCTGGAACAATTGAACATCCATATGCAGAAACGTGAACCTCAACCCATATCTCACATTTTATATACCACTCACCACCCCCAAAAAAGGCCCTTGAAATGGATCACTGACCAAAGGGACAACTTAAAACTATAAAACTTCTAGAAGAAACACAAGAGAAAGTCTTTCTGACCTTGGATTAGGCCTAGATTTCTTAGATACAACATCAGAAAAGCTTTTTGTGGAAGAAAATATTGATAAATGTTGATAAGATATGGGGCTTCATTTTAAAACTGCGCTTCATGAAAGAAGTCTGGAAAACAAATAGACCAGCTAGGAACTGGGAGAAAGCATCAGGGAAACACATGTGACAAAGACATCCATGTTTCTTTATATCCAGAATAGATATTAATAAAAACTCAGAAATGAGAAAACATCACATTCAAAAATGTACAAAAATGAACAGACATTTCACTGAAGAAAATCCATAAACGGTGTCCATTAGGAGAATGCATTATCTGACCCTCCACGAGACAACAGCATACACCTAACAGAGTGCCTACGACAGAAAATGCTGACGATTCCAAGTGCTGACAAGGATCTGCGAATTCCCATCCATCACTATGGGAATGTAAGATGGTTCAGCCACTCTAGAAAGCAGCTTGGCAGTTGCTTCTAAAGTTAAGCACGCATTAACTGTAGGACCCAGAAATCACACTCCAGGGTACTGACTCCAGAGAAACGAAAACTTACTTTCACACAAAACCCTATACATTGAGATTTACAGTGTCTGTATTCACAGCTGTCATAAACTAGAAACAATCTAACTGTCCTTCAGAGACTGCATGGATAAACAAACCCTGGTATATCTATATAAGGAAATGGTACTCCGCCAATTAAAAAATAAAAATAAAAAACAAGCTCTCCCAAGCAGCAACATGGGAGAATCTCAAAAGCATTATGCTAAGTGAAAGATACCAGATTCAGAAGACGCGACACACTGTGTGATTCCATTCATAGGACCTTCTGAAACAGGCAAAACTATAGAGAAAAAGAGCTGTGGCTTCGGGGGTTGGCTGGAGTGAGGAGGGGCTGACTACACGGGGCATGATTATGGTGCTGATAACACAGCCGCCTGCATTGGTCAGAATTCATGTAACTGTACACCAAAAAATGTTAATTTTTCTGCATGCAAAAAAATCTCAAAAGAATTTTGTTTTGTGATCAGTTTGAGAAAACGGGACTATTCCTCAAACTCCTTTGATATAAGAATTCTGACTCGGACTCTGTATGAGGAGAGCCTGGCATCAGACAGAGGCTGACAGAGGGCTGAGACTGGTGAGCCCGCTCCCCTGCATGTCAATGGGGCAAAAGTGTGGGAGACCGACCCCCGCCACGCTCTTGGCCGCTCCTGCAGAGACGCAGAGTCTGTTTCCACTCGTGGGTCTGGGCGGGCCCTGGGACTTTGTTTGTCCACTAGAATGTGGGGAAGGGGACACCATGATGGTTGCAGATCCCAGACCTCAAGATGCCTTCCAGCTCCAGCCTCATCCTTTTGGAGCCCAGCCCTGAGGCCACCCCGCACAGGCCACCTGGGGATGAGGGGCCACACGGAGGAGAGCCAAGGGGTCCAGCTGCCAACACGTGGGGGCCTTCCAGCCCAGCTGACCCCCCAGCAAACGTAGCCGTGTGAGCCAGGCCTGATGAGACTGGTAGAGAAGTGCCCAGCCACCGACAGAAGCGTGAGGCAAATTGTGTTAGCTGTGACTGTTTACTCGGACAAAATTAAACAAACAGGTTGACACATCTCCAGTTACAATGAAATGACCATTTACTTCACTGGACAGGCAGAGCTGCTGGAGGCAAACTCGTGGAGAGCGCGCCCAGGCTTTTAAACTCTGAGTTACTCACCTTTGACGGAATCCTGTGCCACTTCCAAAAAAGCGGCATTTCATTTTGCCTTTTCTCTCTGCTGTTGTTCCCTGTTGAACCCTTTTAGGAAGCAACATCTACCAACCGAGAAGTTTCATTCCAAGCGCACTAATGTATGCAACTTTCTCCTGCTGTAAGGTACTCCCTAACACCGCCAAAAAAAGGTCAGGTTTACCATTCTTGTATCTTCAGGGGCCTCGGGATCTGTATTAGTATAATGTCTGTAGGCCTGATAAATCTTTTCTAAAAGTTTGGAAGAGTCTTCACATGGTTTTTGCTGAATTGCTTGAATTTTGTTCAGACTCTTTTGCTTTGGGTCTGCTTTTCAAAGCCCGGCTGGGACGTACTGATGAGCAACGTTTGAATAAGAGCGGGCCTCCCTCGTTGAGACCCAGTTCGGTTCAGCTGTGATACTGCCAAGTGGGCTCAGGTGTAGGACAACCTCCTTGTAAGGGGGTCACGATCCTTCCAAATAAACTCGCGTCCGAGAAACCTAGCCAGCGGGTGGTTGGCACTGAGGCCGCCAGGAGGCGACAGGGTAAGGCAAGCTGCCCTGTCCCAGGTGGCTTCTCGCCCCAACTGGCGCCCTGTCGGGTCTTAGACGGTGATACCAGACCGGGTCCCGGTGTCCCAGCGCTCACATGGGGTTTTCTGGTTGACCCCTTGAAGGAGGGGCTGTCCTGGGCTCAACTGGAGGAGTCAAGGTTTGGAGCGACCCGTCCTCACTCTCCGTACCGTCTTTTTCTTATTTTCTCTGATGTAACAGCACAAACACTTGCACGTAGAGAACGTCACCATTTCCCCCCCTTCTTCACAGAAGAGCCACCCTAAGGCCGTAAATAGCAGTGGGTTATCTCCAACTACAAAGGGTGCCTTCGCCCTGGTATCAAACAACCAGGCTGAATGCTGGGCTGGGGCGTTCCGTGATTTTAGGAACCAAGCGGAACCTTTCTCTTATCCCTGGGATAAGAGGAGGTTTTTGTTCTTTTCTTTTCTATTACGCTCCTCCATGTGACATCATAAAGTGTTTTAAATATCAATTTGATTTGGCTGTAAGTGGAGGAACAGGACCAAACAAAATGAAACAAAAAACCCCAAAGACAATCAGAAAATCCTAAATAAACCCTCCAGTTTGGTCTCGGGGTTTTACATATGCCAACAACACAGGAGGCCACAAGCGACGTCACTAACACAGCAAGGGCGGCAGTGCCTGGAGCGCAGGGCCCCGGGTCCCCCCGCCTGAGCCCCTTGAGGAGGAGATCCTAACGGTAGTGTGGCCTCTTGGGGGTACAGTAAACCGGCCTCACCTTCCACTCACAGCTGTAATCAGATCACTCATCCAATACACGCTCAGAGGGCTTTCTTTAGGGATAGTTGAAACATTTCCCATTTTTGAAGACTGAAATTCAAGACAAAATACAGACGGCCCATCCAAATGCTAACATCCGAGGAAGCAGGTGGTCCTGGGGTAAAGAACCCGCCTGCCGATGCAGGAGACACGGGTTCCATCCCTGGTCCAAGGAGAGCCCACGTGCCCGAGAGCCCAAGCTCGCAACGAGAGCCCAAGCCCAGCGATGAAGCTGCAGTGCAGCCAAAACTAAATCCGTAGAAAGAACCGAAGCAGAGCGGCAAGCGAGCCAGGGAAAAGCCAGCAACTCTCTCCTCTCTCCAACAGGGCAGCCACTCAAGTACACAGCAGCTGGCATTATTTCGAAGGAAAAGCCCCACACCCAAAGGAAATAAAGTTTCCGGCTGTACACACCAGAGTGATTTACCTTACTATATGAAGTCCATCGGGTCCCAAATACCAATTCCTAGCTCCAAATGCCGAGCACTGGAGAAGCCGGTGCTGCTTGGGAGAATTCTGAAGCCCAGGTGCACAGAACAAGCGGTCCTGAGGGCTGCTAGGGCCTTCCTCAAACGGTCCCCAATGCCAAATCTCTTACTTACTCCAAGTTGGACCGCTGACTGCATGACGGGCCAATTAACGGAAACGTGCGTTGCGGGACAAGGAATAGCTACTCTAGCTGGAAAGCCAGTGGACTGAGAAGATGGCGGGCTCAAAGCCGAGAGTAAATCAGGCTCTTTTATAGGAAGGGGAGGGAGTAAAGCCAAGCATTTCCTGCTTCCGGTCAGCCTGGTTGCAGGGCGGTGGGGGGCGGGGCGGTGGCTGGGAAGAGCAATGCAGCAGGTCACTCGTGGGCCTGATCAGGACGTTTCTGAGCTGTGAGTGCTCAGACGCAAGGCGTGTCCCACTCTTTGCGACTCCACGGATCACAGCCCGCCAGGCTCCTCTGTCCAGGGGATGCTCCAGGCAGGACTACCGGAGTGGGTTGCCATTTCCTCCTCCAGGGGATCTTCCTGACCCAGGGATCGAAGCCACGTCTCCTGGGTCTTCTTTTGCATCGGCAGGTGGATTTTTTTTTACCACTGAGCCACCTGGATAGTCCTTCCTGTGAGCTAAACAAAGCTATTTTATCTTGACGCTTCTTACCCTGGGAGCCAGGGTTCCCAGAGATGGCTCATTATGTATAATTCAAGCTTAAGGCAACATCCCTTTAGTGATTAACTTGTGCTAGAATACAAAGGTTCTTCCCTATTTGGGGCCCAGCCTAACCCCAAGCTAACTCTGCTGGCATCTCTGTGCAGTCCCCTGTGTTCACCCTCCAGGTGCCCAGCACGTGTTAGGAGCCCAAGAGCTTGGCTGTTACTGGGACTGAATCCAGAATCCCCAGGATGAGCCACAGATGTGTTCTCTCAAGGGACCGCCCGGCCACATTTCCTGATGCCTGGGACCCAGCATCTCAGGCTTACTTGCCAAATTGTGCTTGACACTTTACAGCCTTTGAAACTCAGGATTCTGCTCCATCCAGGAGCACTGCAGAAACACCAAGAGCCAGAGGCTGAGCACACACACGCACACGCACGCACACGCACACACACGCACACACAGGACAAGGGAGCAGTGGCCGTGCTGTCCGCCTGTCCATCCGTGGACTGACCCGCTGTGGCTCAGTCCCAGGCTGGGTGCTGCCCAGAGGGCTGTGGCTCCAGGCGTGCTGGGGCCCGCTCACACCAGCTGTCGAGAGCTGCACGTCTCCTCAAACCCCACACTGCACTGGACACCACACTTGCCGTCTGAACGCGGCCATCGTGTGAGTGCTTACATCACACACCAGAAACGCTATAAATTAAGTCCTGCTCCTTCTTCCAAAGCCAGCACTACATGAACAGAGCCCCACTCCTGGCTCCCAGCAGCTAGTGGCCTGGTGGGGTGGGATTCCTCTAAAGTGTGGTCCAGGGACCAGCAGCATCCATCGGCATCACCTAGGAGCTTGTCAGAGAGCAGTTTGCCCTCTCCCCCAGGCCTCTATATCAGAATCTCGAGGGGTGGGGCCAGGAGTTCATCAAGACGCTTCGGTGGGCAAATCTGAGATGCAGAGATCTCAGTACCAGGGAGGAGCAGGAGGGGCTTCGAGGAAAAGTCCCATTCTCCTACCACCGAGTCAGGTGTCCCCTAACTGCCCCCCTTGTAAGGGGTAAATATCATATAGAGAAAATTTAGGGGAAAAAATAATCCGCCTTTCCATTAGCCACATAACTGGCTATTCCTCCATGATCTGAGCGCACGCAGTCGCGTCCCACTCTGCGAGCCCAGGGACTGTAGTCGCCAGGCTCCTCTGTCCGTGGGATTCTGCAGGCAAGAATCCTGCTGTGGAATCGCCATGCCCTCCTCCAGGGGGTCTTCCCCACCCAGGGATTGAGCCCGTGCGTCCCGTGTCTCCTGTACTGCAGGCAGACTCTTTACCCCGCGGAGCCATCGAGGAAGAGAAAATTTATATAAAAGTCAACCGTGGGTGCACTCATTTTCCACACGTTAGGATGTAACACGTTTGTATCCTGACTTCTTTCCGAACACCACGGCCTTAGACTTTGGCACAGCCGCCAAGGCCTGCTGGCCTCACCAAGCACAGACTGCTAGCAGTCCCGTCCGCTGCCTTTCCTCTGTCCTGGGCCCGGGCTCTGTAAGCACCTGGCATGTAATCTTCAGAATTAACATTCCTCGTGCCGGAAACCAGCCTCCCTGGCCACGGGCAGAGCCTGGCGGAGAGGAGCGGGACCCTAATCCTTTTTATTCCGGGGAGCGTTTGGGCACGGCCTGGCTCTGCGGTTTATAAACGAGCTCTTTGTTGGCTGGAGGACGGAGGGTAGGGGTGGTGGAAGCTGGGGCTCCGTGCGGGGGGAAGCTAAGACACCCCACTAGAGCTTTTCATGATGTGGTTGGTTAGCGGTCAGGCACAGGATGGGAGTGTAAACACATGTCACTGACTGTAGGTGACATCACTGGGCAGGGAGAGGCTCACGAAAGCCCCCCGCTCTCCCAAACTCGGCAGCTTTTCCCCACAGACCTGCCTTCTTCATTCAACAGACATTGACTGGGCGCCTCCTTTGACCCCAGCACTTCACAGAGACGGGAGAGAAACTCTAGAACAAAGTGTAGTCCTTCAGACCCAGTGCTGGGAGTGCCCCGGGCTAGCATCCAGGTGGACGAGTAGCTTGAGCAAAGTGTGCAAGCAGAGGGAGTGTTCAGTAAACAAAGAGCTGGTCAGGGTGACTGGAGGGCGCACTGGAAGAGGAGGGGAGAGCAGGGGTAGGCGCTGGGCGGCCACTGCTCGGGGAGACAGGATAAACTCTTTGGTCCTTGATCTGCAGACACATGTCTGAGAGGATGCCACCCACATAAATACATCTGTCCACCCTAGATCCATCCGCTCATCCACCCACTCCCCAACCCCCAATCCATCCTCTTATCACCCATCTACCCGTCCCCCTATCAGCTTAAGTGGACTCTGTACCGGGTACAAGATTTCTCCTTCTTTCCCTGGGTCTTGAAGGTCTTACCATCTCCCCAGCAACTTATATATACCGTTGACCCTTAAACAACCCTGATTTAACGGCATGAACCCACTTATATGCACACTTTTTTCAATAGTAAATCCAATAATACTATATAATCCCCATTTGGCTGAACCCTGGATCTAGAGGAAATATGGATACAAAGAGCCAGCTGTAAGTTATATGAGGATATTCCACAGCACGGAGGATGGGTGCCTTCACCCCCATGTCGTTCTAGGGTCAATTATGTTCTACCTGAGAACTACCCCTCCCTACCGGTGCCTACCTGCAGACTATTAAGGTGATGGTGTTGTTAGAAACAAGGGATTGAATAGCCCTGCGGCAGTACGGCGCACCTGGCCTGATGTCTGGGAAATGTGCAGCCAGGATAAAGGTACTGCGGGTAGGTGTGCTGAACACAGAATGATGTGGAAATCGCATCCTGACAGTTCTTTCAAAAGTCAGTTATCAAGCTGTTACAGCATACGAGAACACACACACCTCACACAATTATGATATATAATATACATCCCTTGCAAATGTGAAAAGGAGTCAGAGGATGAAGAATGCACTATTTTAAAACACCTGTACAACATTTGTCAAGTGTTTTTCTGTTTTTTGAGCTGGGAGTTGGGGGTGAGTGACGGAGCAGTGTTTTAGTCTTCTTAAATGGCTTAAATTTGGTAAATACTTCGACCTAACATCTTCCATTGTCCTTTATTGTGAGAAAAACAGCTCATGCTGATTATAGAAGATAGCACACAGGCGCACACAGTACAAGGCCAGCGAGAACCACCCAGAGATTATCCACTGTTTTATTCTCTTGGGCAGGTTTTTGCTCATTCCCTTTTTTCTGCATTGTTTCAAACATAATTAAGAGCACCCATCTTATACAGATTCGAATCTGACTTCCCTCCCTCTGTTTCATGTATGAGGTGAAAAAATACTCAGATACTTTTTTTGAAAACACCATCTTAATGGCTTCCAAGAGCACCGTATGTGGCGTGCAGGTCCCATAACTCAGGGAAGCAGTCCCCTTTAACTGAGGGCTTAGGAAGTCTCTGTCTTGCTCTTATTTAAAGACGGAGGCCATCCTTCTGGGGGTCTGCCTTCTCTCAGAACTATTTTATTTAGGTAAAGTTCTGGAAATGGAGTAATTCAAAAACTTTTTACTGCTAAGACTTCAATCCCTCTTGCCACCTTGCCTCCTCCGAGGTCCCTTGGCGGGTCCTAGAAGGTGTTTCCAGCTCCCTGCAAGGCGGGGGAAGGCTGTGTGGTGTGCTCCTGTTTAGTGAAAGCACTGGGACGCCCTGCGATGGGAGGAAAATTTGGCAAAAAACGAACTAAACTGAAATAGAGTGATTAGCCTTCCTGCCTACTGTGGTTCCAAACCCAAATTAATCTTGTGATTAAAAAACAACAACAACAACAACAACAAAAAACCTAGCTCAAGATCATTTTATCCTGAGTTTCAAGTCATGCTGCCAGGAATATACTTCGGATCTGAAAGTTGTATAACGAGTTTCTGTTAAACAACACAATTTCCTGCTCACTTTTTACACTTAAACGTAAGGTTTGCACACTAGCAGTCAGATCATCGCCACTTCTCCGGAGGGAGGAAAAGAGTGTCCCTGACGGCTCCTACTGTTCCTAGCGCGGCAGCCTGACCGACCGGGGTTACAAGGGGCTGCTGGGGGGCGCTTGGCCGCCCCAGGGGGCTCGGGAGGGCGCTCTGGAAAAGGGCTCCAGCTGTGGACTGGGATGTCCTAGGTCCAATTCCGGGCTCTGTGATTCTGGGCAAATCGCTTCGCTCTCTGAGCCTCAGTTTCCTGGCACGCAACACGGGACCAAGCCCAGCGCACACCGGGCCCCCCGGCTCGGAAGGGGCGCGCGCCGGTCTGGCGGGGTGGGCGCAGCCCGGGCGCCGGCACTCACCTCCGCCGTACATCTGGCACAGGTAGGGGAAGCGCCACACGTTGCCCAGGCCCACGGCGTACGAGATGCAGGCGAACACGAACTGCAGCGGGGTGGCCCACAGCGGCCGCGTTTTCTCCATGGCCCCCGGGCTCGGCGCGCGGCGCGGCGGGTGCGCGGCCGCCAGGAGCGCCGTACCGCCCGGCTCGGCCAGCGGATGGCCCCGCGCCTCTGCCTCTCGCCCGCTTTTTAATCGCTAATCTCATTAACGGCGCGCCCGTCGGAGGGGCGAGGCTAGTAAATGGGTGACGGCGAGCCCCACCCCGCCGCCGGGCCGCCGCGGCCGGGAAGGCGCCCGAGATTGCGCCGTACAGGGAGGTGCCCCGGCCCCTCCGGTTCCACGTGGGGGCTGGTGTGTCGGCTGCGAGCTCCGGGGAGGGCTCATTTACAGTGTGGCCACCTGTGTGCCACTCTTTGTCTGGGGATGGGGCTGTGAACGACACAGATATCCCCCAGCCCTCCGGGAGTTGACACTCTGGTAAAGGGAATTGCTTCAATGGACTGGATGAAAGAGCCCATATTCAACCAGTTTTTACCCCCAGAAAAGATAACTCCATATGGTTTATCTTACTCCATATTTAAGACAGAGAGACACAAGGAGGGCAACTAAGACAAAGCAAAGGGGTCAGCAGTTCCGGGGGGTAGGCTGGGGTGGTCAAGGAGGGCTTCCCAGAGGAGGGGGCTTGCATTTGTTCAGAGACCAGGAAAAAGTGAGGGGCTCCCCCACTTCCCCAGCGGACCAGGAGTGACCCACGCAGCCATCTTGCTTCCATCTACAGGCAGGTCGTGTGTGCCTACTGTGTGCAGGGCCAGGAGTATGGCTCGGTAGGGAGAGATGGGGCTGCACCAGGTTTCCAACAACCCGCTGTGGGATATTCTACTCCTGGGGCCAGAGATTCCGATTCACTAGCCTCAAGTCTGGACCCAAGAAGCCTCCTGTTTCTATCAGTCTCTCAAGGTGACTGGGTTTAAGGAGGTCCCTAGCAATGACTAAGTGGGGTGCTTTGGAATATTGCGCCATCTGGCTTTGAATCTCAGTTCTGATTCAAAGCCTCTGACTTGGCTGTGACCTTGAACAAGGGATTTAACCTCTCTGAGCCTCTGTTTCCTTATCTATAGTGCGAACAAATATATTCCCCTTTCCATGGGGTTCATGTGAGAATTAACAATTGAGCTTATTATCTGGCACATACTAAGTGCTCAGTAAAGAAGCCATTATTATAGGCTGAATAAATGAATGGGCAATACACTAATAATTACATACTTTGAACAGTTCACTTGGTATATAGTAACAGTTAAGAAAATACTTGATAAGTAAAATTAAAGAGACGAAAAGCAGAGTTGCCAGTGGAAATCTTATGTGATGCCAAAAGGAAATCACCATGGCGCCTCAGTCTCTGGTCAGACTTGCTCCTGGCTGGTGGCAGAAAAGAAAGTGGGGGTGTCGTGAGGAAGGTAGGGGCTCCTTAGACATATTACCTGTCCTCAACCTTCCTACCTCCAAAAACCAAAGCAGAACAAATTCTCAATGCAACAGGGAGACGATTTTGTTTCTTTTTTTGTTTCTTTTTTAACCCCTGGCCCTCCTCCCCGGAGGAACCCACCCCTCTGGTTTCTATCCCATGGTTCAGTTTCAGCTGCTTTGACCTTTACAAAACTGAACTTTTGCAATACGGGCTGTGCTGCCTGGCTTCCTCAGTGGGACTTACTCACATTCCAGCGTGCAGCAGACAATGTCCTTTATCCCTGCCGCCTAGTATTCCGTGGTGTGACTGTGCGTCCATCATGGCTGATGGGGTCTGTGTTGTTTCCAGTTTGCGGCTGTGAGGAATCAAGTGTTGATGACATCTAGTACGAGGCCTTGGGTGCGTGAACCCACTCACTGTGTGAACTCGGGGCCGTAAGGTGGGCACACTCGAACCTCTAGCAGACGCTCCAAACCCTTTGCGGAGGTTGCCCCAGGGGACACAGCGGCTGTGCCTCTGACACTTGTCGCTGTTTTCAGAGGTCTACCCCACCTTGGGGGTGCGCAGTGATGCTTAACGGGGGCTTTTAAGCTGCGTATTGCATACCTTGCCAAAGGCTGATGGGGTCATTTGCATACCCTTTCGTGGAGGGCCTAAGTCTTCTGCCAGCTTTTTACATGGCTTGTGGGTATGGTTCTTTCTAGATTCTGGATATGGGCCCTTTGTCAGTTCTGTCTGTTACAGATTTCTTCTCTCAGTGAGTTGCCTTTTTATTCTACCGGTGTCTTCATCTACCAATGAATAGATACTTAATTTTAATAAAGTCCTAATTTACCAATGGTTAATTTCAGTGTTCCCCTTTGGTTTCTTTTTCTTTTTCAATTTTTATAAATCTCTCAACTCCAGGGTCATGATGAGATAATTAAAATCTGTGGCAAAATAAGCCTCGGTGACACACAGATCGGGCGGCCTTTTAATGCTGCTGAATGGTAAAGAAGGCACGTTGCTGTCTCCAGCCATTCACTTGGCACTTTCTTATTCTCATAACTGAGTTTTCCCAGAGGGAGGCTGGCTATACGGCAGCTCAGGAACAGGACACCTTAGGGAGATGCCCAGCCTACGACCTGCAACAGGAGGCTGCTTGGCATTTGTTGCTTTGACATAGGCCAGGCCCCTCTTCAATTTCCTACCCTGGGGATCAAGCCAGAACCTCCGTCCAGTCATACCACCCGACACCGTGGGGGCCTGTTCACGGTGTGAGGCCCTGGGTAGGGCGTGGGAAGCACACGGAGACACCCCCCATAACAGGACGAAGTAAATCCTCAAGAGTCCTGGTAAGGTCCCCACACCTTCCTGAACCCCATCTGACAAGACTGTAACCTGACAAGACCCACTGCGCTGCTGTGGCCGCTTGGAGAGGACAGAACAGGCCTGGGAAGGGGTTGTGCTTCCGTGGGGGGCCAGCAAAGCAGCGGCAGGCTGGCAGGCGTTTAACAACCGGCTCCCTACGGCAGGAGCGCTGATACATCAGTCAACCAATTTCTATGGTGTAGATGTCTCCACTATGGCTGATTCCAAGCTACCAACGTGGTGTCACCGAACGAGGAGTTTGGAGAGAAGTACAGGAGCTCACCATTAAAGTGAACGCCCACCGCACAAATGCGACGGCAAAGCAGCCTCGGTGAGAACAGAGCTAGCAGGGTAGGAGATAATTTAGGTAGCAGGGGCCTTTGAGGGTTTACCACTTCTGATTTAAACTGTTAGCTGGTCCATTCTCCTCAACACAGATGGACTGCTACCCTTTTTAAGAAACCCCAGCAGCTCTATCCCCTGCTAGAATCTATTTCTTCCTCTCCCTCGTCCTCAAGACTGCGTGCATATCTGGTTTCTAACACTCAGGTTTTAATAATGACTGTGTTTAGCCATTAGCTCCCACACACAATTCCTGAATATGTACCTGGTAGTGCTCACCAGCCCTCAGGCCCTGGCCTAGCTCTCTGTAAGGACCCGGGGCTGGGGAAGCAACTTCTGTGTGGCGGGGCGACGGGGGCAGTTCAGCTCTCAGGGGCCAGGGCCACGGGCAGCAGGGTTTTCGGCTCAGCTAAGCCCCGCCCCGAGTGCTCCTGGGGGGCCTCGATGGGCAGTGAGAGAGACACCTTCCCGTGGACCGGCCTGTCCGGTCTCACTGGGCCACGTCACGTAGGACACACTCCCCGAAGAAGCCAGCCTGTGTGCCTTATCTGATTTCTGGACGAGGGTGGAACCAGGGAGGGTGGCCCTGACTCAGCTGTGTGGGTGTGGGTCCCAGCCCTGTGCCAGGATTCCAGATTCTTACCCCACAAGTTACAGCCACGCAGCTGTCAGTAATGCGCTCACCCTAGTGACCCCGCTGTTACTTAATCCCATCAGTGGCTCTCAGTTCCCCACAAGATAAAAGTCCAAACTCCTCAGCCTGCTCTGTGAGGCTCTGGGAATTTTTTTCTCTTTAATTGGGCCCTGAGGAATTTGATCCTTGCTCACCTAGGTTCCAGGAGAGGCTAGACTTTTCACCTCCTGGAAACAGCTGTGCGGTTTTATACTTCAGGGCCGTTCCCTCAATCAGGAAAAGGCTCTCCTTTCTTGACCCGGGAAAAGCCAGTCTGTTGTTCTTGACCCAGATGGAATATTACCCTTTTCCAGAAGCGCCAGCTCTATCCCGCAGAATCTGCTCCTTCTTCTCCCCTGCCCTCAGGACTGGGTGCCTATCTGGCTTCTAACGCTTTCTGTGCTGCCTCGGCAGGAAAACCGCAAGATACATACACGTCCCCTCTGGGCTGTGGCTGGAATCATGTCTTACAGTCATCCTTTATTCCCCAGTGCCAGGCGTACGGCTGAGTCTCAGTGAGGTTGTGGGTGCATGAGAAGCCTGCTGCAGGCTCCGAGCACTTCAGTATAAATTCCAGCCAAGACCCTGAGTCTCCCATGTTGCCGGTTTCTGCAGACATTCAAGTCTTTCTTGCCCGCCTGCTACTGTGTGCCTGGAGCCGGCTTGGGGACTCTCTGCACAACTGATGGTCCTCCCTCCCGTTGTCTGAGGCGCCTGCTCATTCTCCTGTGGGGCACGCACACACACACACACACACACGGTGCGCACAGGCATGTGGCAGCCACCAGGAGGAGGTCCTGCAGAAGAAATGCTGGAGCTGCTGGGGTCACTGGTCCAGCCCAGGGGGTGCAGAGGGGGGTCTTCCAAAGAGTCTGGGGGAGGCCCTGCCCCAGGGCTGAGTGTGCACATACGCATGTGCAGGTATGTGTGTGCCCGCAGGTGTGCCTGTGTGGCTACACACACACATGCTTGTGTGTATGTGTGCAACTGTGCACATGTATGTGTATTTGTGTGCTTATATGTATGCCTGCATACATGCTTGTGAGTGCATGTACACGTGTATATAAATGTGTATTTGTGTGTGCATCAACATGTGTGTGATGCAGAGGAGACAGTGAAACTGAGCAGGGTCCTGCGAGGCCTTCCTGGGTACAGAAGTTTCTCCATGAACCCTGCTTCTTGTCTGGAGAAAAAGGCTTTAGTCTCCTAGGCCTTCCCCAAATTCCAAAGAGCAGACTCAAGCCTGTTACTAATTAGGGAAGTGAGGGAACACACAAAGAAGGAAAAGTGGACGGTTCAGCAGGAAAAGCAATCACTCCAGTGATAAAACACAGCCCTAGCTCCCCTCGGGGGACACACGTAGCAACGTGACACATATCTCTGAGTTTTTAGGCAGAAACTAAGACCCCCACCCAGGTAGAGGATGGTGACTCTGCTGACTCCAAGCATGCAGACTTCAGACTGGAATCAGAAGGCTGATAATTAAGATTCCCGAAACACCGATCAGTTACCTCACCCAACCAATCCAAAGGAAGTCTTCCACCTTGCAGCCCTCACCCCAAATGCTGCCTGTAGAAAGCCCTTCTTGAAGGATGCAGAGAGAGTTAGGGTCTTTTGAGCCTGAGCTCCCTGTTTTCCTCGCTTGATGCTCTGCAAATAAATGCTGTACTTTCCTTCACCAGAACCTGCTGTTGTGCAGAATTCAAGTTCACTTAAAATACTGGCAACCACGAAAGGACAGCTGTCCCAAGTGGGCATCTTGCCCATGGCACACTGACCCTGGCTGGTGGTGGCAGGTGGGTCCTGTCTGGTAGCTGCCTGAATGCCCCTGTCTCAGGGACAAACCCCCCACACTCGCTGCTAACCCAGGTGCTCTTGATTCACGGGGACGGAAACAAGGCTTTGAGCCTGGCGTGTAAGATTTCTGTGGCAAGTGGCACGACCTCTACATGCTGACACCAGGCTATTCTTCTCTACTGGGTTGCCCTGACTAGAGTTTCCCTTTCTGGGGAGGGTAAGGCATGGGACTTGAGCGGAGCACTGCTTTTACTGGACTTTCCATTCTGGGTCGAGGAGTCCTTGGGCCACCAGGTATTGCCTGAGTGCTAAGAGGGAAACTCACTGTTAGACCAAGGCTTGTTTGCAGCCCCATCTGGGAAATTTTCCATTCCTGTGCTAGGGAACCGTGACTCTGAGAGGCGTCAGATACTGATCTGCCTATTTCTACTAATACGAGCCGTGTGAAAGAATAATGGGAAACAGTAACTCTATTCCATTTTGGAGTTTCCTAGGGTGTATTTTTCAAAACTGGGAGATCTTCAGTTATGTTCCCATAAAAGAAAAAAATGGTACTTTATTATAATACTGCTTAGCCTCAGTACTTCTTGGGATCTGGAGAACAACAGCTCCTCAAGGGCTCTTTAGACTGTAACACCATCTTTCCATTAGAACTGCTTTGTCAAAGGGAAGGAAACTGGGATGACATTGCTTACTTGTAGGCTTTTATCCTACTGTACCAACCTAAGTCTTTTGGAATTGGTTTGGTTTTCATCTTGTGTGTGTGTGTATGAGTGTCCTGACACACACGTTCAAGCCTTCTATCCCTGGTTTTGACTATTTAGAGAGCCCTTGGTAACTTGAAAATGTGGTTGAGACACTCTTAGAAACTGACAGTTTAAGTGTGGTCTTGAGCCTGATTCAGAACAGGTAAGTTTGTCTGGAAGTATGAAGGTGAGTGAAAGACATGTGTTACTAAATATTACTGGGATTTGTCTAAACTGAACTGGCTATTTGAGAACTGAAGTATACCAGCATGAAATGGCCAAGATGGGGCTCTGCTGATAGTCCCAAATGGGTTTTTACGTTTGCAGTTGGAAGAAGCTGGTCTTGGAAGAGGAACCCGTTCCTTTTTGCCCTGTGCCTTTGAGATGTAAGTGTTCTACCAGGACTCTCAACTGATCTTTTCTGACCCTCTCCAATTCCTGAGACTAAAAAGAACGGGGTGGTGGGAGTCCTTTTAAATTCAAGCAGGAAGGACTTCCTTGGTGGTCCAGTGGCTAAGACTCTGTGGTTCCCAATGCAGAGGGCCCACGGTTCGAGCCCTGGTCAGGGAACTAAATTCTACATGCTGCAATTAAGAGCATATATGCTGCAATGAAATTAGTGCTTACATAAATTCTTGGAAATGCAAAGGAAACGGATTAGAATGAATTTCAGATCCACATGATCTGGGAAATATTCAATACTAAATTACTATCTGGTATTACAGTTATTGTAGGCTTGTTCATTAATTGGTGGGGACATGTCTTTGATGTCATCAGTAATGTGTATGGTGACAGAGACTTATATGACCAGAATTTAAAAATTCACACATACATTACATGCCATATACAAGAGGAAGATCAAATAGAAGATCACAGAAAGATTTACAGTAAAATGATAAAAAGAAAAGAGCAGGAAAGCATTATCTAAAATAAAGCTAAGGAGAGCTATATTACGTCAGATAAAACAGACTTTAAAGAGTATTATTAATGACAGAAATAACATCTATCGCTAGGAAGATACAGCTTCAAAAGCTGGAAAGCAAAGGAAATCAACCTTGAATATTCATGGGAAGGACTGATGCTGAAGCTGAAGCTCCAATACTTTGGCCACATGATGAGAAGAGTCGACTCACTAGAAAAGACCCTGATGCTGGGAAAGATTGAAGGCAGGAGGAGAAGGGGACGACAGAGGATGAGATGGTTGGATGGCATCACCAACTCGATAGACATGGGTTTGAGCAAGCTCTGGGAAAGAGTGAAGGACAGGGAAGCCTAGTGATGCAGTCCATGGGGTCGCAAAGAGTCAGACATGACTGAGTGACTGAACAAGAAGGAGAAACGGACACATCATGATGGAGATTTCCATACTCCTCTCTCCATTACTGATAAAGCAGAAAATAAAAAGTAAACAAGGAATGAAAAATGACACAGATTATTAAAATAAGAGCCAAATGGAACCTTTAGAAATGAAAAATAAGTGAAATCAGAAATCTAGTGAATGGGTTTAAAAGTGGATTAGACACAGCTGAAGAGAGATTTGATGAACTCAAATGAACTCAGGTGAACTCAAATCTGGAAGATTGCACAGAAACAGGTAAAAAATATATGAGAAGATACACAGATAAGATACACAGGGCAATAAAGTAGTATATGCTTGTTTATAATTCTAGAACAAGAAAAGAAACTGAGACAGACCCATACTTATAAAAGTACCAGGAACTCAGCACTTTCCACTATGGATTCATTTAGTCCAGTCAATCTTATGCAGGATTAAAAAAAATGAAATATATATCAGGATGGCTCATGATGAAGCTCCAGAATATCATGCTGAGCCCTTAATCCATGACAAAGGTCTTGCTGCAGAGGACTCTTCAATTTGGGGGATTTTGAAAAACTAGAAAATAGAACTTAGGTCTGAAAAAGCAGAATAGCGTGTAATTTAGAAGAGTGGGTGAATGGTAAAGAATCTGCCTGCAATGCAGGAGACCCAGAAGACACAATCCCTGGGTCAGGAAGATCCCCTGGAGAAGGAAATGCCAACCCACTCCAGTGTTCTTGCCTGGAGAATCCCATGGAGAGAGGAGCCTGGAAGGCTACAGCCTGTGGGGTCGCAGAGTCGGACACACCTGAGTGACTGAGCGCAGCAGAGCCCAAGAATTCAAATGTTCTACAGAGGTGAGTAACCTTAGACCCTGTGATGGCATGCACAGTGACCGTTTCAGGGGCTGGCCCAGGTGATTTCCATAGCTCCCCAGGATCTAATTAGGCTCACAGATTGCATGCAGTTGCTAAGAACAGAGTTGATTTTAGGACAGTTTTCCCAGCTTTTAAATTTTATGACATTGACTTTCTGAAGAGACGAAACTGATTGTTTCAATTGCAGAATGTTTTACATTCAGGATTTGCCCGACTGTTTTGTTGGGGGTTATTTAACACCTTTTTTCTCCCTATAACTTGCAGAGAATGTGTTTAATTTAGTTTTTATATGGCAGGACTGTAGCCCACCAAGCTCCTCTGTCCATGGGATTCTCCAGGCAAGAATACTAGAGTGGGTTGCCATTTCCTTCTCCAGGGGATCTTCCCGACCCAGGGATCGAACCCAGGTCTCCCACATTGCAGGCAGACGCTTTAACCTCTGCACCACCAGGGAAGCATAATATATATTATAACACTGTAAACACACTTAGGCATTTAATTATATTTGCTACTGCCAGACTTTGGAAAAAAATGAGTGTATAACCTGTGTTTACATTTGTAAAATGGGAGACAGTACCAGATGTTCAAGGTGGATTTAGAAAAGGTAGAGGAACAGAAATAAAATTGCCGAAATCCACTGGATCATAGAAAAAGCAACAGAATTCCAGAAAAACAACTACTTCTGCTTTACTGACTACGCCAAAGCCTTTGACTATGTGAATTACAATAAACTGTGGAAAATTCTTCAAAAGATGGGAATCCCAGACCACCTGACCTGCTTCCTGAGAAATCTGTATGTCAAGGCTGTATGTTGTCACCCTGCTTATTTAATTTACACGCAGAGTACATCACGCGAAACGCTGGACTGGAAGAAGCACAGCTGGCATCAAGATGGCCAGGAGAAATAGCAACCTCAGATGTGCAGATGACACCCTTATGGAAGAAAGCGAAGAAGAACTAAAGAGCTTCTTGATGAAAGTGAAAGAGGAGAGTGAAAAAAGCTGGATTAAAACTCAACATTCAAGCAACTAAGATCATGGCATCTGGTCCCATCACTTCACGGCAAATAGATGGGGAAACAACGGCAACCATGACAGACTTTATTTTCCTGGGCTTCAAAAATCACTGCAGATGGTGACTGTAGCCATGAAATTAAAAGACACTTGCTCCTTGGAAGAAAAGTTATGACCAATCTAGACAGCATATTATAAAACAGAGACATTACTTTGCCAACAAAGGTCCGTCTAGTCAAAGCTATGGTTTTTCCAGTAGTCACGTATGGATGTGAGAGTTGGACTATAAAGAAAGCTGAGAGCCGAATAATTGATGCTTTTGAACTGTGGTGTTGGAGCAGACTTCCGAAAGTCCCTTGGACTGTAAGGAGATCCGACCAGTCCATCCTAAAGATCAGTCCTGGGTGTCCATTGGAAGGACTGAGGCTGAAGCTCCAGTACTTCGTGACGTATCTCCACCTGACGTGAAGAACTGACTCACCGGAAAAAACCGATGCTGCAAAAGACTGCTGCCAGGAGGAGAAACAGGCAACAGAGGATGGGATGGTTGGACAGCGTCACTGACTCAGTGGGCATGAGTTTGAGCAAGCTCCAGGAGTTGGCAATGGAAACGGAAGCCTGGTGTGCTGCAAACCCTGGGGTCGCAAAGAGTCGGACATGACTGAGCAACTGAACTGAAGTTCTCCACTAAATTGAGACTATTTGGCATACGTCAGTGAAGCCTAGAGCCCCTAGGATGTTGAAGAACTGCTGGCTAGAACTGAAGTCCGGCGACTGCACAGAGCTGAGCCTGGGGTGGCAGCTACAGGCTATGGCTGTGTTTCCAGTGTTGTTTCTGCTGTGAGATGGGAAAAACTAATGCGACACAGACGACTTCGATGGCAGTTTAAGATAAAAGAGAATGAGAAGGCTGAGGCTTGAATGCAAAGACTTAATCTAAAATGACAGGGAAGTCATAATATATAATTCCCTCTTTGTGTACTAAAGACCCTGATGCTGGGAAAGGCTGAAGGCAGGAGGGGAAGGGGACGACAGAGGATGAGATGGTTGGATGGCATCAGCAGCTCAATGCACGTGAGTCTGAGCAAGTTCCAGGAGACAGTGGAGGACAGGAAAGTCTGGCACGCTGCAACCCATGGGGTGGCAGAGTCGGACAAGACGGAGCGACTGAACACCAGCAACTTTACTATTAATTACGGGTCAAAACTCAGGGCTTTGTGAGACCCAGAGTAAGGTTAGAGAAAATAACACATCAATATGCTGTGTCCTTTTGTCCACAGGCTCACTTCCAAAGGACAACTGTTTCAACTGAATAACCTGCAAGGCTTTTCTGTACACTGATCCTTCGCTGTCTGCAGGAACTCATGTGTGTAAACCGCACCAAGTGGGCATTGTTTAGAAAGGCATGGGTGGAACAAAGAGGCTTTTTCAGGTCAGAGGGAACAGATGGAGAAACAAGCTTATCTGGAAAACAGCGCAGTTCCTCCCCACGACCCCTCAGCTGATCACCTGCCTGAGGAAGATCCAGCCAAGCGCTATGAAAACAGCGGCCTGGGAGCCGCGGAGAACCCTCCCGTGCTTTGTGTTGGTCTTGGCTAAACTTAATTCGTCACCTCAAATATTTTTTGCCAGGAACAAGCAATCAGGACCCACTAGAAGGCATAATCTGGTGGAGAAAAACAGACAGAGCCCTGTGAAAATATTTCCCAGGGTCAGAGCACACCGCCAGCCTCAGTTAGTGGCCCCTCAGGGGCTTCACCGCATCCTGCTGCGCTGTTCTCTGCCTGCTCTCTCATTTCATAACAGGAGAAGCCCCGTGAATCTCACTCTGCCAAAAAACACACATGCTTTGTCTCACAAGCCCAGCGTTTCAAGTTACACTGGATTTCTTGTGCCTGTGCGTATTCGAAATGTGGTCACCGGCCCAGAAGGGGCACCGCTGGGGAGGCTGTGAGGAATGCAGACTCCCGGGCCCCGCTCCAGGCCTCCTGAGTCACAACCTACGTTTCAGCAAGACCCCCAGGGGCTCTGCAGGGATGTCAAGGTTTCAGGAGCACTGCTGCGTTCTTCGGCCTGGTTTCACGGCAGGATCCTCTATGCAGCTTTAAAGCACACACGCAGGAGCCCAGTGAAGGTTCCCTTTAGAAGTCACGTGGGAGCTGGCTCCGGCTACCTTTTCCAGCAGAAGAAGGAGCCTTCCTGCCACCACTCCACACTCATTTTATTCATGGCTGCACATCTCCTCCCCTCAAAATTCCACTCCATTTTCCACTTCCCATGTCCTCATGGCCCCTTGTAAATGGTCCCCTTCTACCTGCTTTTTCCCACCTTTTCAATTTGCTCTTTAAAAGACACTTGAATAAACAGAAAAAGAACTGAAAGATAATTTTGTTGTATATACAACAAAAATGTCTCCTCCTGAAACTGAGGAGCTCAAAATTTTTCCCTGCTTACTTAACCAAGGTGCTATGCTGCCTGGAGAGAGCCAGGCTCTCTTACTTCCTCAGTTCAGTTCAGTCGCTCAGTCCTGTTTGACTCTTTGCAACCCCATGGACTGCAGCACGACAGGCCTCACTGTCCATCAGCAACTCCAGGAGTTTACTCAAACTCATGTCCATCGAGTCGGTGATGCCATCCAACCATCTCACTTCTGTCATCCCCTTCTCCTCCTGTCTTCACTCTTTCCCAGCATCAGGGTCTTTTCAAATGAGTTAGTTCTTTGCTTCAGGTGGCCAAAGTATTGGAGTTTCAGCTTCAACATCAGCCTCCCCACCGCCAATGAATATTTACGACTAGTTGGATCTCCTTATAGTCCAAGGGACTCTCAAAGAGTCTCCTCCAACACCACAGTTCAAAAGCATCAATTCTTCGGCGCTCAGCCTTCTTCACAGTCCAACTCTTACATCCATACATTACTCCTGGAAAAATGATAGCCTTAACTAGACGGACCTTTGTTGACAAAGTACTGTCTCTGCTTTTTAATATGCTGTCTAGGTTGGTCATAACTTTTTTTCCAAGAAGTAAGCGTCTTTTAACTTCATGGCTGCAGTCACCAACTGCAGTGATTTTGGAGCACCCAAAAATAAAGCCTGTCACTGTTTCCCCATCTATTTGCCATGGAGTGATGGGACCAGATGCCATGACCTTCGTTTTCTGAATGTTGAGCTTTAAGCCAACTTTTTCACTCTCCTCTTTCACTTTCATCAAGAGGCTCTTTAGCTCCTCTTCACTTTATGCCATAAGGGTGGTGTCATCTGCATATCTGAGGTTATTGATATTTCTCCTGGCAATCTTGATTTCAGCTTGTGCTTCCTCCAGCCCAGTGTTCCTCATGATGTACTCTGCATTTAAGTTAAATAAGCAGGGTGACAATATACAGCCTTAAAGTGTTCCTTTTCCTATTTGGAACCAGTCTGTTGTTCCATGTCCAGTTCTAACTGTTGCTTCCTGACCTGCATACAGATTTCTCAAGAGGCAGGTCAGGTGGTCTGGTATTCCCATCTCTTTCAGAATTTTCCAGTTTGTTGTGATCCACACAGTCAAAGGCTCTGGTGTAATCAACAAAGCAGAAAGCGATGTTTTTCTGGAACTCTCTTGCTTTTTCAATGATCCAGCGGATGTTGGCAATTTGATCTCTGGTTCCTCTGCCTTTTCTAAAACCAGCTTGAACATCTACAAGTTCACGGTTCACGTGTTGCTGAAGCCTGGCTTGGAGAATATTGAGCATTACTTTACTAGCATGTGAGATGAGTGCAACTGTGTGGCAGTTTGAACATTCTTTGGCATTGCCTTTCTTTAGGATTGGAATGAAAACTGACCTTTTCCAGTCCTGTGGCCACTGCTGAGTTTTCCAAATTTGCTGGCATATTGAATGCAGCACTTTCACAGCATCATCTTTCAGGATTTGAAACAGCTCAACTGGAATTCCATCACCTCCACTAGCTTTGTTCGTAGTGATGCTTTCTAAGGCCCACTTGACTTCGCATTCCAGGATGTCTGGCTCTAGGTGAGTGATCATACCATCATGATTATCTGGGTCATGAAGATCTTTTTTGTACAGTTCTTCTGTGTATTCTTGCCACCTCTTCTTAATATCTTCTACTTCTGTTAGGTCCCTACCATTTCTGTCCTTCATTGAGCCCCTCTTTGCATGAAATGTTCCCTTGGTAGCTCTAATTTTCTTGAGGCGATCTCTAGTCTTTCCCATTCTATTGCTTTCCTCTATTTCTTTGCACTGATTACTGAGGAAGGCTTTCTTATCTCTCCTTGCTATTCTCTAGAACTCTGCATTCAAATGGATATATCTTTCCAGTTCTCCTTTGCCTTTTGCTTCTCTTCTTTTCACAGCTGTTTGTACTTCAGAGTTTTGCTCAAAAGTCAGCTTCTCCCGAGGCCTCAGAGATAAGCTTAGCTAACAGGTCGACCACCACCCCACATTTTATGCCCTTCTTGCCTGCTTCATGCTATCTCCTTGGCCCTTATCACCATTTAGCATATAATGTGAGTTTCTGGTTTATCAGGCCTGATTCGTCAGTTTACTTAGAGGTAATTACTGATTGTCCTCCTGTGCTGGGTGGGCCCTGCTCTAGGTACTGGGCAGGCATGAGTAAACGGGACAACCCAGACCCCAGCTCTCTGGGACGGGCATTCTGGTAAGAACACATGCTGTGGCTTCTCCAGCTCAAGAAAAACAATCCCTCTGCTTGATCTCACTTTTCCTTCTGGCCTCTACCCTGTTTCTACTTTATTTTCTAGGAAAACTCATCAAGAGATGTCTATACCCACTCTTGTCTGCAGACTCTCTCCTCCCATTGGTGCTAACAGGCGCCCGCTCCAGGCCGGCCACCACTGCTCTGACACACTGTCCAGGTCACTGATGAGCCCACGCGGCTGACTCGGGCGGCCAGCTCTCAAGCCTCCCTCCTGTGGCCACCCAGCGGAGTCTGAGCCAGGTGGTCTCTCTGCCCTCCTGGGGGCCTTGCAGGCTTGCTGCCAGGGCGGCACTATCTTCTGGTTCCCCTCCTCGCTCTCCTCTGCTTATTCCTCCTCCCTCCATGATCTGTGATATTGGAGGGCCCTGGGCTTCTCATCTACACCCACCTCTGTATCTTTTGTAATTGTGTTTTAAAAGCCACCTCTATATTTGTAACTCACGACGTTGTAGCTTCAGCCTCAACCACACCTTAATGTTTGGACTTGTAGGTCTACCACCTACCCAAATCCCCATTTGGAGGTCAGGGAAGGGAGGCATCTCAAATTTGTCCAAAGAGAGTGTCTAATCTTCAGCTCCCATGCGAAGTGCAGTAAATACCGGTTAAGGGATTCTAAGGTTTAGTTGGGTAGATAAACAAAATTGTGAGATAGGCTATGATGGAGTACGACTCAATAATAATGGGAATGAACTATCGATACCCACACCAGTATGAATAATCTTAAATACATTCTGCTGAGCTAAAGAAGCCAGGCACAGAGGACGACACACTATGCGAGATCATATGAAAATCCTAGAGAAGGCAAATCTAACCTGTCATGAGAGGCAGCACACCAGTGGCTTCCCGGGGCCCAGGGTGGAGAAGACCATCTGCAGAGGGGCAGGAGGGAACCTGTAGGTGATGGAAAAGTCTGTGTCTTAACTGTGGTAGTGCACACACAGGTGACTGCGTCAACCCACATCCATCCAGCAGGCCCTTAAAAGGCACCAATGTTATTACTATAAAGTTTACCTCAAAAAGGTGACTAAAAGTAGGATGGCTTGTTTAGAATATATAATGATCTAAGTGGACTCTGGAGCAGCTCTAAAGATGTTACTTTAGAATACCAAAACACAGGGCAAGAGTGTATCGTGGCAGGAGTGTAAACTGGTGCGGCCACGGCAGAAAACAATAGAGAGGGTCCTCAAAAAGCTAAAAACAGAACCGCCCAATGACCCAACAGTTCCACTCCAGGGTATGTATCCAGGAAAAAAACGAAAAGACTAATTCAAAAAGACACACGCATCCACTGTTCATCCAGTGTCCACAGGGGCACTATTTACAACAGCTAAGACACGGAAGCAACCCAAGTATCCATCAACAGACAACGGGGAAAGCCACACACAAAACCCTCAGAATGGGAGAAAAGATTTGCAAATGATGTGACCAACAAGGGATTAATCTCCAAAATTTACAAACATCTCACATGGCTCAATGCCAAGGAAAAAACAAACCACCCAATCAAAACAGCGGGCAGAAGGCCTATACAGACATTTCTCCAAAGAAGATACACAGATGGCCAAGAAGCACATGAACAGATGCTCAACACCATTAATTATTAGAGAAATGCAAATCAACACTAACATGAGGTATCACCTCACACCAGTCAGAATGGCCATCATCAAAAAGTCTACAAACAATAAATGCTGGAGACGGAGTGGCGAGAAGGGAACCCTTCTACACTGTCGGGGGCAATATGATTGGTACAGCCACTGTGGAGAACAGTAGGGAGGTTCCTTGAAAAAAAAAAAGCCACCATAAGATCCAGCAATCCCACTAGTGGACACATATCTGGAGCAAACCATGGTTCTGAAAGGACACGTGCACCCCAGTGTTCACTGCGGCACTGTTAGCAATAGCCAAGACACGGAAGCAGCCTAATGTCCCGACAGAGGAGTGGATAACGGAGCTGCGGTATGCATATACAGCCATCAAGAGAGAATGAGAGAATGCCATCTGCAGCAACAGGGATGGACCTGGAGACTACCGTACTAAGCGAGGTAAATCAGACAAAGACAGTGTCACATGGTGTCACTTATACGTGGCATCTAAAGAGACGATCCAAATGAACTTACAAAGCAGAAACAGAGGCAGAGACTCAGCGAGCAGACTTGTGACTCCAGGGGGAGGTGGGGAGGGAGAGGGGTGGACTGGGAGTTGGGGGTTAGCAGACGCAGACTATCCCCTTTAGAACAGATAAGCAAGGCCCTACTGCAGAGCACAGGGAACTGTACGCAGTCTCCTGGGATAAGCCGTAACGGAAGAGAACATTAAAAAGCACTGCATGTGTGTGGCTGAGTCACTTTTCTGCGTAACAGAAATTAGCACAACACTGTAAATCAACTATACTTCAGCAGTAATGAATAAATACGTACACATCTCTATCAACTCTTTTCAACTCATCAGAGTGGTTTTATCACACAGGATCACAAGTTCAATGTAGAGCAGTATTTTCCTTGTGAGTTATATAAGCCATAAACAAATGATCATTAAACACTAATATCATTCAAAATGGATTATGAGGGAAAAATGAACACTTAAATTCTGAGCAGAGGAAATTAGTAACAAAAACCCTTTACATTCTATTTTTGTCCATAAAGGTCTGAGTCATAATTTAGCAGGAGCCTCGAGTATTTACGCTAAACTAAAGCTGCATTGTGGCAGCCACTGAGCAGTCTGTAGAGCTTAGACTGAAAGTTCAATCAGGGCTTGAGGCAGCCTTCTTACAAATGCAAAATACAACAACTAAAAAGGGTTTCTTAGTTAAATGAGATAAGTCTTAAGACTAGGAAAATGTTAAAAAAGAACATTCCACTACTGCATTTTGCTAAGCACATGAATTACACACACACAGTGACACAGCCAGGCAAAAAAGTATTTATATGGTGAAGAATCATCATGTTAATTTATGCAAAAAAATGTCATGTTTGTTTATCTTAATGCAGGGCATAGTTACGTTTTACGGTATCATAAAGACTTTTGATTTATTATTGAACTGGATATACAGAATATTTCAAAGTTGCTATCCAAAAAGAAAAAAATACTAAGTTGAAATTCTACCTAGCAACATAGGTTTTTCAACATAACTTTCTTCCCTATGCATCAAACTAAAGCAAGAAGAAAATATATGGTTTTTAAAAGATACCAAGCCGTTAAAAAAAAAAGTCTGTTTCTGAATTTAATAGCATATCCTGGCCCATTAAATAATGGAATAGTTTTTTGAGAGAGAATGAATTCTGGCCTAAAGTAGCACGGTGTGTGACTGGAATCCTCACTGACAGCTCTAGAAGGACACAGAGCCCCGGGAGGGGCCTGCACAGCGGGACGGTGAGCGGCAGCCCTGCAGGAAGTGGCTGGCTCATGACCGGCTCTGTCTCCCTTGCTTCTCCATCCAATCCCCTCTTAAACACTGCCTTCTGTGTTCTTTTTGGGGGGGTTATCTTACCCTTTATCATTTGTTCCTTCAGTATTTTAATATAAAACCTACAAGAAAAACAACAAATTCAAGGCTAGTATTAAAAGCTTGAAAAAAAGTAACAAATCTTTTCCTCGAATCAGTAAACTCTTCTCAGTGAATAGAATCTTGTGAAGTGGGAATGATTACTTTCTAATAATGTGTTAAAAGCAAGTACTTTCCTTCTGAAGCATTAATGCTTTATGAACTTTACTTTTGTTCATCCTTATAGAATACTGATGCGTCATCCAAGCACAGATACCAGATACCTAATTTCCAATCATTTATCCCAAAACAAACACAAGAAAAGCAGGCCAACGGAAATATAATCGAAACCTCTTGAAAATGAAGTTACTGTGGATGTACCTAAATCAATAAACTATAATCAAAAGCTGAATCTCAGGTCTAGTAACTGATTCTGTGTTGAATAGAGATCTTTTAAAAAGTGTTCTCATTCAACATATAATTTAACAGAATATTCTGTAAACTGACGTGTAAAGATTACATTTATTCTGAGTCCAGGTACTTTCTCAACTGCAGAAGTACAAGGATGCCTCTGCCTTCTTCATCAGTAATACAGATCTATGAAGAGTTATGCTGCAAAAAATGTCTGACTGANGTTCACTGTTAACTTTCATTATAATTGGTAAAAATGATGCCTATAATAGATGGCATTCACATTTTCAACAAATTTATATATATATTTTTTGTTGATCACATAGAGAAAACAATTTAGATTTCATTTTTAAAAATAAGGTTTATTTATAATAAACTGTCTTTAATAATTCTATATTTCTATTCTAGGGAATGCACAACTGTAGACAAAGCTAGCTTTAACATATATTGAAAAGGTGTACTCTTTATATTAATGCAAAACGGTAAGTCTTTCTTTACTATAAAGAATTCTCACTGCCTTTGAACTAAGAATCTGGAGCACTCACAGAGAGGAGTTTAGGATGACCAGCCAGAATCAGTCAGGAGGTTTTCTCTCTTCTCAATTAGGTAACTGAAATAGGAACTCTAGCTCTAAATATCATAAGCAAAGTCTAAATCTTCGAAAAATAAACACAGGGAATATAACAAACTGCTTCAAATACATGCCTGAGGTGAGAAAGGGCTTGTACTTTCATACTGTGGCAGCTTCCAGATGAAATCATCAGTTTTTAATCTTCAGGTTCGTATCTGGAAAGAGATATGTGTTTAATTAAGAGCATAACGTCAACTATGGTACCAAATGAGTTTACCTGAAACACTTCCAGTGATTAAGCCAGTAACGTTGCATCCTTCATCTAAAATCACTGCTGGGGTGCAAGTCAGATTCGTTCAAGGCACGATGGCGGTGAGTCGGAGGATTTCTGGACCACAGAATGGACCAGATAGCCACCGACATACTGTCAGGCTCCAAGCCTCTACCCTATGTGGCATCTACACCCGTGTCAGCTTAGGAGATTATTATTTAATCGAAGGCCTGATGGACACAAACAGCTGATATGACCTTGTGAGTACAAGGTTAACCAACCCCCTTCTCTAAGGAGAAGTTTGATCTGGAATTCACTTTTCAGCTCTGGTACCCTGGAACTCTGATAAAAGTAAAATGTCCGCTGAGTTTCCAGGCAGAACCATTGATGGCAGAAATGACCCTGAGGAGAAAACTCCATCTGGACCACAAGAGCTGTGGCCAACCATACGTCCACGGCAGAAACCAGGGCTTCGGCTTCCCCGCGTGCAGTGAGTTCCTGGACACGTCCCCGCCAGAGTGTCAAGTTACTGTGCCAGAAACACCGCTCCTACGTGGGGCATGGACTTTTAAGGCACGCGAGCTCTGGCATCCGCACACGGATCTCACTTTGTAGCACCTGAATTGTCACGAGGGGGCTTCTCTGGTGACTCAGATGGTGAAGAACCCACCTGCCAATGCAGGAGGTGCCAGAGACTCAGGTTTGATCCCGGGGTTTGGAAGATCCCGTGGAGAAAGAAGCAGAAACCCACTCCAGAATTCCTGCCTGGAAAATTCCGTGGACAGAGGAGCCTGGCAGGCTACAGTCCACAGGGTCACAAAGAGTCAGACACGACTGAGCAATTAAGCAACAAAAGCGTCACGTGGGAGCAGTGTGAGCAGGCGCTGGACGGCAGCAAGGACGCCACTGAGCAGCGACGCCTGGCGCCGCCCTGCCCAGCATCCCGCTGAGCGAGTGCGGGGCGAAGGCAGCCCAGTGGGCCCTGAGCGGCCCCGAAGGCCCAGCGGAACCTGAAAAGAAACCCGAGGGGGTGTGGCGAGTGAGGCCTGGCCAGAGCCCCTTTGCCTTCCCCAAACAGAGGCTGCTGGACTGCATGACAGAGACCCCACGGGTCTGGCCTCTCTGCCCTGAGAGCAGACCTAAGGAAGGACAGACACCAGCCCGGCAGGGGACCATCCGGGGGCAGGGGCAGCACAGCTTACTTTGCCAGTCTTTTCCTCAGGTCTTTGATTTGGTCATTCTTCTTGGTAAGAATCTCCTTCATGTTTCGAAAAGCTGCTGTTTGTTGGAATTTCTTCTCTAATTCCTACATACGGAAAAATTTCAGTCCATTAATAAGAAATAGTTAAGGAAAGAAAGAACACATCTGATGAAAATATACATTTTTGCCCTAGTTTACTAATACTTTGCTTATTTTCTAATTTATTTTTAATGTATTTATATAAAATTAAGACTATTCAAACTTTAAAAATATATTCTTTCAAGTGAGAAGCCAATAAAATGGTAACATTCCCCAAGTACAATATTAACAAATAACGCAAACATACTATGCCTCAGAGATGGGAAATCTATTTGAAACAGTAAATTCATTTTCAGATAAAACAGACATGCTCTTCTTTCTAAATCCCAAAGTAGCGCCAGTAAAATTTTAAGAGGATTTTAAATTTAATTACAGTTTAGCTTGTATATTCGTAAGAGTCTAATCACTGAAGTGAAAAGAACAGTTCTCTGCATACTGCTTGTAAATTAAGAAACAGGGACAGACCCCTTCAGAAAAACACCCGCCAACCCTCTGCCAACTGTGAACGGGATGGCCAGGAAGAGCAACAGGGGAATGCAGGGTGCTGGGTGTGCGCATGCACCAGGAGGGGCACAGGCTTTTCATCACTACAGACATTTTGGGGTCAAAGAGCAATCTTTCTACCAAAAGGGGTCAGTGTTTTAGAACACAAAGTGCCTAACGCCTTGAGAAAAAATAAAGTGAATCTGCAGCCATCCGCATTTCCCTCAGCCACACTGCACTCATCGCTCAGTCCCAGGTGGACAGACAAACCTGACCTTCTCAGCCATGCTCAGCTGCTCCTGGACCCTCAGTAGGTCGTGCTTGGCCGTCGCTAGATTCTCTTCCAGGGACTTCTGGTTTTCTGTCTGGTCATTAAGTGTCTTCTGAAACTCACTCTTCAAAGCAGCAACTGTGTTTTCCAAGTCACTCAAGTCTTGGGCCTTTATAAAATCCTGTGAAAAATACGTACATCCACTAAGTTCACGCTGACATCCTAAAGAGTAACGGCTTTAGACTCAACACCTCAGCGATGGAAAGAGAGGAGGCTGTGTGCTGCGTGTGCACGCCAGCCTCTCCCGCCAGCCTCCCCGACCGCTGCAGTCCTGGAGGGTCACTCGGCACCCAGTGCCTGCTCACTGCACACACACACGGCCGCTCAGCGGTCACTGACTTCCAAGTATGTCAAATATGATTTATGAGCTGTTGGTACTCCAATGGGAGAACGAGAGAGGTGAGATCCTAAATTTGACAAGGTTGTGTTTCCCAGAGTTGGGGTGACATGTTTCACAATATTATATGAGCCTAATTAACGCTTATTGAGGATATGGCTTGCTACATTTATAAGACAATTTTTTATCTTAATTTGAGATACACATATTCGTACACTTTGTCTGTGTAACATAAGCAGTTGGATCTTCTCTCTACTTGGATCATGTTTTCTACCAGATACCATTTATAATGTAACGAAGAGTAATATTAATAAGACAGAAAAATGGTCTGTAATTGGTAGCTATGAAGATGGGGCACTACTATCAACAAAAGAAAAATTCCTTATTTTTGAAATCTGGTCTTGAAAATGATTTTACTTCACTGTATCTCTGTATGTATTTTGCTTTTGCCAAATCTTGAAAGAGTAAAATTGGAGCAAAGTCTTCAATGGCTTATAAAACAAATTTATCACCCAAAAATGCAACTGTTTTACAGAGTATTCAGCTGTTTTATAAATTTATGGTCCTTTGATTGAAAAATCATATATATTTCCTTTCATTTTAGCCATGTAAGAAGTATCCTTTTATTTTAAAGAAGCATCTACAGACGAAATAATGTAATGCCTGAAATTCATTTCAAAAAAACATGGGGGAGAAGAGAAGAAAGTAGAGGTTAGCATCAGACAGGCTGGCCACGCCGTGGCGACTGAGCGGGAAAGTTGAGTGGCGAGTGCCTGGCTAACATCATACTATTCTTCTATTCTTATACATGTTTGAAAGTTTCCACAGAAAAAGGTCTAATGAAGCAAGTTTGGGGATTATTTAGTAGACATTTACAATGGCACTAAACCCACTAGGAGAGTCAGTGCTGCAATGAAGATTCAATCAGACAGCCCTGCTGACGGGGCCCTGCAGCATCTCATCTCGGTGCAAAGACCACACGAGGCAGAACTGTGCGCACGATGACTTCCAGGGTGGAGCGGGACTCGGGCACTCCACTCAGACAAACCTGGAGAACTTGAACACAGTTTCACTGTTTCACCCAAGCTGTGCTAGATACAGATGGACCTGAAGATGCACAACTAATTAATTCATTTCATTTGATCATACTCCTGAAGGGAAATTTAAGTAAAAATAAGCTCTGTATAATAAAACCCAAATTCAAATCCCTGGTGGCGCAGTGGTAAAGAACCTGCCTGTCAAAGCAGGAGGCCTGGGGTTTGATCCCTGGGTCGGGAAGAACCCCTGGAGGAGTAAATGGCAGCCTACTCTGTATTCTTGCCTGGGAAAGCCCATGGACAGAGGAGCCTGGCGGGCTACAGCCCATGGGATTGCAAAGCCTTGGACAGGACTTAGTGACTAAACCACAGAAATAAATCCTATTAACTAAGAACTCTTCCATTCTTTTCTCTTTCCTATTGGAATTGGAATGGGAAAGTGAAAGGGGAAAGAACTTAAAAAAAAAAAATTAAGCAAATCTTAGATGCCCATGTGCTCTGGGACACGTGAAGCACGTGAGCCATGCATGTGCCTCCTCCGCCCTGAGCAGGCGCTCATGCTGCCTTTCCTGGACAGGTCTGTCTCGATGCAGGGCAGCAGCGGCGGCCTGCCTCTCAGGGAGTGGCCAGCGGTGGGGCATGATAGTAACTAAGACTTCATGTAAGTTCCTAACTTGATTCTATCTGAAACATGTGAAAAAGCTAAGACTGATTTCACCTTTTGATTCCCGTGCTCAAGCTGTAAATCTTGCAGCGCTCTCTCCAGCTTTGACTTCTCATCCAATGCACCTGTCGCCTAAAATCAAGAGTGAACAGAAAACATTCAACATTCAGTCTGTAAGGAATGCTTCCAATAATTTTAAGTATTTCTCAGTTACCTGGGATTCAATGGTCTTTAGTCTTGACTTCAATTTCTCATTCTCTTCTTGAAGTCTTATAATTTCCTTTGTGAGCAAATTCAAGTTTTACTATGTTAGCCAAAGTACTTTTCATCCTTGAAACTACTTGTTTCACTCATACTTTTAATTTTTAAATTACATAGAAACTCCAGAGTCTGCATGCCCTGGCTACAGGTAACATCCCAGCTTCACCCAGCCCACTAGCCTCAACATCTGTGAGTCATCTCTGGCTCTAAGACTTCTAGTTCCTTCCTTCACAGTCTCTCAGACTGTTTTCAGCCCTCTATTCTCAGCCTTTTCCCAAAGTCCCCTCCTCTGCCATCTCTCACCTAGCTGATCCTGAAACTCTTGGTCTGTTCTTGCCCTACACAGCACGGCACCTGCACCTATCCTCAAAGCGTAGCCACCACCATTCCATACCCTGTGTCCAGCCCCCAGCGGTCCCTGTGAGCGGAGGCCCACGGCCCTGGCTCGTCAGCAGCTCCGCCACGAGCAGTGCCTGCCAGTGCAGGCTCATCATGCCCCGGCGCACACACCGCCGCCCGGTGGGGCCCGCGCTCTGCTCCCAGGCACGCCAGCCTCCGCCCTGCCTCGGGCTGCCGCCCACTCTCCTCCCCCGCTGCTCGTGCCCCTTCTCTGCCGACAGTTCACTGCGCCTTTGCCTTTCAGCCCAGCCTGGGCACCACCGTGCCCAAGAGCCAGTCCTCCTCGGCTCTCATCCACGTGGCGCTGTGTCTTCCCTGCCACCCTGTGGTACAAAGGTCAGCAGCCTCCTGTCTCCGTTTCGAGAATGTTAGTTATCCCTTCCCAGCCAGACTGTAAAGTCTTGAGGGAAAAAGGCCAGGTATTACTCTCCTTTCTACGTAACAACATCTAGCATAACGTTGAAAACACAAGTCATGAAAAATAGCTGCATGTTGGTAATCATTTTTTATAAACCTCTTACTAAGTACCATTAAGGACGACTACTCTGATGGACGAATCACCCTCAGTGGACAGAAGCCAGGCCTTCCACCCCGTCTCCAGCTAGAGCCGCGCAGGCGGCCAGCACACACCCTGAGAGCTGCCGTTCCTCGCAGTGACGGCGACATTACCTTGTTCAGGAGTTCTGCCGCTCCACCTTCGTGAAGTGGAGCAAGTTTTGGCTTCATGCTGTCTATGATGGACTGAAATGAAACAAACCAAACTGAAATCACCACCAAATAAAGCGCATGTAAGCACTGAACCCTTGTACTTCCTAAGTGGCAGACACTGTGCAAACCTACCAATGGGATGTTGGCTAGACCTTTACTGGTTTACTTCTCTACTACGCACCAGTGCTTAGGACAGAGCCTGGCCCACAGTGCCCAGCGAAAGTTAGATAAAAATGAAACCCATCCTCCTTGTATCTTAAACAAACAAACAAAACAAACAAGTGGAAGAGAAAGGTGAGAGGGACAGTAGTCAAAGCCAGAGCAGATAAAGATCCTAGTACCTAGGGACTGAGGTTTTAATACGGTGGGAGCTGGAAGCAAGATTTCTGCACAAACCCCCCAAAATTGCAATAATGATGAGGATTTAGGTAAACTACATTGCAGATGAATAACTTGACACAACTCAATACATACATTCTACGATATGTATTAAAGCAAAAGAACTCATGCCTCTGAACCAGAACTTTCTTAGCTAGAAATAAGTTCCAAAGGAACAATGAGAAAACTCTTATGTACGTGTACATTCATGGATTCATCTCGGCAGGGTTTTACTACGCAACGCCAGAGCATTCATGGTGCGTGCACACGATGGAAGGGTCACTGTAGATAAGAAGGCTGATTAAGAGAGAAGTAGGGAATGACCAGCACTGTCCCCACTCGAGAGATGAGGAGGACGAGGCTCAGCCATCTCAAGGTCCCCCGGCTGGGGAGTGGCAGTGCCAGGATGCTGCGTGAAGAGTCTGCACAAGCTGGAGGCAGGTGGACTGAAGGGGTGCTGTGAGCATGTGCACGCATGGTGTGAGGCAGCAGACAGAAGCAAGCTCTTCATGGTAACTACCAAAGCTTTTCTTTCACCTAAAAATCCACAAGGCAACTTTTGAATTCTGGTCTTGAGCTGAATGCTTTTGCTTGAGAGTTCTCCCTTCAGCCTCTGAATGTTCTAAGCAATTTGAGGATGCTAAACAGTGGCTATTAAGATATGGACCGATTCCGCGGCCGGCCTTGGCCGGAGCCGCAGCAAGAAAAAAAAAATAAGATATGGACCAAAAATTACCTTTTTATTTGAAGATGTAAATTCCGCTTTTTCAAATTCTGCAACTTGCTCTAATAATTCTCTTGAAGATAAAAGAAAATATGAAAAAAATAATTGTTTAAAATAGATTTGTATCATACGCACAAGACAAAAGCACTGGTATCAACCTATTACATGCCAGAGACAACAGGGCGAGATGAACAAAACTTTGTCACATCAAAAATGGTACTGGTTACTAAAGGTAGAAGAACTAAGTTCCACGCACTCAAATCTGAATCCCCATAGCACCTAGTATTTTGTACTTACTGAGTGTACAATATAATTGCCAGAATTAAACTACAATGTTAATGTCATGTCTGAAGTTTGTAGTCAACACTGTATTTTTGAGGCACTAAAGGGAAATTGAAGAAAGTAGGGAAAACCACTAGACCATTCAGGTATGACCCAAAACAAATCCCTTATGATTATACAGTGAAAGTGAGAAATAGATTTAAGGGACTAGATCTGATAGCCAGAGTGCCTGATGAACTATGGATGGAGGTTCGTGACATTGTACAGGAGACAGGGATCAAGACCATCCCCAGAAAAAGAAATGCAAAAAAAGCAAAACGGCTGCCTGAGGAGGCCTTACAAATAGCTGTGAAAATAAGAGAAGTGAAAAGCAAAGGAGAAAAGGAAAGATATTCCCATTTGAATGCAAGTTCCAAAGAATAGCAAGGAGAGATAAGAAAGCCCTCCTCAGTGATCAGTGCAAAGAAATAGAGGAAAACAATAGAATGGGAAAGACTAGAGATCTCTTCAAGAAAATTAGGAACATTTCATGCAAAGATGGGCTCAATGAAGGACAGAAATGGTATGGACCTAACAGAAGTAGAAGATTTTAAGAAGAGGTGGCAAGAATACACAGAACTGTACAAAAAAGATCTTCACGACCCAGATAACCACGATGGTGTGATCACTCACCTAGAGCCAGACATCCTGGAATCTGAAGTCAAGTGGGCCTTAGGAAGCATCACTACGAACAAGGCTAGTGGAGGTGATAGAATTCCACTTGAGCTATTTCAAACCCTGAAAGATGATGCTGTGAAAGTGCTGCACTCAATATGCCAGCAAATTTGGAAAACTCAGCAGTGGCCACAGGACTGGAGAAGGTCAGTTGTAATTCCAATTCCAAAGAAAGGCAATCCAAAGAATGCTCAAACTGCCACACAGTTGCACTCATCTCACACACTAGTAAGGTAATGCTCAAAATTCTCCAAGCCAGGCTTCAACAGTATGTGAACTGTGAATTTCCATATGTTCAAGCTGGTTTTAGAAAAGGCAGAGGAACCAGAGATCCAATTGCCAACATCCGCTGGATCATTGAAAAAGCAAGAGAGTTCAGAAAAACATCGCTTTCTGCTTTATTGATTACACCAGAGCCTTTGACTGTGTGGATCACAACAAACTGGAAAATTCTGAAAGAGATGGGAATACCAGACCACCTGACTTGCCTCTTGAGAAATCTGTATGCAGGTCAGGAAGCAACAGTTAGAACTGGACATGGAACAACAGACTGGTTCCAAATAGGAAAAGGAACACTTTAAGGCTGTATATTGTCACCCTGCTTATTTAACTTAAATGCAGAGTACATCATGAGGAACACTGGGCTGGAGGAAGCACAAGCTGAAATCAAGATTGCCAGGAGAAATATCAATAACCTCAGATATGCAGATGACACCACCCTTATGGCATAAAGTGAAGAGGAGCTAAAGAGCCTCTTGATGAAAGTGAAAGAGGAGAGTGAAAAAGTTGGCTTAAAATTCAACATTCAAAAAAATCTAATATCAAGGCATCCGGTCCCATCACTTCATGGCAAATAGATTGAGAAACAGTGGAAACAGTGGCTGACTTCATTTTTGGGAGCTCCAAATCACTGCAGATGGTGACTGCAGCCATGAAATTAAAAGACTCTTGCTCCTTGGAAAGAAAGTTATGACCAACCTAGACAGCATATTAAAAAGCAGAGACATTACTTTGCCAACAAAGGTCCACCATGATTTTTCCAGTAGTCATGTATGGATGTGCTGCTGCTGCTAAGTCACTCAGTCGTGTCCAACTCTGTGTGACCCCATAGACGGCAGCCCACCAGGCTCCCCCGTCCCTGGGATTCTCCAGGCAAGAACACCGGAGTGGGTTGCCATTTCCTTCTCCAATGCATGAAAGTGAAAAGTGAAAGTGAAGTCGCTCAGTCGTGTCTGACTCTTCGAGACCACAGGGACTGCAGCCCACGAGGCTCCTCCATCCATGGGATTTTCCAGGCAAGAGTACTGGAGTGGGGTGCCATAGCCTTCTCCGGTATGGATGAGAGAGTTGGACTATAAAGAAAGCTGAGCGCGGAAGAATTGATGCTTTTGTTTTTTCTTTTTGAAATTTTTTTTTTAATTGATGCTTTTGAACTGTGGTGTTGGAAAAGACTCTTGAGAGTCCCTTGGCCTGCAAGGAGATCCAACCAGTCCATCCTAAATGAGATCAGTCCTGAGTGTTCATTGTAAGGACTGATGCTGAAGCTGAAACACCAATACTTTGGCCACCTGATATGAAGAACTGACTCATTTGAAAAGACCCTGATGTTGGGAAAGACTGAAGGCAGGAGGAGAAGGGGACGACAGAGGATGAGATGGTTGGGATGGCATCACCGACTCAATGGAGATGAGTTTGAGTAGACTCTGGGAGTTGGTGATGGACAGGGAGGCCTGGCATGCTGCAGTTCATGGGGTTGCAAAGAGTCAGACACGAATGAGCGACTGAACTGAACTGAAAGGGAAACTGCTCTAATATAATATACATTGTTATCTGGTAGAGGTTCAGGGAAAACTGGTTTTAATAGAATAGCCTGGGAAAAATGGAATTAGTTCACATCTACTGAGTATGGTAAATTCTCAAGGAAAACGGATAGTTTCCACTTGAACATTTCCTCTTATTTGCAAAAGTACGTGGATGCTGACTATACAAAAGCTTTTACAGTGAATGGTAGTTAACTACTCTTTTAAGCTTCTTAACAGGTCAATTTCTCAAAGTTTTCTCATCAATTACCTACTGACAGTTGCCAGAGCCAGTGATGCTCAGCACGGACTGTGAGCCGCGCTGCCTCTGTGCTTAGCAAATGGCCCCTAGGCTCCAGGTCACTCTTTCCAGATGTCTGGCATGACTTTTCCCAGAGTGAGTATCAATTTCACTGATTTTAACATACTTTAAAAAAATAAGGGAGCTTTTTGATGTTGTTCAGCTTACAAAACTCTCTAAGAAAACTTTCCCTATTTTAAAGATTGGTATATAATTTTAATGCAATTAATAAAAGTAAACTTCCCATATTACTAAGTGTGATCTGATGATAGTTGAATTTTTCAAATCTGTTTCATAACTTCTATTTCTTAGTTGACCTATCTCTAGAAACTTACTACAATATTGAGCAGGTGCCGAAGGATTGATGCTTTTGAACTGTGGTGTTGGAGAAGACTCTTGAGAGTCCCTTGGACTGCAAGGAGATCCGACCAGTCCATTCTGAAGGAGATCAGCCCTGGGATTTCTTTGGAAGGACTGATGCTAAAGCTGAAATTCCAGTACTTTGGCCACCTCAAGTGAAGAGTTGACTCATTGGAAAAGACTCTGATGCTGGGAGGGATTGGGGGTGGGAGGAGAAAGGGACGACAGAGGATGAGATGGCTGGATGGCATCACTGACTCGATGGACGTGAGTCTGAGTGAACTCCAGGAGTTGGTGATGGACAGGGAGGCCTGGCGTGCTGCGATTCATGGGGTCGCAAAGAGTCGGACATGATCGAGCGACTGAACTGAACTGAACCAAAGCTACTATGAGGAATAATTACTAATCACCTTCAGAGCAGTCTCACAGACCTCAAGGCCTTTATCACAGTGGAAGCAGGACACTCTGAGGAGGACTCGGAGTGGCACCTAACGGATGTCTCATTAGCTGGACGCATTGCTGTCAGGCTACCCAAATTTTCTCGCACACTATGCTCAAGAAAAACGGCAGCAGAGACAGGCGCGTGCTTTCAAGCTCATCCGGGGGCCTCTATGGTCACAACTGTGGAAACAGATATTATTACCTGTTTTCAAGTTCAGAGATGTCTGTCTGCAGCCTGAGGTACCACTTCTCGGCCTGTGAGAAAAGCTGCCGCAGAAGCAGCACGTTGGTGTAGGCTGTGTTGATGAGCTCAGACTCCACCTCGCTGTGGACCACAGCCTGCAGCCCACTCAGCACCTCAGAGACCTCGTCGACGGTGAAGGTCTCCTCCACAAGCCTGAAAAACAACCACAATCCAAAACCTCTGCGTAAACAACAGAAACCATTTACGATGAAAAACAAAACTAAGAAGCCCCGAACGTGTCATCGAAGGGATGAAAAGGTTAGAGTGAAAGTCTCTCTGGGAACTATCTTCTTTATTCGTGAAACAGTTTGAAAATAATTTAGATCAATTAGTTTTTGATGTCTGGTTAAATGATTAAACTGTGCTCGCTCTTCAAATGTGCACATCCTTTCATACAAGTTATCTGCTCAGAAACAAGCCCCAAACTATCTAATTTTTCTTCAGCTTTTTGGCGAAAATTAGCTTCATCGCATTTAATTATTTCATAAGTCACCTGAGAGGTGTAATTCCTCCCTTTCTTTGTATTAGTTGTCTAGCATTTCAAAGACCTTATAGGCTATTCACAAGTTAGTAAATGCCTACAAGAAAATTAGTGCTAATTATGTATTGCTTTTCTTAGCATCTTGAGACCTGAAGGAAAAAACCCCAGTTAAAGCTCCATAAAAATGAACATCATCAAAAGTATCAAAACCTCACTCTTTCACAGAGAATGTCTGGGTTGGAAGGGAACTCCAAAGGCATTTGCTTCAATCCCCTCACTTCGCAGATGCAACACGGGCTCAGGAGGTGGAGGTGACGCACCCAGCGTCCCACTGGGGTGTGACTCAACCCCACAGTCACTTCCAGGGATCTCGGAAACATGCCGAACAACTGCACCCTTGGGAAAGCATCCATGCAGGCCTCCTACTGTCGGTGACAGGCTTATAGAACAGTCCTCTCCACTCCCTGCCTCCACCCGCAAGGTCCTTTAACCTTCAGCCACCCAGTGGATGAAGAGCTACAGCCCTGACGCTGGTCATCCTCTCCCTTACTCCAAAAGGAAGAAGGACATGTTGTGTCCAAAAGGACACAATGCAGGGAGCCCCACCAAACTTCTCTCAGTTATGCTCAAGTTAATGTTATTTGATCTACCAAGCTTTAACGTGTTGTTTACCAAGCAGAATTTAACAACTCTTAAAAACCCAGAAGTTTAAGTCCCAATTAAAAATATCAACAATCTTCCTGTATTCTTTAATACAACTAAATCTGCTTAAAAATATGTTGCTTTTTGAGCAACCCAAGTTCATTACTATGAACAGCAATTAAGGTACTCCAAACTCCAATGTGTAAAGTAAATAAAGAAGTACCTTCTTTGGCTATCTCACAGCCTCACCAACCAAGACTGCTGCGTACAGCTGCTGTGAGTCAGGAAGCCAGATGATCAGACTAGATTAATAAACTGAACAGATAAGTCTACAGCTGATGGTCTCTGCCACTGAGTGACATTAAGAGCTTACCACAGCTGCAGGTCACCTAGAGACCCTTTTTATTTGTGTCCCCGCATCCAGGTGTGCCAAAGTCTGATCCCCAAGCAGCCTGAGGTCTCTCTATTATTCAGTCCTTTTGGCTGGTTTCCATTATCCTCTACCACTAAATTTTCTATGGACTTTTATTATCTCCCATTATTGGTCCAAACAAGCGAATTATCACCTCTTGCTGCAAGTCGGCTAGAATTTTGGTACTAGTCAGTAATCTTTTCATGGTTTCCTGCTGTTTTCTCCTCGTCTGTTTCAATATAAAACTGTATAGGTATTTTCTTGCTAAATGCCATGTCTTATGGTTATACTCTTTTAATTCATAACTCAAGTAATTAAAGTTCTGGAATCTCTACTACAGCAAGCCAATTATTAACCCACTAGCACTTAACAATTTTCTGACTGCCCTTCTGAAACTGTGCAATCCCTTAACTATCCTATGGGGATGTTTAATAACAGATTACTCCCACCATAATCTGATTTCTTGAATTTTATGTATCCGTAAGGTTATGTGTAGCTGCTCACAATGGATAACTGATCGTATCCTGGCAGTGGTCTGAATGGCCTCTGCTACAGCTGCCCCACTCTGGCTACCAGAAAGGATGGCTGTCACTTCCCACTGGGTCTCCTCAGAATTCTCGGATACCTGCTCTCCTTGAGGTCTTGGAAGCAGGAATCCACCGTTTTGAGTCTCAAGCCTCTTTTTGAGCGAGCAAAACGCATGTAATTAATAACTTCATTTTGATGGTGTTCATTTAGACCCAACTCTGCCTGAAAGAGAGAAGTAATTTGTTAGTCTTGAAAATATAATACAGGAACCAACAATGAAAACGTACAGACTCTCGTGTGGTGCAGACTGCTAGATGTCTACTAGACGCTGTTCCTTCCGTCTTTCCAGACACATGGCTTGCTGTTGGTTAGTCGTTAAGTCGCATCCACCTCTTCTGTGATCCCTGGACTGCAGCCCATCAAGCTCCTCTGTCCATGGGATTTCCCAGGCAAGGATACTGGAGTGGGTTGCCATTTCCTTCTCCGGGGATCCTCCTGACCCAGGGATCAAACCCACATCTCCTGCATTGGCTGCCCAACTAGAAAACACTCTGTAGCACTCTTGAAGTCAGGCGTGATCACGTGACTACTTCTCAGCAACAGATGGGGACAGAGGAATGAAAGCTATTTCTAAAGCCTTAATACACAGGGCACATGTCTGCCACACCCTATTTCTCTGGAAGCTGGAGGTGAGACTCTGCTGAACCATGCAGACAGCACGATGGCCTCAGGGCTGGGGGAGCAAGATGAAAGGGAACTGTACCCCGAATAACCTCACGGAGCAGCACAGACCCACATACCTGAGATGAGCAGTGAGAAGGCTGTTAAGTGTGAGAGAAATAAACTTCTGTATTCTTTAAAGCACATTTTATAAAACAAACAAAAAAAAACCCCTCTATTAAAGCAACTTACACCCCACTCCAGTACTCTTGCCTGGAAAATCCCATGGACAGAGGAGCCTGGTAGGCTGCGGTCCATGGGGTCGTGAAGAGTCAGACACGACTGAGCGACTTCCCTTTCATTTTTCACTTTCATGCACTGGAGAAGGAAATGGCAACCCAGTCCAGTGTTCTTGCTTGGAGAATCCCAGGGACAGGGGAGCCTGGTGGGCTTCCGTCTATGGGGTCACACAGAGTCGGACACGACTGAAGTGACTTAGCAGCAGCAGCAACCTTATTCCATCTCACACAGCCTTAAAAAGTATATTTGGTTTTGAAGCAGCCATCAATTGCTCTTGCTTTTAAACCAGATAAGAGCTTCACAACTATAAGCTAGAGACTGATGAAGTTCTTTTTCATGTTATAGCTACACTGAAAATTACAGAAGGAAATTATAAAATTGAACATCTACTGCAGGGGACTAATTAAGTTACAATTCTCTTTAAGAGTAATTTGATGTGTCACAGCCTTCTTATGGGAGACAACGGTATACTCTGCAACCCTCTTTTCCAGGCTTATCTCTTACTTTCAGCACGCAGGGCTGCCTCCAGCGTTGTGGAGGACACCGCCAAGGTCACTGGGCACAACCTCCTTCACGCTCTAAGCCCCTCACCATGGCTTTGTTGCGTCGACATGCATCCTGACCTGCAGATGTAGGACATGAGACTACAAGGGCCACAATCTCGTCCCTCTGGTTCCCTGAGTATCCTCAGGACTCCTCACAGTGCCTGGCACACAGTGGACATGTGCCTAACAAGTGAGCTGATAAGAGTTCCTTCTTTTGAAAGTAATTCATGGCTTTAATCTGTTCTCTTTCAAGCTCCCGGGGGGCTTCAACCAATCACTTCTCCTCTCAACACTCTACAGAGGTTTCTTCTTCCCTTCAGACTACAGAAAGGCTGCACACAAACCTCATTCATGTGAAACCAAAACAAAACCGTAGGTTCCCTCCAGCTACCACTGCATTTCTCTAGCTCTCTTCTACTCTTGTGTTTCCATTCTAAATGCTGCTCCAACCACCTTTGCAAAGCTCACCAGCAACTTAATAACAAGTCCAACTACTGTGGCTGGTGCTTCGCTGTCTGCTGACCTGCTCCATTCTCTGCCTGCTAACCCCACCTTCCCTTCTTGATCGAACCGGTAGCCTTCTCTTCTTGAGCTTGCGTCTTAAGCAGCTGCACTTCCCAGGACGCTGCCCTTAGACCCTTACTCTTGTTGCTCTATATCCTCTCCTGGATGACATGATCTCTTTCAAGGTGTTACCTACAAGCATCTCTCAAGTATCACAGGCTGGCCTACAGACCAGTACCCCCAACCACATGAACGGCTCCATCAAGTCTTTTTCTCCCCCACATTATTTTTAATACTTCTGTTAAAGTTCAGTAAATTAAGAATTACCCAAGATATCATGATGCTCTCTAATGGTTACCTATCCGGTAGACTGCTTCAAAACAACCAGTTGGGGTATTCTGGCCAATGTAAACCAACGCATTTGCGGTATGTACTTACTTCCTGACTCTACCTTATTTGATTAAACTGGTAATTAACTTTTTGCCTTAGGGCTAGACAATCTGAATGGAAATAAGGAATAAGTTTCTTATGTTTTAGTCTACATGGACTGTTAGCCAACTCCTTGAACTATTTCAAATGTCAATGTCAAATTTCTAATTTCTAATGTTAAACATTAGAAACAGTAATGATGACAACATCTAAAAGTCATTCGGAAGTTACAAAGTGCACAGCATCATCTCATTTAGTCCTCAGTACAACCCTATGAAAAAGTAAATATAAACCTACTTTACAGATAGAAAACTGAGGTCCAAAGAAATTTTTTTTCTCTATGCTATTGAATTGGCAAGTGGGAGAGCAGAGACTTGAACCAGGAAATCTAACTCCAAAGTCCACACTCTGCTTTTCAAATCCTTTTTGGAAAAATGGCATAATTTAAATAAATAAAAGAACACAGATATGTTACAGTTGCAAATCAACCTGAGTTGTAACTCACAAGAAGACACATCTCCACCAGGCATTTGAAATAAACCTCAATATATACATTAGAAACGATGTTTTATCTATACTCAGGTAAGTGTCAGCAAGAATATCCTACAATTGGAAATCTCAAAATGATGTCACAACTTGCTAAAAAAAAATCTCATAGAGTTTCAATTATTCTTACTTACAGTGTTAAATCTATACTCATAAGCCCTCCATACTCCTCAAACCCTTTCTCTAACCCCATTTCCCAAGATGCTGTTAAGAATACTCCTATTCAGTCAGATTAGTCGGCTTACCAGCCTTGAACATTCTATACTTTCACTCTAATTACCCCAATCCTTGACTAAAAGCACCTCTCCATTCCTATTCAAGAATCTGAATCCGACCCAGTGGTGAATGCTTAACCAGAGGCATTGGTGAGGGTTGGGGTATGAAACTGATTTGCAGCCCTTGCTAATTTCCAGTGCAAAATCTCCCAGCATGGCTGGTTTCAAGCTATCAACATGTCACTGCACTGCAGAGGTGACAAGAAATGCATATAATTGGCTCTCAGAGGTATAAGCACGCTCCAGAAATCCACCAAATTCCTACCCATCCTTCAAGATCAAACCTTTTTTACCTACTCTGTGAAGCCTCCCAACATGCCCTCATGAACTCTAGTTATGCCTTCCTCCAAAAATTAGCACATAGGTGGATGAGGTGGTTGGATAGCATCAACGACTCAACGGACATGAATTTGAGCAAACTCCGGGAAATAACAAAGGCCAGGCGTGCTGCAGTCCATGGGGTTGAAAAGTTAGACACGACCTAGTGACTAAACAAAAACTATTAGCTGTCTTTTTCCCCTTAGGTATTGCTCCTTCAAATAGACTGTAAGCTCATCACAGCATGAATCATTTCTTACACCATACAGTTTCCTCATAGAGTGCCTTGTGCAGATAAATGCCCAATGCATGTCTATTCTCTTCTGTCAAGTAAAGATTGCCCCCAGACCAAGAAGAAAAATTACTGAAACTGAGAATGAAATTTAGAACAAAAGACAGAAAAGTTAGTCTAAAATGGATGGGAGTGAAGAAAGGGAGCAGAAATAAGCAGCTGATTTCAGTAGCAGAAATAGCATTCGCCTGGGAAACGGAATGACAGCAGATAAGAACGCGAGCAGATGTCAATTTTCTTGTGACATCGCCATTTTTTCAATCTGTTCATGATATTTTATAGAAACCAACAGAATGTGTGGGACAGGCTCCAAGAATGGTAGGGAATGGTTTGTTTCGTTCACAGTTGTACCCTCAGCTGCAAGAGTGCTTGGTATACACCGTGGGCTAAAGAGGAATTCTGGTTGCGGAAGTATTTCAGCAGCCTATTTCGGTGCCCCCAACTCTGGCTTCATCTTTTTTTTTTTCTGTGTCTTGTTCTAAGGACGGCTGCTGTTTAAGCTGGCATTCTGTATCCGCTGGAATGACAAATGGGATTATGTTCAAGCATCCAGGAAAAACATGCCTTCTTTTGAACAGGTCAGAACGCAAGGAATGTCACTCAAGTTTTCTCAGGTACAAAATGGGGCCTGGGGATTCTTGTATCACTCTCACATAAGAAAGTTGTATTCAATCACGTTCTTCCTCCTCGGCTCGTTAACATAATTAATACTGCCAAAGGGGGTGTGTGT
>SJYQ01004013.1:233607-252508 GCA_006410935.1 Redunca redunca
GTCCCAGACTTAATTCTCTCCTCTCCAAGACTTCCTACTTGGCTGAAATAGACCACCGGCACCAGAGCTGCCATGTTCCTGGACAGAGCTTTGAACAACCCGCTCCCCACTGCTATTTCTTCTTCTTACATTTTTGGTAAAAAAAATCTCTAATATAGCGCCTTTTCCCTTAAAAAATAAACAACAACAACAACAAAAAAAAAACAACCGCAAACGGAAACTGGTGAAAGAGCAGTGTATTTCAAACTGTTATACCTAGAATCATCAGGGGAAAGTATTGTACAAATGCTTTGCGTGGCCTCACCTCCAGAAATCCTGAATCACGAAGTCAAGCTTGGGTCTTTGGAATCTGCAGTTTTTACCGACCTCCAGGGCTGACTGTGGACCACTGTTTACGAAGCACTGTCCTAGGGAGTTCCCTGGTGGTCCAGTGGTTGGAACTCTGGACTCCCAATCAGGGGACAGTGGTTCTATCCCTGGTGAGGGAATTAAGATCCCACATGTTGCATGGTGTGGCCAAGAAGACAAAAAAGAACCACTGTTCTGGAAGAGGCAGAGGTCTAGAAAGAGATGGATTATGTCAGTGGGGTAGGGGGAGTGTTGGGCTTGGGTAGGTGAAAGCCAATGAATGGGCCTAGGCCATTCAGGAGGCACTTCAGAGGCTCAGAAGACAAACGCAAGCGGATACAATCACTGGGGAGTCAGCCTGTTAACTAGAATGTGAGCCCCACATGATAGACACTGAAATGAGAAGAAGCACAGAACCAGACACTGGGACACTCAAAGCTGGGGGAGGATGATAACCATCATCCCTATCTCAGGAACAGACAAGCTAGTGTAGATAATGCTTTGGGAGCTTAGACTGATTTTGGCTCCTACACAGTGCAACTTAAAATGGGTCACAATTGGGGAAAAAAAAGGAATCACAATTGGAACCTAAAAATCTAGACAGGATTTTAGAGAGCTGGTTCCACCTGGTTAATTTATGGATGAAGAGACCGAGGGCCAAGGTCACATGTCCAAGGCTTCACAAGACGAGGTGGGGGCATCTGAAGCTTGAGTCAGTGATGAAACTAATACAAATATGTTTCTAAAGAGCAAAACCAGAAAGCAGGTGTGAACTATTCTGGTATGGTGCATATTCAATCATATTCTGGTTTCAAGAATTTCATTTTTCTTTTCATTTATCACCATATTCGTTTTATTTAATGTAAATTGTGTACAGAGCTTAGTAATTTTCCCAAGAACTGAGTTCAATACTTTTTAAACTTGACACATTAACTGCCAGAATAAAGTAGTAGCAGATAAATTCTGTAGAATAAAGCTTACTTACAAATGGATGACGTCTTTAGAAAAAGAGGTGGAGCAATGAAAACCTTTAGTAGTTAAGTGGTCAGTACAGTAAAATGGAAGTAATTTAAATCGATAATTTTAAATTCAGATAAAGTAGGAGCTAGAAGGATATAATACTTTCAGATGAGGAAAGGCAGCTCAGAAAAGTAAAGTGTCTTGGCCAGGAATAAGAGCAGCAGAACCAGGTCTGGAATTCAAATCTCTTGGCTTCTTGGCAAGGGTTTCCTGACCATTTAGTTCCACCCAAATACAGGTGACAGAGCTTTTTCTTCCAAATTTATCGCCACCCCTCTGTACATAAGGCCCTCTCACCCTCTGGGTAGGGGATCTTGAGTGTCCCATGACTGCTGAAAAGCAGGGGGTGAAAGGGCAGTTTTTCTGTTTGGATGGGGCATGGCTAGGAGTCCTTTGCTTGGATGACCAGGAATGATGTGCAGGTAGTTGCCCACGGAAGGATCTCAATCCTCAGGGACAAGAGGTTGCTCTGTGTGTCACCTGGAGCACTCCCAGGCATGGAAGGATGGCCTGGGAGCACTGGCTTGGCTCTGACCAACTTGACTGGCCTCCCAGTAGTATCTGGGCAGAACCATTGTCTCCCTGCAGGATCTAAAGGCAGGTTCTCATCCCAAGACCCCCATGATGACTCTCTCTAAGATCACTTAAAGTTCTGCTTTGCTATGCCACTCCTTATGTTTCTGTTCAATGAGTGTTTATCAAATTTGATAATAAGAGTTGCCATTATTTAGTGCCTACACTAGGCTAGACATTCCATTTCCATAATTAGTCCTCAAAATCTTTAGTTTTTTTTTCTTACTGTAATAGGTACTCACTGAATTCACATAGAGAGAAGGTCACTTTACTAGATGATGTGGATAAAGAAGGAATTTCATAAACACTTTTAAGAAATTTAAGTGAACAGTTGTTCAGCAGTTTGCATTTCTAAGGCACCTTAAGTGTATTTTCTTGCTAGCAAACTCCCATGCTTACTGAGTACTATTAATGCAGGGAAGTCAAAGCAGTGGGTGGATAATGCAAATATTTCATTGGCGAATACGTCTGGGGCTTGGTGATTTTTTAAATTGTTCTGCAAAGCTGCATCAGTAATTTTAATTTAAAATTCTACTTTAATCTAAAATCTTCTGTACCAAGGATGTTAACAATATCACTGTTAGCCCATCTATCCAGCTGAGCTAAGTGTTATTACATAAGCTGTCTAAATGGTGTCAGCAAATATGAACGTGTATTTTGGTCTTAAAGTGATGAATCTGGCTCATGCAAAGGCTGAACCCGTGCTGCTTACTAGCTTGTGTTGATTACCAGAGCAAATATTTCGAGCTGTGAAGCAAAAGAGCTCCACCCTACTTTAACTGTGGGTTTCTCGGCCGCCTTCTATTTTTTTTTAAATCACTGTGACAATTAAAAAAAAATGTGTTTGTATGTGCGCACACCTGAGTGTCACTCTGGACGGATTGGATGGGAGGCATACAACCAAGGCTGTTATATACTTTGTAGCAGCATGCATGCTCAGTCACGCAGTCATGTCCCACTCTTTGCAACTCCATGGATGGACTACAAGCCACTAGGCTCCTCTGCCCATGGACTTTTCCAGGCAAGAATACTGGAGCATGTTGCCATTTCCTCCTCCATGGGATCTTCCTAACCCAGGGATCGAACACACATCTCTTGCATCTCCTACACTGCCAGACAGATTCTTTATCACTGAGTCACCTGGGAAGTCCACCTTTTAGCAGAGCTCAGTGTAAATAAAGATCAACTCTTGTCTTTTTAGATTGTTACAAAATGAGACTTTTATGAGTTTATAAATGACTAATCTTAACACCAGGCCACCAATTTGGGGGTGTTTACAACCTAGACTGGGCAAAAGGAGGAACGGGAAGATGACAGATTTGCTTGGTCTTGACATAGTGACTTCTTCTGCCACTATTTACAGAGCTCCCTTTTGTGTGCCAGGTTCTGTGGCCAAGATAGCATCTCAGGGAAGACGTGGAGGATTCAGGAAGCCCGAAAGTCCCCTACTCTATAAATATTTGGGTAGGGTTGAGGGACTAAGGTGAGGCTTTACTTAAAAGAGAAAGTAATAAAGAAAATCATTTAAAAATATGAATCTTGAATGTAGTAGGCAGGAAATGGTAGGGGAGAATCATTTCAGGGGAAGGGGATTATCTTGAAGGAGGAATATGGCTTTGTCCATGTGATACTACCAGGGTCCTCTGTAACTCCCCCCACCCTATCCAATTACAACTGAGAAAGTAGTCAAAACGTGAAAGAAGAGAAAAATGCAGGATTCAAAGAGTCTTTACAGGAACTATGGCATTTGATTGGGTTTCCCTGGTGGGTCAGTGGTAAAGAATCTGCCTGCCAATGCAGGAGACAGGTGTTCCGTCCCTGGGTTGGAAAGATCCCCTGGAGAAGGAGATGGCAACCCACCGCAGTGTTCTTGCCTGTCCATGGAGTCACAAAAGAGGGGGACATGTCTTCACTACTAACAACAACAGCAACTAGTGGGCACGAGGCCATTTTCAGTTCTATTTGCTCGTTCAGTCAATTGGTTTCAAAATGCTCCAGGTGACCACAGAGTATTAGAGGGTGCTGACAAGTTAGATTTGTGAAATAAATATCATGTTTTAAAGGAGGTCAGGCAAGGAAGTGGTTCACCATAAAATACTACAACTCCCTTTAAGACTGTGTGGATGACGGTAATGTCTTAGCCCAAATGATAGATTAGCTTCACTGATCTACATCTCCAAAATTAAAATAACCCAAAGGAAAAAAAAAAAAAAAACATCGAAAACTGAAGACTGACTAAGAAATGTTAGGAATTGGTTGGGACGAATACCTCCTTGTGAAGTACAAGAATAATTTACTGTACATATGGTGTGGTGGTGGTTTAGCCACTAAGTCCAACTCTTGTGAGCCCCAGGCTCCTCTGTCCATGGGATTTCCCAGGTAAGAATACTGCAGTGGGTTACCATTTCCTTCTCTGGGTGGATCTTCCCGACCCAGGGATCGAACCCTGGTCTCCTTCACTGTAGGCAGATCCTTTACCCACTGAGCCAAGATGATGATGTGCACCAAGTTCTCATCCCACAGCCTCATGCGCATGTCTGCATCTGAGTCAGATGCCCAAGCTCAGTCCCTGTATTCAGCAATTGTTTGTGGAAAACCTGATATGCAACACTCTGGGGAAGGGAACAATAAGCAAGATGGGATTCGTCCTTTTCAAACCGGGCCTTATGATCAAGCCAAGGGAAGACACAAGCTTAAAAAGGGATCTCAGAGCAGGCAATGTGGGGAATGGGAGTTCAGAGAAGAGAAAGTCAACTCTCTTGAAGGTAAAAGGAAGTTCAGGAGAGTCTTTCAGGAGGCAGAAGAATTCCAGCTGGTCTTTAAAAGGTGTGTGCAAGAGTTGTGAGCGAGCATGATGATTGAGGGAGAGAAGGTTGTCCTGAGCAAGGAACCAGAATTTTCATCAGGTGAGGCAGTAAACTGTCCAGAGATGTGCTTTTCGATTTGTTATTTCAAGTCAAACTGCAAAGACACACACAATGTACACAGTGATGGAGTGTCTATTCTAGTGTCTTATCTTTGCTACATGTTTACCTGGACTAATGTCAATGGACATATGTTCACCAATTGCATTCCATCTTAGAAAATGGAAAACTTAGATTTGCTCAGGAAGCTCTGCTTACAAAGATAGGGCTCTGCAATCCCTTTGCAAAGTCTGAATCGCCTAGTGCAGCTGTGTTCATGGATGGAAGTTTTCTCAATGGGGTGGGTGTCATTTCTGGTCGGTTTATACTTGTCTGTCTTTCTCACTACTATATTTCAAGCTCCTTGAAGGATGGAATCTTTATTACATGATCAACCTGAATTGCCCCCTCCCCCTGCCCCCAGCAAGGGCTGGGCTATAATACCTCTGAACAATGCTTGAAGAACTGAATTGAAATTAAACAGGAACATCTCAACAAACATTTGTGCCTGCTGGGTTCCAGATTGGAGAAGGCAATGGCAACCCACTCCAGTACTCTTGCCTGGGAAATCCCATGGACGGAGGAGCCTGGTAGGCTATAGTCCGTGGGGTCATGAAGAGTTGGACACGACTGAGTGACTTCACTTTCACTTTTCACTTTCAAGCATTGGAGAAGAAAATGGCAACCCACTCCAGTATTGTTGCCTGGAGAATCCCAGGGTCGGGAGCCTGTGGGCTGCCGTCTGTGTGGTCGCACAGAGTCGGACACGACTGACATGACTTAGCAGTAGCAGCAGCAGCTGGGTTCCAGATGCTGTGTGTGTTCGGCGGGGGGCGGGGAGGGAGGGGTTGCTCTGGGCAAGCCTTCTCCTGGACATGCATCATGTATTATCAAACATCCAGCTATCCCTATTTCCTGTGTTAAATGTTATTTTGAGTTTGGTTTATATAGCTTTCATAATTATGAGTCTTCGAGAATGAATTATTTAGTTCTTGTGACTTAACCCTTAAGTTTTTATATAACTACAAATTGAATTCTAGTTGATCAGTTGACTTAATGATACATTTTGAAGATATCTCATAAAACTATTACTGATTTAGGTATGTGGCTTTCTTTTCATTGTCATGGACTCACATTATTTTATTATGTGTGCATGCATGCCAAGTCACTTCAGTCATGTCTGACTCTTTGTGACATCATGGACTGCAGCCCACCAGGCTCCTCTGTCCATGGATTCTCCAGGCAAGAATACTGCCTGCAGTTGGTTGCCATGCTCTCCTCCAGGGGATCTTCCCCACCCAGGGATTGAACCTGAGTCTCTTATGTCTCCTGCATTGGTAGGTGGGTTCTTTACCACTAGCACCACCTGGGAAACCCTTATTATATATTTTATCATATATCATACTGTATATTATATATTGAATATATATTATATCCATAGTATTTTATTTCACATATTTTATAGGGCTTGGGCCCTGTGCCTTAAATGTCTGTGGATGTTGGGAGAGCAAAGAGGATTGAAACCCCTGCTCTCTAGGCTCCTAACTGTGTAGCAAAAGAGCTAGACCCATTAGAAGGTCACGTTCATATAATTGGTCACTCTCTGGGGAACTAGATAAGGGGCATTTAGTTCAATCTAGGACTTCAAGGAAACCACTGAGAAGATCCCTGAACTGAATCTTGAGGGATTGGCAAGAGTTAGCCTGGGAAAGCAAGGCAGAGAGGGCAGAGGAAGCAAACTTCAAACAGTCCAGAGTCTGAATTCCTAACAAAGTGTGAGTAATACGTTAGCATCTCGTGCAGGAGTTACTGCCGCCCAGGATGTCATTGCTTTGCTAAAAGTATTGGCGAGTAAGTCATGACTAGAAACACTATCTTCACAAGGAAAAAATAACCCAACACTCTAAAAACCAAAGGGATGTAAAGATAACTTATATCTCTTTATCTGTTACTGTCTAAAAGGGAGCAAAGGGTGACTTCTGGGGTACTAGGGCTATGGCACTAATCTGTTTCATGATCTGTGTGCAAGTTATATATTTTTAGTTTGAGAAAAATGAGTTCTATTCTTATATGTATAACTTCAATCAAGTCTTTGAAAATTTAAATTTATACAAATTTGTATGTATTTGTGTATAAATATTTCAATAAAGAATCCACCTGCCCACGCAGGAAACACAAGAGACAGGGGTTCGATCCCTGGGTCAGGAAGCTACCGTGGACAAGGGAATGGAAACCCACTCCAGTGTTCTTGCCTGGAGAGTTCCATGGACAGAGGAGCCTGGTGGGCTACAGTCCATGGGGTGGCAAAGAGTCACAGTTGAGTCAGACACGACTGAGCGACTAACACTTTCACTTCAACTAAAAGGTTTTAAAAATGAAAAAAAGAAAAAAAGGTAATGTACCTGCGTTACTGCTACAGTGGAGGCCCAGAAACCCATCTGGTGTTACCCTAAGGGGAGGATGTCTTTCCAGGACTGGAGTGTCTCTATCTGGCCTGCACTCAGTCAGCATGCAAACCCTCCCCAGCACCAGCAGGTACAGTGGAGGAGAAATGTGGTTGGGACTTTATGGAAACATCTCTGAACAAACCTGTGGAGGATAAACTCCGAACATCTAACACTCACAGAATTGAAACTTTCATGAGCATAAGCGGAGATCTATATGGTCCCCAATTGTTCTTATCTGGTCTTACTGAAAAATAACGAGACCTGAATATAAGTCAGAAGACAACTCAGACATCAATAGCTGCATGTATAGGACAGAAAAAGTTTTACATTGTAAGAGATTTAGTGTGAATCTATATATTTAATATTGTGTGAGAGAACCCATTAAAACCACGGAGTTAGTTTCTTCCCTAGGATCTCTGCTTGTATCCACAGAGAAGGTTCTATGTGTTGAGAGATTGTCCATAGGCCCCATGTATTTTTCAGTTAGAATTTACAATAGTGTGAAGATTTGCTTCTTTAAAGTAGGTATGTATTTTAAAGCCCTCTACGATGTGAATCATTATAGCCTTCAAAATTTTTTTGCACAATGAACTGTGTTTCAGTAATAAACACTTCAAGTTTAAAAAGCAATATTTAGTTTAATCCTCAAAGCAATCCCAGAAGATAAATACTTCCTTCTTCCCACTGCTGCGCCCCTCGATACACAGACCCTTGGAGGGACTACTCGGCTGTGTCTCCTTGGGTCACTTATTGGCCTTTGCCTCAGCCGTCTCTCGTCTCCAGTCACCCGCTGCTGCCTGTCTCCCGTCAGTCATCTTCACCAGCCTCCAGTTCCCGCGTGCACTCAAGCACACAGGAGGATGGCCTGGCTGGTGTCCCTTGGTCCTGGCTCTGCCTGAGCCCGAAGCTGCTTCACTGCCATGCTGACAGCTCAGAAGTGAGCCTCTCTGATCATCACCAACTCTCTGAACAATGGAATGTTAGTCACGTCCAACTCTTTGCGACCCCATGGACTGCAGCCTGCCAGACTCCTCAGTCCATGGAATTTTGCAGGCAAGAATACTGGAGTGGGTAGTCATTCCCTTCTCCAGGGGATCTTTCCAAGCTTGAACCCGGGTCTCCTGCAAAGCAGGCAGATTCTTTACCATCTGAGCCAGCAGGGAAGCCCCAGCTATCTGAGTTTCTCTAATTCCTACACTTTCCTTAAACCTTACCTCTGGCCTGACTGTGACCTAACCGTGATCTTGTGAACCTTCTGTGTCTTTCTGGTCTAGCATCTCTTCTCCTTGACTCATTCCTCCAGGTCATCACTCCACCAGGAGAAGCTTCTATTTCCTACCAGTTGACTCTGTTACAACACCAACTTGATCAGCCTTTAATCCTTCCAGCCATCTATTTGTTGTTGTTGTTTTTCTTGTACCAAAACCAGAGAACTCACATAATGAACTGTATTTACTGCATAAAAACTTTTGAACTATGTTTTCTCAATTTCTTCTGGCCTTTACAGCTGCTGAGATATTTTGGCTCAGCTTCTCTCCCACCTGACCCAGGTAGCTGTCCCCTAAAGTTCCCTAGTCCTCAAGTATCATTCCCCTCCCTTCTCTTCAACCCCCACAGATGATCGCCTTCAGCTTTTCTAGAAGGGTAAGCTCCCTGGAAGTCCCTGAATTCATGCTCCCATTTTCTTCATCAGTAAGTGAGGAAATATTAAAGAGTACACACACCTGGTATTGCCTAGGGTATAAGGAAATGACACGCTTTAAAACTTTGGCTGGAGGATAAAGAATGGAGTAGGTCTTCTCTTTTTTTGAGGACAAACTGGAAATTAGTATCAAAACTGAGAATGCACACGCCCTTTGACCCAGTGATCTGTGTTCACTTCTAAGAATTTATTTAAGAAAAAACAAGAGGGTGAAGAGGTATGTACAGAGATGTTTACTGTGGCTTTGATGTGGTAAAAACCCTGAGGCTGTTTAAATGTTCCTCTTTTGGGGGGATGACTAAATGAACTGTGCTGCAGTAAAGTGGAGTCTTCTGTAGCTGTCAAAATGCCCAGGAAGAATCCATGTGCACTGACATGGGAAGATATTCATAATATATAATAAAGTGACAAAATCAAGTTGGAGAATCGCAGTCATTGAAAGATTCCACTTAGTTACTTATAAACACAGTTATAAATCCAGACTCAGTCAGAAAGGTGATGCACCAAACTCCTTATACCCAAATCTAGGCTGGGGTCACAGAATGGGGATAGGTGTGTGCGGTGGTTGATCCCTACACTATACATTGTAGTCTGGAATTTTAATTTCATTATTAACTCTTTATTCACTGGGGGGTTTTTGAAACTAACGTCTGTGGCCAATGACTGTTCTGTAGGTGAATATTGAAACACTCCAGTCAGTAAGGTCCAGCATGCATTAATCTGTCTCTGGTCGATAATGTGTTAAGCGGGCATTACTTTTATAATTAAGCGATATAAGGAGAAAATAAGAAAAAAGCCAGTACAAAAGCACCCTTGTTACATCTTCGAGTGTTTTATGTGCCCACCACAATCAAGGCACCCTCCTTCAAAAGGTCAAGCCCCACGCCTGTTCTCTATAAACAAGAAAAGAGGCAGAAATACCAGGTCAACAGGAGACCTGTACAGAGACCACCCAAAGGCGATCACTCCAAACACGAGGCCAACATTCAGATATTTTCACTTTGGTTGCAGCCCGCTGCTGTTAGCTTTCTTCCTCTTTTTTTCTTTCTCCAGATGGCTGAGCAGATATTTTATAACAAAATTAAACAGGAAACCAGCATATGTCTTGGACACAAAGATGCACTGTACAGGAACAATAAAACCATTAGGTTCATTTTCTTTACTGCATTACACGTAACACCTTTTATGGGAAAGGTGCATATCCATTTTGATATGACTTACACCAAAACGATCAGTGATTATCAATCATGGTTTATTATTGCCACCCTTTTTTTCCACAAAGAGAGGGCAAAGTCATTAAATGCATGCAAAGTATCTCAGGGGCTACATAATCTAAGTTCTTACCTCATTTAGAACACCCACATAACTTCTTTCCCTACTGATTCTCAGGAGAAACTCTTGTCTGAGGCTAAGTATGACCCAGATTTCATGGTCCCATCCACCACCTCCTACCTCTGCTGGGTCAACTCCACCCATTATATATAAATATATTTCCTGGTGGCTCAGACAGTAAAGAATCTGCCTGCAATGCGAGAGACCCAGGTTTGATCCCTGGGTCAGGAAGATCCCTTGGAGAAGGGAATGGCTACCCACTCCAGTATTCTGCTCTGGAGAATCACATGGACAGAGGAGCCTAGAGGGCTACAGTTCACGGAGTCCCAAAGAGTCAGACAGGACTGAGAAACTAATATTTTCACGTTCATATATATACATATATATAAATGCTTAGCTCCTATATCCCTTTCTCTCTCTTTGATTCTCCTTGTCTCCTCTAGATTAAAAATGAAACAAAACAATAACAAATATTAACCCTAAACCAACCCTTCCTTTGTCTAAACTTTCCCTACCGTCCGCTGCCCTGACTTCTTCCTCCTCTTATTGCCAGCCTCTTTGAGGAGAGTACTCCCTGATTGAGGAGAGTACTCCCTGATTAAAGAGAGTACTCCCGGATGACCGCTCACGTGTCACCCCCCCGCCCCCCCGCCCAGTCTGGCTCTGTTCTCCTGCTCCCTATTGAAAGAGACTTCTCAGAAGCCATCGGATGAACTCCACTTGCCGAACCTCACGCCTGTCCGAGTCAGCTTGGCAGCGTGTCCCAGGGCGGGCCGCTTCCTTCTTCATGCTTTCCGCGGCTTCTGCGGCTCTTCTCTCTCCTCCCTGCTGCTTCCTGCTCTCCACGGCTGGCCCCTCTTCTGCTCCCCTCTGGAAAGTGGTGTCTGTTGGCATCTCTCCTCAACTTGTCTTCACACTGTACCTTCCTCGTCTGTGTAATTTCACTCATTCCTGCGGTTTCATCTCTCATGTAGGAGGATGACCATCAAACCTGCACCTTTAAGCCATGCTTCTCACCTGCATACCCAACTTATATTTCCAGAAGCTTACAACTTACATCTCTAGGTTTTCCAGGTGCCCCAAAAGCTGTGTAAATTCAGCACATCTAATGATAATCTGCCAGTCTGTCTGAGTCCTGTTCCATCACCAGTGCACCAGTGAGATGAACCCATGAGTTCTCCATTCTCTCCTCCTGCATATCCTGGGACTACATCTCCTGAAATAACTTGCAAAATCACTGACCTTCTCTTGTTCATTCTAACAGCGACTCCCCTAGTCCTATTTCTCTTAACTCAAATAATACTAAAAAACAGTGTCAACAAAACCAGAACATAATTCTAATCTGTCTAAAGCAGGTACTAATTTACAGAGCTCTTACCTCCTGGAATTTAGACCAGCCTCGTGGAAAAGTTGTAGAAGGCGGCTGGATGGGGTACAGATCCTTCCCCATGAAATGGAGTTCAAAATAAAAATTTAATTGTGACCTGGAAAATCAAAGTGATGATTCTCACACACATCTAGTTTTAGTTTTCAGATCTGACGTGAAAAAAATAGTTTTGTGAGTTTTAGTTTTGGGGCGAATCAGTTAATCATGATAATTTTATAAGATGTACCAGTTTGAATACTGGCTATGTTTGCACTTTTTTTGTGAAATGGATGAAATGAACAGCCATCATTCTTTTGTTTTATAAAAAAGCCTTTCCAGGTATTTCACACTTTTACGCACTCGATTTTCAGGAAAAAAAAATACTGGCTAATACATCTATTTCCAGGAACAGTGAACAGGTATATAAACGGTAGATTAAAAATAAATGCTTCCATACATGGCTCTTCTAACAACTGTCCGGGTATGCCATCAAGAAAAAAACACCAATGTTTCACAAAAGAATTATTTCATGTTTCTCTTCTTTCCTCTGAAATATTCTCGACAGGCTTTAAGTAGTTTAGCCAAAATATGAATCAGCCCTTCAATATCACCTCTGAGGTCAAGGGAAGATTTGGGAGACTATAGGGTACAAGACTGCTGGGGTATAAACAGTCACAGAGAAGCATTCAAAGCGGCAGGTAAACTAAATGTACTCACATTTTTACCTAGAGTTTTGAAGATAATCTGTTATTATACCTAATACCTTTTTAAATCCTTTGTTAAAGTTAAAATCAGATGGCATACTTTATAACTTGTATTTATATGCTATATATACTATAAAAACAAAAAAGCAACCTCGATGTAAAAAAATATAAAACTTTTGAGAGAATGAGAAGCTGTAGACATGACTACTTTGAAAGTACCTTATTTAGATCTAAAGGAAAAGGATAGTTCAATTCTTTTAAACCCGGGCTCATATTTTATCTCACCAAAAAACTGAGTCTGTGTTTACCAAAAGAGCAAAGAGTTTTCCGGTAATGTCATTATTAAAAAACATAATTCTACAAGCTGTCATTTTGAAGCTCAAGGTTAAAATGTTTGCTATGGAATGTTTACAGTAGCAATCAGTATTTGTTCATTTACAGTTACAAATCATGGGTTTCAGAGAGGGTCGATTTACTTTACCAACCTGTTCCCACTAGCTGGGAGCTCACAGGCCTCCAGGAAGCTCTCTGAGAAATGACAGCTGGAGGCTTTGCTCCTTAAACAAGTTATTTTACAGGTAAAATGTATGGTTCTAACAGTTGGACTTAAAAGCAAAATGCAGGATCTTGCTTCGCTGGAAAGCACAAGTTGATAATACAAGATGTGGGGTAGAAATGGGAACTAATCTCTTTCTGTATTAAAAAAAAATTGCTTTACAGAGGTAATTTTTAATCTTTAATTAACCTAGAAGTCTGGTCTAACTTTTCTAATCCATTCACGCCTATCAGAAAAATGTCTGACCCCCTCCAGGCCTCTAACTTATGCTGGAATTTTCATTTTTAATTAGCAAGAAACACCAGTGCCATCTAGTTCTCATTTTCCAATGGTGAAAAGTAATAGGTGAATGAATGTGAATGTTTCACAGAGAATATTACATGGAGTACTTATTAAATAGTATGAAGAACTGAAATAAAGTTCACCTCCTTTTTGAAAACTAACTGTTTGGGAACCTTAGAATGGCATGTAAATCATAAGTTAGTCACAGAATAGAAGGGCTTCCCTGATAGCTCAGCTGGTAAAGAATCTGCCTACAATGCAGGAGACCCCAGTTCAATTCCTGGGTCGGGAAGATCCCCTGGAGAAGAGATAGGCTATCCCCTCCAGTATTCTTGGGCTTCCCTAGTGGCTGAAGAATCTGCCTGCAATGCAGGAGACCTGGGTTCAATCCCTGGGTTGAGAAGATTCCCTGGAGAAGGGAAAGGCTAACCGCTCCAGTATTCTGGCCCGGAGAATTCCATGGAATGTATAGGCCACGGGGTCACAAAGAGTCGGACATGACTGAGCGACTCACTTTCACTTTCAATCACAGAATAAGGCTCTAGTAGCCTCTAAGGATCACAGCATGATGAACAGCCACTGTTATTTTTGAGGGAGAAAGTGAAGATTTCATGTATATTTAAAAATTTGCAGCTGAAAGTAATAACTGATTCAAAAAATGATGCCAAGAGAATGAAAGTATATGTCCATGAATGTAAAGTATATGGTATGTGTGTATGTCTGTGTGCTAAGTTGCTTTAGCTGTGCCCGACTCTGCTACCCTCTGGATTATAGCCCACCGGGGTCCTCTGTCCATGGGATTCTCTAGGCAAGAATATTGGAGTGGGTTACCATGCCCTCCTCCAGAGGAATCTTCCCGATCCAGGGATCAAATCTGTGTCTCCTGCATTGATAAGTGGATTCGTCGCCACTACCACCACCTGGGAAGCCCAGTATGTGTGTATATATTTGCATACATCTGTGTGGTATATGGATGTGTGTGCATTTGCGTATATGGGTGCATATGTGTCTGTATGTATATCCATGAACGTATGGGTATATGTGTGTGTATGCAGGAAAAGAAATGAACAGGAAAGGACTTTGAGGTCCTAAGATAATTCTGATGGTGGATTAGCATTTATCAGGAGCTGATCTTAATAAATGCCTTTTGTAGGTGATAAAAATAATAGCATCAGCCAACAAAAGTTATAATTTTTCTCATAACAGAATTCTGGAGTTCTCATTGGCAGGTAAAGATTTTCTTTCCTGGAAGCGAGTCTTTTATTATTTTAGATTTTGTGAAAATACTTAGGCCAGGTGCCTATGTTTTCAGTAAAAGTTACTATGTGACTTTCAGAGCAAGCGTAACACAAGAATAATCTGGAAAATGGATTACAAAGGCCTGACAGAGCTCCAGGGGAGCTTTACAGTGTAAAAAAGGTTGGTTCTCATCTGATCTCATCAACACTGGCACAGTGAGGAAGCTCAGCTCAAGGGTTGCATAAAAAACGTGGAATAGTTGAGCGACATTCCTGCCCACCTTAGTTTTAAAAATCACTCTTTTTCTGCTACTAGGAGAGATTTTCAGCTCAAGTCTCTGGACTGACACCTGGTCTAGTCCATTGCCAACATTTCCTGCTTATCTCTCATCTGGGCATATTTTTTCTGGGCCTTTTATTTGGGATTGTTTTAAGAGAGAAGGGAAAAAAAAATGTAACTTTATTTAACACAAGGTCCAAGTACACTGGCCTTATAGGAAGGAGTTTAATTAGGCCAGAGAGATAGGTGTCATTTCTGGGAAACCAGAGCAGGCCTGGGAATAGAATTTATTCCAAACCTGCTTAATCTCAGGACAGATACCCTTTGTGGGTAGTAGAGTTATTATGAAAGAATGCCTTCAGAGATCAAAACTTTAGAGGGCAAAAGTTCAAGGAAGGATTTATTTTTACTGTTAAAAGGGAAGATGGATTATGAGTAAAATCAAGAATGCTGATTAAAATGCCAAAAGCTCAGAAAGCCCAGAAGTGCCGTTTGGTTTGCTGACTGTTTGTTTTTTCCTGAGCCAGACGCTTGCTGAATACATCTGTCTTATTCCTAAAAGGTTTTTCTAACTGGCTGCTAGTCTCATAAAATCATTTGCCCCAGCTAATGCATTTGTGTGTGTGTAGGGAGGTGGGTAAGGGACAAGGTTTAGCAAAGAAAGTCCTATGGGTAAGGTGACCCTGCCTATGAGTGAACTGTATTTGCAAAAGTGTGTGTGTGTGTGTGTGCGCGCGCGCACGCACGTTGTCATGCCTGATTATTTGCAGACACAAGAAGCAAAATCACAGGTAAGACCTCATGAGAACATACTGGTGTTTCATTACAAGCTATAGTGTACAAGTGATTTGAGGTCCATCAATTTCTTATGCTTCACCAATTACATCTCTCAGGGTAACTAACTGCAAGAACTTATTCACCCTTTACCCAAAAAAAGCAATTTATTTTTAGAAACTGAAAGCTGTGAGGGACATGCATATGGTTTACTACAATCTGTCTTGGGGACAACCGAGATCCACAGCAGCCCCAGGGCCCGCCTGAGACTCAAGGCACTGCCACAGCGTTCTCCTCCCCAGCTGGTGGTTATGCCACTATCACTGTTATGGAGTTCTTTCTCCCGAGAGAAAAAAAAAATGATATACGGCCAGCAACGGACTTTTGGTTATCAAGTTCATTTATTTGCTCATCAAATGATAATGAAATGGTTCATATGACAGGCACTATCTTAGGCTCCGGGGTCACACTGATGATGAAAACAGACACAGTCTCTACTTTCATGAGGTCAAGTGAGTCTTGTTTAGTTGCTAAGTCATTTCCAACTCTTTGTAACCCCATGGACGACAGCGCCTCAGCTTTCTTCATCCTTCACTATCTCCCGGGATTTGCTCAAACTCATATCCATTACATCAATGATGCTATCCAACCATTTTATCCCCTGTCGCCCCCTTCAAAGTGAGTCTTACAGCCGTAAAATTTGGTTCGAAAAATTTGTTCCTCTAAATACAGATGGCCAATAGGCACATGAAAGGATGCTCAATATTGCCAATTATTAGAGAAATGCAAATCAAAACTACGATGAGATACCACCTCACACCAGTCAGAATGGCCGTCATCAAGAAGTCTACAGATAACAAATTCTAGAGAGGGTGTGCAGAAAGGGAGCCCTTCTACACGACTGGAAGGAATGGAAGACGGTGTAGTCTCCGTGCAAAACAGTACAGAGGGTCCTCAGAAAACGAAAAGTAGAATTCCCATACAATCCAGCAGTCTCACTCTCGGGCAAACACCCAGACAAAACTATAACTCAAAAGGTACGTGCCTCCTTGTGTTCACAGCAGCACTCCTCACAACAGCCAAGACGTGGAAACAACGCACATGCCCACTGACACATGAACACAGAAGATGTGTATACACACCACACCTTCTTATACGTATATACGGCGGGCTTCCCCGGTGGCTCAGTGCTGAAGAATCTGCCTGCAACGCAGGAGCTGTGGCAGGAGCCACGGGTTCGATCCCTGGGTTGGGAAGATCCCTTAGAGATGGAAATGCCAACCCACTCAGCATTCTTGCCTGGGAAATCCCTTGGACAGAGGAGCCTGTAGAGTTCATGGGGTCACGAAAGGGTTGGACACGACTTAGCAACTATACAACAAAAAGTGTGTGTGTGTGTGTGTGTGTAACGGAATACTACACAGCCATACAAAAGAACAAAAAATGCCATTTGCTGCAACATGGATACCACCAGATTATCATGCTATGTGAGTTCAGTCAGAAAGAGAAAGAAAAATACCACATGACTTCCCCATGGAACCTAAAATATGACACGGATGAACTTTATTATGAAACAGAAATAGGATCACAGACACTGAAAACAGATGGTGGCTGCCAAAGTGGGGGCTGGAGGAGGAACGGAGTAGGAGGCTGCAGTTATCAGATGTAAGAATGGATAAACAACTAGGTCCTACCGGGCAGCACAGGGAACTGTATTTAATATCCTATGATAAACCATAATGGAACAGAATATTTTAAAAAGAACATATATATATATGTATATACACACACACGTATAACTGAATTACTTTGATGTACCATAGGAATTAACACAACACTGTAAATCAATTCTACTTCAATTTTTAAAATTTATTTAAAATAATATAAACCTTTGTTCTTTCTTTGAAGAAATGTGCAGATCAATGGCAGCCTCTGCATTTCCCATCTGAAGACTAATGGCACAAAAGGTGGCCTGGAAGCATGCCTCAGCCTCTGCTGAGAGCGCACAAAACAGGGCCAAGTCCCAAACGGGGAGCAGGAATGCCCTGGCTTCTCCCCAGATGCATCTGCTCCGCAGGGAGAAGACCAGGAGTGAGACAGGCCAAAGTCAATCCAAGAGCATCCTGCAGGACCGTGGAGGTCAACGAGGGCAGGGCAACTCTGTGCACACACCTGCCTCAAAGCCATTTTAACAATAACAACATCAGTCTCCTCCTTGCTTCTTCCACAGACTAGGGTGGGGAAACCATGACTTACTGAGGGATGGACTGTGATCTTTGCTGTTAGGTGAGGAAAAAAAAGAGAGCCTAGGTCAGGCCCTCAGCTGCAGGTAAGAAAAAAAACTTTTTAAAATGTGTCTTGGAAGCCTCTTAAAGTGGAGGCCAGTCAAGCAGATCCTGACCTTGGATACAAGTTTATCTGTGCGGCATCAGTAACAATATAGACCTAACTCGCTGACGATTGGTGAACGGGACCATCCATCAGGTACACATCTGGAATTCTCCTGCATCTTGAAATGAGGAGCGGACACGAATGCGAATAATAATAATTAATTGAAGTGTCTTCCATCCTTCTCTTAGAGAGTAGCACTTCCTCTTTCCAGAATGTGTGAAGGTTATACTTGGAACCACTCTTGTTTTGAAACTTTGTTTTAAATTACACTCAGTTTTGGCTTATTGGTTTCTGGTGAGAATATTATTATTACGGGAGCCAAAAATAATTCAATAAAAACACACCCATTGAATATAATAAAAGTCATGAGTCCATAATGATACTTTAAAAAGAGAAAATCAGAAGAAACTCATTTGAGGCAGTTAGTTCACAACCTCTTATTTGGAAACTATGTAATTAAGGGGAAAATACATTTAATGCCTTTCCAGTAGAAACTATATTGCAGGGTAACCAAATAGTTCCAGTTGATGAGATAAAGCTCTATTTCACAGAAGAATGCCTGCTGAGTGCAAAAGGATGAGACACTTAGACAATCATACTCTTGCAACTCCTTATGGGAAGGCAGGGCCAAGTGAGGACTACCCACTTGTGTTGAAGACACTAGGGGAGCAGCAGATGGGGCCTGGGAGAGTCATATGGAACCAAAGTAAAACCGCAACAATATGCTGGTCATCAGGAGGAAAACAGAGCCGTACAATGGATGACCAGACTACCATCACCCTAAACTAAGCATTGATTCTAGCCTCAGAAATGGTGGAGCAACCAGATAGTATGTGTCTCCTGGTGTCATGCATTCTGAATCACAGCATCACCTGGGATGCAGTCTTCAGTTCAGTTCAGTCGCTCAGTCGTGTCCGACTCTTTGCGACCCCATGAATCGCAGCACACCAGGCCTCCCTGTTCATCACCAATTCCCGGAGTTCAC
>SJYQ01004013.1:255085-329217 GCA_006410935.1 Redunca redunca
TTTAAGATTAATCATGTTAACCTTGGGTTAAATAAATTCCTTTCTTGATTGTAACTCACTACACCCTCACCCTATAGGAATGTAACTTTGTTTGGAGGGTGGTGCCTGGTTTAAGAAAAAACACCCTTGGAAGAAATAAGTTTTTTGGTTATCAGAAAGAAAGGATCATAAAATGTCAGCAGGTCTCATGGCCAGAAGATGATGTAAATTCCCTAAGACCTTTTTTTGAAGCACCTGATTTCGATGAAGGTCAGGACTGCTGACCCCCATGTGATTCTGTATTCATCCCTATATGTAAAAAAAGGTATATAAACAAGCCCCCAAAATAAAGAAATCGGATCAGTTTCCGGAAAGACTCCCCCATGTCGTTTTGTCCTTGCTCTCGTTTTTCTGACTGAGGCTATACAACCCCTTTTTCTCTAATAATCTTCCAGCTACTCTTTATCTGTAACTAACTAAATCATTTCCAGAGACGCCGACGCCGTCCCCACCTTCGAATTCCCTGGATCCACCGGGGCTGGACCCCGGCACCCATGGGCAAAGGAGACTTCCAAGCTATGGTTCATGGGATCGCAAAGAGTCGGACCTGACTGAGCATGCAGCCATGCTTCAAATGGGTTCAGTTTATTGTGGCCGATTATATATCTTGATGAATCTGTGTTTTTTTTTTTAAGGCAGTACATATTTAATATAGAAAATTTGGCAATTACACAAGAATGAAAGACAAAAGCACTACCACTTAGTACTTCTTTAGAAAACTCATCTCTGCTAAAGATGAAGGCTGGTCCCAGTGGAATGGATCCCACGTTCTGGCCGTGATAGCTCTGGTCATCAGCAGGAGTCAGAGGAGCAATTTTCTTTTTGAGTGGATTTTCCCTAGCTTTCTGCTGAATTTCAGGGCTAAGTGAAATTTGGTTGAAACCATGAGCTTCGTCGAGTTGTGGTAACAAACCATAAATCATTCTGGGTTCCTTAAGAAGCTTTGCAAATCTTAGACAACCAGATGGCTCTTAACAGAGCTGTTTGATTGAATAGTTTTGGAGTGGACTTTTAGCCAAGTGCTGGTTCCAGATTCTCAGCATTTAGCAGAAATGTTTAGTGAGTTAAACACATACACACAAGCACACAATAAATACACGCACACACAGCTTTCGTTCATTTTGATTACAAAGAGAAGTGTGTGTGTGTGTGTGTGTGTGTGTGTGTTCAGTAGCTCAGTCAACTCTGCCACCTCACGGACCGTAGCCTCCAGGCTGCTCTGTCCATGGGATTCTCCAGGTAAGAATACTGCAGTGGGCTTCATTTCCTCCTCCAGGGGATCTTCCCGACCCAGGGACCAAATCCACGTCTCGAGTCTGTTGCATCAGCAGGTGGGTTTTTTACCACTAGTACCACCTGGGAAGCTCACAAAGAGAAGATGAATATGCAACTACATTCACTCAGAATATCTGCAAACATATCTTTCTTTAAATAATATCGTCCCATTTTACAGCTAAGGAAACCGAGATTGACTGACTGGCTCAACCCTCATCCAGTGAAATCTGAAGTAAGTATATAATATACTTTATATAATATAAAGTACAATAACCGTCAAAATTTTCCCCTCACACCGCAATTTACAAGGTTCTCCAGGTACATTTTGTCTTTGGGCCCTGACAAACGCTCCGCTGTTTAGGTGACTACTATGATACAGGCTTCTCCCCACATCTCCCAAACCTGGAAACGAGACTGTCCTCTGATGGCAGGCTACTCAAGGTGTAGTCATGGCCCAGCAGCAGGGGCATGACCTGGAAGCTTGTTAGAAATGCAGGCTCCCAGGCTCCAGGCAGCCCTGCCAACTAGGAATCTGCATTTGAACAAGATCCCCAGATGACTGGTAGGCACATTCAAGTCTGAAACGCCCTCTCATCAAGTCAGCCATCAAATGATGAGCGGAGATGAGCGGAGTTACTGGGAAGACAGCGTCCCCCATGCAAGCACGTTTTGCGTGATCCTGCTGAAGAGCTGAGGAAAGCACATGCCCATTGTAATGGGCTGGTCTGGCAGGGAGGGACAGAGAAACCAGCGTCGTGGAGGCGGCCACTGACAGACACTGCCAGCGCCGCTCAGGGGTGGAGGGCTGTGGTGAAAGGCCAGAGGCAAGGCCAGGCCTGCTGAGACACGTGAGGCGTCCCCATCTGCAGGCACAGCACGTTGATCATGTGAGACCGCTGGGTTACTGGGATGGGCAGGCTGTGATCCCTTTTCATTGTCAGCCTTCATGAAGACCTTCCTTGAAGACAGGGTGAAGATGTCATGTCTGGTATCGACGTAAAGCTCCTTTTTGTTTCCAAGTCACATGTGGCTACTCTGTCATGTTTCCCAGAGAATGTGGTCAATGTCTGATGGAAGAAGTGGTTGGATGTCCCCCTGTGCCCACAAGTTCCATCTGCCCCTGTCAGGGATGGCACACAGGCATGCCAAGGAGCAAACCTCCTCTCACCTGCAATTCTTAAGGAAATTCAGCCCATTCTGAGTCTACAATAGTCCATACCATAGATGAGCCCCTCCTCAGTGGAAGGTGGCCAGAGACAATGGGGATAGTGTCTGGAGGAGGCCTGGCAGGAAATGAAGGTCCCAGGTAAGCTTTGATCCTGGAGCCCTAAGATGTCCATCTCATTGCAGTAAAGAGGAACTCATGTCTGTCTCATCCAGAAAGATGAGGTCACTCCCCACGTCTGGAAGAATGAATCCAAGATGACATGTACATCATCCTCTAACCTCTGCTCTAAAACCATTTCCTCCAGGCTTACAATTTGGCTTCTCCTTTGGGTTGGCCCATGGGCAGAGGGAGTGGTTACGCCAACAAAAGCAGATGGATTATATTGTCCTCCATGTCTTTCCATTCTACAGTGCTGCCTCGTTCAATGGGGTAATGAACCAGAGTTAGAGGATTGTGATGAAGATGTTCCTGAGATGAATTCTCCCAGACTGGCAACCTTCTAGGCTCTCACCATCTCCGCAGGGCCCACTCTCAAGCTCACGCTGGTGGGAGGGACAGGGCAGCATGTTACAAGGATGCTCATGAGGCCACATGGGGAGCCGTGTGGTTTGGGGTCAGGAAACCAGGTGCCTGACTGTCAGGCTACACCCACAGACTCAGGCACCACCACCAAGTCAGGTGTCTCTTGGTTTTGGCAGCTCTGAAATTATGAGTTGACAATCAGATGGCACGGAAGCCTGGAAACAAAGTTATCAGTTAATCAGAAAGGCCTGCTTGGATGTGGTTTAGATATCCTGAAAGTTAGCACAATGTGGCATTGGGTGGAAATTGCTATGCCCAGGATGAGTGATGGTGTACGTCTGTGTGTGTATATATGTGTGTGTGTGTGTGTGTGTTTGTGTGTGGTTGTGGTTGAAGACAGAGAATCTGGCTTTGTTTTTAACTCTCAGGTGAACGACGAGAGATTCTGACAAATGGAATGACTTTAGAATAACTTTCTAAAGAGAAATAACTGTATGTATACAAAGTCTACTTAACATTTAAGACAAGGGACAAGTTTTTTTTAATGCTGCTCAATATAAACACTTGTTAGAATCCTAATATGTTTAATGTTAATTATGCAATTTACTCCTGCACACTCTCACTGTAAAATATTCAGTGATTACAGACACAGCTAAATTCCTCCTTAACCACTTCATATCAACGCTAACTTCTTCCCAGAGCCAAGTAGTGTGGTGGCCATTTGTGTATAAATCTTTCCAAGGTCTTTTCTCTATAGTTATAAACATGAACACGTTCCCAGAAATACAGCTAATGTCATTCTGATGTTCTGCTTTGTTTCTATTAGAAATGTCATTATATTGAACACATTATCTACAATTTGCTTTGTTCATTCAGAAACATATTGTGGAGACTTTTTCCTGTTAGTACTTACAGACCCATCTCCTTTCTAACCACTGCACAGTATTCTGCAGAATGCATATGCCATCCTTTATGTAACCGTGTATCTTTATGTAATCTTTATATAATCCTTCCTCAGTGGTCAATGCAAAGAAATAGAGGAAAACAATAGAATGGGAAAGGCTAGAGATCTCTTCAAGAAAATTAGAGATACCAAGGGAACATTTCATGCAGAGATGGGCACAATAAAGGACAGAAATGATATGGACCTAACAGAAGCAGAATATATTAAGAAGAGGTGGCAAGAATACACAGAAGAACTATAAAAAATATATATTAATGACCCAGATAACCATGATTTTGTGATCACTTGCCTAGAGCCAGACATCCTTGAATGCAAATCAAATGGGCCTTAGGAAGCATCACTACGAACAAAGCTAGTGGAGGTGATGGAATTCCAGTTGAGCTGTTTCAAATCCTAAAAGATGATGCTGTGAAAGAACTGCACTCGATATGCCAGCAAGTTTGGAAAACTCAGCAGTGGCCACAGGACCAGAAAAGGTCAGTTTTAATTCCAATCCCAAAGAAAGGCTCAAACTACTGCACAATTGCACCCATCTCACATGCTAGCAAAGTAATGCTCAAAATCCTCCAAGAGAGACTTCAACAGTATGTGAACTGAGAACTTCCAGATGTTCAAGCTCAATTTAGAAAAGGCAGAAGAACCAGAGATCAAATTGCCAACATCCATTGGATCATCGAAAAAGCAAGAGAGATCCAAAAAAAACATCTATTTCTGCTTTATTGACTATGCCAAAGCCTTTGACTGTGTGGATCACAATACACTGCGGAACATTCTCAAAGAGAAGGGAATACCAGACTGCCTTACCTGCCTCCTGAGAAACCTGTATGCAGGTCAAGAAGCAACAGTTAGAACTGGACATGGAACAATGGACTGGTTCCAAATTGGGAAGGGAGTACATCAAGACTGTATATTGTCACCCTGCTTATTGAACACATATGCAGAGTACATCATGTGAAATGCCAGGCTGGATGAAGCACAAGTCTGAATCACTGTCAGGAGAAATATCAATAACCTCAGATACGCAGATGATACCACCCTTATGGCAGAAAGTGAAGAGGAACTAAAGAGCCTCTTGATGAAAGTGAAACAGGACAGTGAAAAAGTTGGCTTAAAACTCAATATTCAGAAAACTAAGATCATGGCATACGGTCCATCACCTTATGGCAAACAGATGGGGAAACAGTGGAAACAGTGACAGCCTTTATTTTCTTGGGCTCCAAAATCACTGCAGATGGTGACTGCAGCCATGAAATTAAAAGATGCTTGCTCCTTTGAAGTAAAGCTATGACCAACCTAGACAGCATATTAAAAAGCAGAGACATTACTTTGCCAACAAAGGTCCATCTAGTCAAAGCTATGGTTTTTTTTCCAGTAGTTATGTATGGATGTGAAAGTTGGACCATAAAGAAAGCTGAGCACCAAAGAATTGATGCTTTTAAACTGTGGTGTTGGAGAAGACTCTTGAGAGTCCCTTGAACTGCAAGGAGATCCAACCAGTCCATCCTAAAGGAGATCAGTCCTGAATATTCATTGGAGGGACTGATACTGAAGCTGAAGCTCCAATACTTTGGCCACCTGATACGAAGAGCTGACTCACTGGAAAAGACCCTAATGCTAGGAAGGATTGAAGGCAGGAGGAGAAGGGGATGACAGAGGATGAGATGGTTGGATGGCATCACTGAATCGATGGACATGTGTTTGAACAAGCACTGGGAGCTGGTGATGGACAGGGAAGCCTGACTTGCTGCAGTCCATGGGATTGCAAAGAGTCGAACATGATTTAGTGACTGAATTGAACTGATGTAATCTTGTTTTATTGATGGGAATGTGGGTGGTTTTCCATTTTCACCAACACAAGTACCTTTGCTGCAATACCTCCTTGAGAACATGCATGGATAGTCTCTAAAGGAACCGTTGCAACTTTTATACATGAACAGATCCTGCCACCATCCCCTCCCAGTATGGCCGAACCAATTCACACACTGAGGAGTGTGAGACTACCTAGTTCCCTGACCCAGTGCTCACTACTAAACTCATACAGATTTGCCTGTTTGAAGGATGGAAATGTTGTTTAACTTGCATGTCCTTGATGGCCACTTAGAGCATCTTTTCAGGTGTTTTTCTTTCCTCATCTGGGAGCTGCCTCTTCATATTTTTGCACATTTTAAATTTTGGGTTGTCTTTTTCTTTTGAGTTTGTAGGAGTAGAACATCTTTTCAAAGAGAAACTGCAAAAGCAAGTAGCAAAAGACAGTTTGTTTGACTGCAAAAAGCTATAAAGGCACCTGCTGGCGGAGAAATGGAGGAAAAAAAAAGCCTGTGGTGTGTGCGTGCGTGCATGGTTTTTTTCCATAGCGTGACTTTAACACCCACACATGTTTAGTAAATGGAGTGAAGCCCCCAAAGATTGCAACAGCAAAGATGAAAGACAGAAAAGTGAGGTAGTTCTGCCAGATGCTTAATAATAAGAAGGGCAATTTCCAGCCAACAGCTGTGGGCTGGCTTTCGCAGGCTGGCTTTCACGGGCTGCAGGGGCTTGGTCTGTGGCCCGAGGACCAACTCTTTCCTGCAGGAAGCTTTCCTCTGCTGGGAGCCAGGGATCCGGGCTCCTGCTCGTCCATTGCCCACCTAAGGAAGTGACATCAGACTGTGGCCCCTGTCTGGGGTTATCTGAGGGGCTCATCGACGCTGCTACTGGTGACAGAGGCAGAGGAGCAACCAGGTGGTAGCAAGGGGTTGGCAGACCCAGGCTCACTGACTTGCTCTCAACCGCAGGGGAACTTATCTCCACAGGGCATCTTCCTGGGTGAAAGCTGAAGCCTGGGGGCTTGAGAGAACGGGCACTTGTGGGGCACAGAGGGGCCTAGGAGGAAGGGGGTAGGGGACCCAGCCTCTCTGCAGCTGGTTCTGCTGTGTCTGTGGATGAGGTCATGGATAAACCGCCATAGTTTACCCACAAGGATAAACCCCAAAGATGGGGTGTGGTATGGGCCAAAGAGCTCGGTCTGTGTGACATCATCCCTCGAGCCCTCTGTCGTCAAATCTTGTTTAAAAAGATTGGAGAGGAAAGGCTCTGGCCATTTTTCTTTCGGAAGACAGGTCTGGAGTGGGCTGTGTTTCCAGCCTTTGCGAACGTGGCTAATAAGTCAAGGCTGTCACTGAGGAGGTTTGAATTGCTTTCTTTTCTTTTTTACAGAGTCTTGCTCATAATAATTCTCTGTTTCTCCTCCCAAAGCTCCTGTAGTAGATATTTTACCAAGGCCCCCTAACTCTGGAATACTTTCCTGAACCCACTCACTTTACTCCATCCCCAAATTCAAACAGAAAGAAACCCTTCCTGCCTCTGGGCATTCCTGAAGCCATTCATGACTCCTAATATCATGCCTTCTCTCCCAAGATCTCCTCCACTCAGGCTTTCATGTAACCTCCTGAAGGACTACCCATTGCTTAACACTCCAAGGGCAACAGGACCTTCTGAAGACAGGTAGCTTCTCTGCCCCCGCTTACACAAGTGTCTTTCTCCATTTCCCTTTATCTCCGTTATTCCTCCATTGCGTGAGTGCACACATACACACACACACACACACACATTTAGCTCACGACATCTTCTTATTCTGTCTTAGATTCTTTGTAATTTGTTTTATCTTATGCCGCAGACAGTGAAGTCACCCATTCACGGATTCTACGAGTATCCATGAGAGCTCAGCACACGCCAGAGACTGCTCTACCGTGGTGTTACTTCTTCTCTCCTGTCTTCCTTCTTCATCCATATTCTTTCTGCCTCCCCCTTGCTCTTACATCTGCATTTTCAGGGACATTTTTCTCTAAGGAACCAAAACTACCTCATGAAATTATCAGCCACTGAAAAGCCCTCAGGCTTTCTGCAGCCCTTTGTGGGTGGAGGGAGGTGAACGGATGAGCAGTCTTAAGCTATGTTTAAGCCACGCTGCTCTCCCATGTCTGCTGGTAGGTCTTTTGTTTACTATATGTCTGCCTAACAGGTCTGTCTGCAGGACACAGACATTTTGCTTTGGGGACTGTATATTTTATAGCTGCACCTTAGCAGAAGCCCCTTGCCATCTCATGCAATGGCTCTCTTTCCATACATCAGCATACATGTCACCTCCTCAGAGAAGACTTCCCTGTTTGCCCATCAGAAGTAGCCCCATCCTCTCCCTTTTCACCACCCAGCCACCCTCGATGACAATCACCTTGTGTGGGAGATGAATGTCATTGATGTTCCCAGTTAATGGTCTCCCTCCTTCGATATCCTTTGAGATGGAGTTTGCAGCTGTTTCCACCAAGAGGTAGAGTCTGTTTGCATCCCCCCACCACCCCCTGAATCTAGGCTGACCATGTGCCTTGCTTTGACTAACAGAACGTGACAGAAGTGATGGTGTGTTAGCTCGGAGCCTAGATCTTCAGAAGCCTTGTGTCCTTCCGCTCCCAAGTGTTCTCTCTCGCCTTCCCTCCCTCCTGCTGTTCTCCCCTCCCTGCCTCTCTCTCTCTTAGAACCTAACCATCAATATGTGCACAAACCCAGGCAACTCAGGGGGAGGACGGGAGACCACTCAGATGAGAACTATGTTCATCCTAGCCAGCCAGTCCCTCATCAACTTGTTAGCTGACCAGACACATGAGTAGACCCAGCTCAAGTTATCTGAGGTTGCCAGGGATGAGAAGAACTGGCCAGCAGAGCCTAGCTTACATTGCAACTTACAGAATGAATTAAGTAACAACCAATGCTTTAAGCCACTAAATTATGCAGTGGTTCCTTAGGCAGCAACAGCTAACTGATACATCTTGCTTATTTCCTTTGGAGCCCTTCTTGGGAAACTCAGTTAGCTCCTCAAAGACTCAGCTTCCTTATATTTCAAAAGGACACCACACTTTATCTTGTAGCCTTCTATGGAATTTAGATAAGATGATGTTGTGAAGCTCTTGGCACATGTAGGGGCTCAGGACATTTATTTATGTCCTTTTTCTCTGGAGAAGAGTGGAGAGTCTCAGTCAAGACAATGTCTGTGCCATTCTCCTCCAAGAAAGCCCTCAGATGCCTTGGAACCATTAAGAAGAAATGTTATGAGGAAGGGGACCCAGGGTGAGATAGTGAAGCAAGCCTGTTAAGTGGGCTGAATTTGGTTGATAAGTCCTGCATTGTCAGTTAACAGATTACTCTGCAGTGTTTAGAAGAAAAATTGTTTATCATAAGAAGGGCCAATATTTTTGCGTTGGTGTCTCCCAAATGCCAAGCTCTCTGATAGCAATATTCATAGCAACCTTATGGAATAGATATTAACGTTCTGTCCTAAAAAAGAGGAAACTGAGGCTTTGAGACAAAGGCCACCCTGTAAGTAAGTGTAGAACTGGACAGACCTCAGACTTGGCCGTGACATCAAGTGCCTTCACTAGAAAGTACTGCTCGCCGCGCACACGCTGAGTGCTAGGCCCTTCGCGGCTCCTTTTATATACTAGCTCATTTTATCCTCACAGCAGTTGGGGGCCATGGGGAGGGTGCCGTCGCCGTTGCCGTGTTTCAGAAATAAGTCTCTTGCCCCAGGTCACACAGGCATGGCGGCCATCCCGACCTTGTTCTAGTGGCAGACAATTTTCACCCTCTTCCACGACCACTCCCAGGGATGGAGGAAGGTCAAGATAGGAAGTCAACAGTAAGCTTAAAACAAAAAGAGAAGTGAGCTAAATCTTTGAGGCCAACAGAAAGGGAAGGGCAGGTCGTCACAGAGCAACGTGCAGGACAGCAGAGTGGAAGGGGGCTTATCTCCAGTCTCTTGGCAGAGCCCCCTGCATGCAGGACGGTGGGAGCCCAGAGAGCAGTTGTCTCCCTCTGGAGTCATCTAGAATGTGGGGAGAAAGGCCTCATCAACACAAGGGTGAGGGGAAGGAATGCGCGTCCCGGGTCCCACAGCATAAGTACTGAATAACAGACTCCAAGTTGAAAAGATCGCAAGCAGATGTCTTTCTGCAAAGGCCTCAGAACCTTGGATGTGCTCTTTGCCTGTTTTACAAACCTGTGTTGTGCTGAATACTCACTCACACCTCTAGGCCACAAGACTCAAGTTTGGGAAAGCTGCTACACATTGTTTTGGGACATATTTTTTCAAATGTGGCTGATTTTGAAAAGCAGGTTGTTACTTCTCAGAAGGAAACCTGTGGCCAATCTGAAGCTTGGGATGGGGTCTTAATTCATGTTACTCTCTGCCCAGCAGGTAGAAACTCGGTAAGTGTCTGTGTGGTCCGCACGTGAGAGACTCTACAGAGAGAGCATCAGACTGGAGGCCTCAGGTCAGCAGCCCCCCACGGAGAAGCGCTTCTCTGGGCCTCCGTGACAGAGACTCGATCTTTGATGTGGTTGCTCTGATGTGGCCATTTTGAAACTGGGGACATTTTGACACAGCTATTTTAAAGCTGTGGAAAATTTCTGACTTTTTAAAAACACCGCCTTCAAGCTTCTGAAAAAATTAGCAAGTATCAACGCAGTGTGGGCTCAGGGACACGGTGAGGATCAACATCACAGAGAAAACAGAGGAGGAAGAGGCTGGGGAGGAGGGGCCTATTTTTTATTTACATTTCGTATAGGAAACGAGTTGGAAGTTTAATGGACTGATTTTTAGGGTTGCAAAGAGCCTCCAAGTTAAAAAGAAGCCTTTGAGTAATCAAGATAGTGTGGTACTGGTGACAGAAGAGACAGATAGATTAATGGGACAGAAAGGAGAGCTCAGAACAGAGACGCCCATGAATATCGCCAACTGGTCTTGGACAAAGGAGCAAAGGAAACACAATGGAAAAAGACAAAGACAGTCTTTGCAACAAATGGTGCAGGAACAACAGGACGTAAATGTGCCCAAAATGAATCCAGACACAGGCCTCACACCCTTCACAAAATTCAACTCAAAATGGATTTTGATCTAAATGTAAAACTCGAAACTCCCAGGAGGCAACACCAGGAGAAAACCCAGATGGCCTCGGGCAGGTGATACACGTTTTAGATATGACAGCACAGGGGCAGCCGCGAAAGAAAGAACTGAAAAGCCAGACTGCATTAAAAACTGCTCTGCAAAGAAGATGTCAAGAGACTGAGAAACAAGTGATAGATTGGGAGAACGTATTTGCAGGAGACATACCTGGTAAGCGACTGTTATCCAAAATATACAGAGAACGCTTAAAACTCACCAATGAAAACAACCTGATTTTTAAAAATGGGCCAAAGGCCTTAACAGACACCTCACCCAAAAGATAGAGAGATGGCAAACAATCACATGAAAAGACATGAACAATCTTATGAAAAGCTCTTTATCGTATGTCATCAAGGAAATGCAAATTAAAAAAAAAACAGTAAGATACCACCATAGAGCTATGCTGCTGCTGCTGAGTCGCTTCAGTTGAGTCTGACTCTGTGCAACCCCATAGACGGCAGCCCACCAGGCTCCTCTGTCCCTGGGATTCTCCAGACAAGAACACTGGAGTGGGTTGCCATCTCCTTCTCCAATGCATCAAAGTGAAAAGTGAAAGTGAAGTAGGGCGTCGTGTCTGACTCTTCACGACCCCGTGGACTGTAGCCCACCAGGCTCCTCCGTCCATGGGAGTCTCCAGGCAAGAGTACTGGAGTGGGGAGCCATTTCCTTCCCCACCATAGAGCTATGCGAGTGGCCAAAATCTTCAAATGCTGGCAATGATGTGAAGCTTTAGAAATTCTTATCCACTGCTGGTGGGAATGCAAAATGTACAGACACCTTGGAAGGTTCTTACAAAACCACACATAGTCTTACCATACGATCCAGTAATCAAGCTCCTTGGTATTTACCCAAAAGAGGTCAAAATTTGTGTCCACACAAAAACCTCACATGGATGCTTATAACTGCCCAAACCCGAAGGCAACCAAGGTGGCCTTTAGTAGGTGAATGACAAGGAATATTGCAAGAGAGAAGTTATCAAGCCGTGAAAAGACATGCAGGAAACTTAGATGGATATTGCAAAAGGAAAGAAGCCAGTCTAAAAAGGCTATACGCTGGTTGAGTCCAGCCAAACGGCCTTCTGGAAAGGCAAAACTATGGAGACAATGAAGAGGTCACTGGTTGCCAGAGGCCAGAGGGGAGAGAAAGATGAACAGGTGGACAGAGAGGATTTTTAAGGCAGAGGAACTATTCTGAATGATTCTATAATGGGGGACACACGTCACTACACATCTGTCAAAACCCAGACAACGCACACCACCACTTTGGGTGATGATACGTTGACGCAGGTTCATCGGTTGTTATAAATACATCACTGTGGGGCAGGATATGGGTGGGGAAGCAACAGGGGATATGTGGCAACTCGCTGCACCTTCTGCTCAACTTTGCAGTGAACCTATAACTGCAAAAAAAGTGTGTCTGCTTGTCTTTTACAAAGCTTGTCAGCAATCTTGCTGCCTAACTGTCCTCATCACTGCAAAGGTTCCCTGACGGTCAGCAGGGTGCCCTCCCTCCCTCTGGGCTGTCGGGCCCTAAGTACCCAGAAGCCTCCCTGGAGGCAGGAGTAGGCAGAGGGGCAGAGACAGGCAGAGCTGAGGGTTCTGGAGCCGGTGGTGGGCCAAGGTGAGGTAGAATCAGTGAGCTGGTCTGGCCAACCAGAGCTCACGCTGAGTGAGCCTGCAGAGAAACCATGAGGCTTTGCTGGCTTTTCCCTGAAGTTTCCCATGCAGCAGTCAGTGGTCCCTTAGGAATGGAAACTGGATCAGGTCATTGCTTCCAAAGACCCCTTCAGTGGCTTCCATCACACTGGGCATCAGGTCAACACCACGGACCTGGGCCTCAAGTGCCCATCCCACCAGGCGCCTCCTGGTTCCCCAGCTGCCTCACCCCTCTCTGTCCCCTAGCATGTTCTGCTCATCCTTGGACATGCCCAACTTCCTACTACCTGTTCCCTGGGCTGGGAATGGTTACCCCAATCTTCGGCTCATGGGAATTTATAATCCAGGTCCTAAATGTCACCTCTTTAGTAAGCCCCTCCTAACTACCCGGTGTGGGACACCCTCTTGCTCACTCCACCATCTCTCCGCTTTAATTCTCTGTCATTTAACTTGGTATTTTTGGTTTTGTGTACTGCCCTATCCCTGGCTTTTAGTTCAGCGCTGGCAAAGAGCAGGAACTTGGCAAACAGATGTTGAATGAAGGACTCAAATGAGACCGGCCAGTGAGAAAAGGCATGTCAGGGCAGAAGGACTGATGTTTTATCATAAACAGACGGTGCGAATAAAGTCACAAAGCCTGCAACTGGTCTCACGATTCACACGTGCCAAGCACAAAACCTCAGGAGGTGTGCATGACGTTTATTTTCCCTTATAAATTGTGCATATTCTGCAAGAACCTGGCGGCCACGCAATGAACTCTTGACCTCCCCAGGTTCCAGAGACCTTCATTTCAACCCCTTAACCATATCACATCCAATGCTAAATGTACCACCGCCTTATGAAACCAACACCATTCCTGATATCTCATTTTTATTATGGGCACCCAAATCTTCCAGAGCCTCTGAATGATTCTGCTCCCCCGTTCTGCAACCTCCTGCCACTTGCCAGCTCCCTGATCACCCGGCATGTCTCTCCATCCTTTTCATTCCTACTGCTGGGCACAGTGTTGACCACTCTTTCCCCCACCCTCTGCCTCTGACAATTGTCTCCTGGGTCACTTCCCAACCTTCAGTGGCTATTCATGAGAACTGATATTAGCAAAAATGGCTACTTCTTTCCTCCTTCTTCTCCTTTCATGGTTTTAAGTGCTAACCACAAAACATGAAGAATTTAAAGAATCTAACACAACACTGGAAAGCAACTATACTCCAAAAAAAATTAATTAAAAAACAAAAAAGAAAGAACAATCTGTAATTATCCTGGAAAGTCTGCACCAACTTTAAGCCTCCTTGGGAGGGAGGGGCCCTCCTTCAAGCCCCTCTGCCCTCAGGAAGAGAAGAGTGGTCCCCCGCCACGTACTGTAGGGTCAGTCTTCCTATGATACAGGTATCAGCTGCTGAAATGTGGGTCAGTCTAGACCTACGCTGTGCACCATGGTGGCCACTGGCTGTATGTAATCTTGCTTTTCTTCCTGAATCTTCGATACATATTAGGAAAGGCAATCTAGTAGCACAGTGGGTCTTTGGAAGAGGACGATGACAGATTCTCACTCTTCCTTGATTTAGCCATTATCCTCCCCTGGAAAGTTCAGCGTGTCTTGAAGGGGTTATCTAAATTCAAACCAATTGCAATTAAATAAAATCTAGAGAAATCCATTTCTGAGTCAAACTAAGCACAGCTCGCGTGCTCACTGCTACACGTGGTGGCAGCGGGGCCATGAACAGCACAGACACAGGATGTTGTTCCCACCACCTTGTAGAAAGCGCTAACGCACGGCCCTGCTCTAGACCCCCAGCACTTGGATGAGGCTTGGTTTTTCATTAATGTAGCCAAGAGATGATTACTAAACTCTCAGAACGTGCTGCTGAACTGCAACTATGCCAAGACCTCATGGTCCTGTGCTCACAGAGTTGGTGGGGAAAGAAAATCCTTATGAACTTCACTCCTTGGAAGTTTATCCCTGGAACTCCTTGTACCCACACTAGTCAGACCCTCACCACCAAACGATTGCTAACCCCTTCAAGACACTTTGGACTTCCCAAGGGATGATAAGGCCTTAATCAAGGAGGAGCGGAAATCTACCATTGCCTTCTTCCAAAGACCCCCCTGTGCTTTTGGAAGATGACTTTCCTAATAGATAACGAAGATTCAGGAAGAAGAGCAGGATTACAAACCTAGCCTTAGATCTGGAGACCTTGGAAAGCAGAAGACTGAAGCAAAACTCATTTATTCTCTGCCAGAGACTGTGCTAGACACTCGGAATGTGCGGACAAACAGGGGGAACCCAGACGTGGCTCTCCCACTGGCCCTTGCGACAGTCACCTTGGGCCTTTCCTCTGAGGCAGACCTGAGATGCTGTGGGGCACACATTTCATTTCACAATTAGTCCCTCACTGACCTTCAACTCCAGTGCAGTCCCAGGCCCTGGGACCGAGAAGGCCTGCACCCACCCCCTGCCCTCTAGAACTCATCTAGGTGGGAATGCAGAGAGAAAAGTGCCCATTGCAAAAGGGAGCCGGCGATGGCCCGTTATCACCCAGCTCCGAATTCTACCTGCAGAGAGAGAAACAGCAAAGAAAACAAAAGAATGGGGAGTCCCCTCTGAGGAACGAAACCAAACTGAGTGACAGCAAAAGGAACCCCACTTGTCCCAGGCTCACTGGAGATAGCAGAGGTTCTCCCTACTGCCTCCGTGCATCTTCCTGCCTCCCCAGCCTTGCCATCCCAGCCTCCTCTGCAACCCAGGGAAAACCTGGGAATTCCAAAGTGGCTCATCTTGAACTTCTGGACCGACTTCCAGAACACGTGGACCGCGGGGGTTGGGGCGGGGCCACACAGAAGAGAGAATTCCTCTTGCAGCAGCACACTGACCCCTTCTCTTCTTCCCTGACCACCACCCCCAATGCGCCTCTTCCCGCCAGACTCACCAGCCATGCGGTGGGCAAGCAGCCGGAGTCAAGAGGAGGCAGAAAGCACAGCCATCTTCCTGGCCCAGGGCGTTTGCCCTTGTAGGGCACGGCTCAGCCTCCTGGAAGCCTTCCCGGGTCCCAAGCAAACATAAGGGAGGAGCAACATCACCGCTCCCTCCGCCAAGACCCCCAGAAATCAGTTCAGGGGGCATTTGTGTCCCCCTGTGGCCCCTTCCTTCTCTGTCATCATTTGCCAGCTCCAAGGGAGAAGTGAAAGGCCACGGCGTTCAGCCGATTCTCAGTCAGGCCCCGTTTTAGACACGCTACTCAATGAATGTGGACGACGTTAGGGAATTCACAGCTCCCTCAAGGCTGCTGAATCAGCCACTGCTTTCATTCTTACTGCTCACTGCGCTGTACGTCTCGTATGGGCTACTTGCTGGCCTTTCCACTTAGATAATAAACCCAGCTGCATCTTCTGCATGGCTTTGTTCTGTAGGAACTGATGGTGGCTGCGATGGATGGGTCCCATGCCTGGAAGAACACGGCCAAGGCCACAAGCCAATATCTAATATACTGGAAAGGCGAACTCAGTCTCACTGCAGTGCTGCGGGGACTTCTCCCCCAGAACAAATCTAGGAAAAAAAGAGTCTTTGCCATAATGACAACAAAGAATCAACTTGAGTCTTTTCTCTGTTCTGGGCATCACAGGCTGTTGACTGTAGCTTCTCTTTCACCATTATTCCCCAAATGCCCCTCAAATGCCAGGCGTGGTGCCTGGCCCTGGGACCCAGAGAGGTGCAACTGTATCATGATCAAAGGCTCCACCGAAGCTGCTGTGGCGGGTGAAAACTTGCACGTGTGACTTCGTCAAAAATATAACATCTGTTTAGGCGTTTTTCAAAATGTCACCTGAACATCCATGATCAGTAAGGTCAAGTGCAGCATTGATGCTGACATATCTCATGGATGGTGGTCACATCAGAATAAAATCTTACTGTATTTGACCTCAGTTTTAAGGGGTTCCTGGCTCTCTAACACTCCCTGTGTTCCCAGATGTGTCTGTCCCATGCGTGACCTTCGAAAGTGGCACTGCCATCCGACGGAACTTTTGGAGATGACGGGCCTGCTCCTCACCTATGCTGTGTACCACGGTAGCCACGGCCACACACGGCCGTCAAGCACCCGAACTGTGGCTACTGTGACTCAGGAACTAGTCACATTGTAACTGATTTGAATTTAAACAGGCAGACGTGACTAGTAGCTATGGAACCATAGTAGCCATGGTATTAGCACAGTTGTATGGGTTTAGGTATATCTAAGGTGGGAATACCAGACCACCTGACCTGCCTCTTGAGAAACCTATATGCAGGTCAGGAAGCAACAGTTAGAGCTGGACATGGAACAACAGACTGTTCCAAATAGGAAAAGGAGTACGTCAAGGCTATATATTGTCACCCTGCTTATTTAACTTCTATGCACAGTACATCATGAGAAACACTGGGCTGGAAGAAGCACAAGCTGGAATCAAGATTGCCAGGAAAAATATCAATAACCTTAGATATGCAGATGACACCACCCTTACGGCAGAAAGTGAAGAGGAACTAAAAAGCCTCTTGATGAAAGTGAAAGAGGAGAGTGAAAAGGTTGACTTAAAGCTCAACATTCAGAAAACGAAGATTATGGCATCTGGTCCCATCACTTCATGGGAAATAGATGGGGAAACAGTGTCAGACTTTATGTTTTGGGGCTCCAAAATCACTGCAGATGGTGACTGCAGCCATGAAATTAAAAGACGCTTACTCCTTGGAAGAAAAGTTATGACCAACCTAGATAGCATATTGAAAAGCAGAGACATTACTTTGCCAACAAAGGTCCGTCTAGTCAAGGCTATGGGTTTTCCAGTAGTCATGTATGGATGTGAGAGTTGGACTGTGAAGAAAGCTGAGTGCCGAAGAATTGATGCTTTTGAACTGTGGTGCTGGAGAAGACTCTTGACAGTCCCTTGGACTGCAAGGAGATCCAACCAGTCCATTCTGAAGATCAGCCTTGGGATTTCTTTGGAAGGACTGATGCTAAAGCTGAAATTCCAGTACTTTGGCCACCTCATGTGAAGAGTTGACTCATTGGAAAAGACTCTGATGCTGGGAGGGATTGGGGGCAGGAGGAGAAGGGGACGACAGAGGACGAGATGGCTGGATGGCATCACTGACTCGATGGACGTGAGTCTGAGTGAACTCTGGGAGTTGGTGATGGACAGGGAGGCTTGGTGTGCTGCGATTCATGGGGTTGCAAAGAGTCAGTGGGGTTGCAAAGAGTCAGGCACGACTGAGCGACTGTACTGAACTGAACTGAAGGTCTAACAGGTCACACTGTGATGCCCAGAGCAGGGGGTAGGGGTGATAACCACATCCTCACAGGCCTGTCCAGAAAATGAGACCTTATAAAGATACACTTGGGCCAGCCTGATCTCTCTCGATGGGACTCTCCACCTCCCCATTCCCTGAAAGGAGCCATGCTGTCTAGGAAAAGAAATGGCTGTCAGACGATCGGCTTGTCTGAGCAACTTCAGAGAAGACAGTTTTCCCTTAGCCCAGCACTTCTTGGCTTTTCAGTTCTGGTTGCACATCACCGACTCTGCTGATTGCTGGAAGCTGCAGCTGGTGACTCCCTCTCCCCACCCTCCTGGCCACCCCACCAGTGACAACTCAGGCAGGGGTGGCCTGGCTTCCTTTCTTGTGTTTTCTACAGGTAGCAGCCTGCTCGGAGCTCACAGAAGGCTTGCCCCTCGTCCCAGGCAAGCCAGGCCCTTCCCCAGAGCTGGCGGGGCCGCCTCCTCCTGGAGCCTCACTCGCTGCCCTCCCCCGTGAGTATCACCTTCTTCTTTCTCCCCATCCCAGGGGCACTGGGTCCTCAGCTGCGTGCTGCCACGATGGCTTCTAAAACCCACTTGCTTGCTCAGTGGCCTTGAGCACTGGGTACTTGGCTAGAAGCTGCCAGGGAGGCGGAGGTGAGTCAGGTGGGTGCCTTGCCCAGGCTTCCAGGGTGAGTAATAAGACTGCCTCCCACCCACACGTGTGAGGCTCGGGTTTAAGACAGTCTGTTCGGTCATCTGTTCCTTGAAGGAGGGAGAAGCAAGAGTGGGGGACGGGTGTCAAGAAGGTGGGCCGGGGCTGGGAAAGTGAAGCCCCGATGAGGCCCCTGGGTCTGAGGGGCTGTCCCAGGGAAAGTGTGTTTCTGGCAGCATTCTCTGTAGCAGCAAAAAACTGGAAGCTAGTGAACTCTGCACCAAGAGGTGACTGGCTAAATGAATCATATAGAATCCAGAGAGTGGGACACTTGGCAGCCACTCAATCTGGTGACATAACTTCACACTGAACTGGCATTAAAAGTGGTCCGTGAGAGACTGTTGACTAGACAGCAAGACAGAAAATGCTTTGCGTAGTCTGATTTCCTTTCTTTTACGGGTTTTATGTGTATGTATGTATGTGGGATTGTGTTAGAACGTCTGAAAGACTGCATCTCAGAAGATTAGCACTGGCCATCCTAGGAAAGGGGTGTTTGGGGAGATTTTCTTTTCTTCATTACATATGCTTGCTTTGGGGGACCATTTTTTCTTCATTGTGGACACAGTCCTCTACAATCAGATCAAAGTAAAGCTGCTCTATCGTCAGCGACTCCTCATGACTACTGCTTTGTCCCGTCAACATACTTGTCCTCATCAGCTCTTGGCTGGCTGTGGCCCCTGGGACCCTCTGTGGGCAGGCAGCTGCAGGGTGCGGGGCTGGGATGCGGTACAGCCACCAGTGGGCGAGCTGCTCCTCCCTCCCCTCATCCCACAAACCCAAGTTCACCTGCTATTTCAGCATCTGGCGTCTGACAGCCTATTTTTCCGAATATCTGTCCATCTGCTCTGAAGCCCCCTCACATGCCCCTCTCTCACAGCCCTCGGGCCCAGCGCAGTGCCTGCTTGGCGAGGGGCGGGCACCTCACCCGGGCTTAGGGAGCAGACAGCCCGAGGGACAGCTCAGAGTCCCTGCTGTCATGCACCGTGAAAAAGCAGAGCTTCCAAACAAAAACAAAACGTAAGCGGTGATTCAACTTCCGTGTGGCAAGCTGGACAAAGATCAAAGTCAGGACCTGCCTTCCTGACTCCCTTTAGTACTGGTATCCAGTTTATTGGGGCTACTATGAGTAATGCCATGTGGATTTTCATGCTGGTTACCTTGAGGGACAGCAGAGAATAGAAAAATGATAGATATTAGTGGATCCCTGGCTAACTTTTCTAATAGGCACTTTCCACTCTTAGAGTTGAGCAGCTCCCCACTTCTCAGGCCCCGGCACATATGTGCTGCTTGCTGGCACTCACACCTTTGTGGATGTCTTTTACATTTCCCGACCTGGGGTCATGTTTTCTCCCTTCACTGAATGCCCTCATGCTCTTCAGCCTACATGTGTGCGTGCTAAGTTGTTTCTGTCGTGTCTGACTCTTTGCGACCCCATGGACTGTAGCCCACCAGGTTCCTCTGTCCACAGGATTCTCCAGGCAAGAATCCTGGGGAGGGCTGCCATGCCTTCCTCCAGGGGTCTTCTGGAGCCAGGGATTGAACCTAGTTCTCCTGTGTCTTCTGCATTGACAGGCGGGTTCTCTACCACTAGCCCCACCTGAGAAGCCCTCTTCAGCCTACAAGAGCCAGCAAAATTGTTGCCTTCTCAATGAAGCCCTCCTGGATTTTCCCCAGAGCTGGGGACTCGGCTTCCTTCTCCCAATTCGAAAATCATCTCATAGCATTTCCCATTATTGGTATCTGAAGCCATGATGTATCCGCTGTACTTGAATGTGAGCTTCTTGAAGACATGGATCATGTCTTGCACAGTATTTAAGCCAAGAAAGTGTATCCAGTGTCCAGGCGCATTGTGTAAGTGAGCTGTGGGGTGAAGCCTGCTTCCTCATCATTGCAGAGTTCTCTGCATCCCGCTAAGAGCCTTAACACACAGCACTGCACTTGACCCTGGAAACAAGCCTTTAGTGTAGGTTGGGTGATCACATCCATTTTACAGACAAGGACACCAAGGCTAGGGGAGGGCAGGTCACTCCTTGCTAAGGTCCCACAGGCAGCAAAGGATGGGCCAAGGAGCAGATGGGGGCCGGCGTGCTCCCCCACCTCCCTCACCTGGGAGACAACAGACAAGCAGTCTTTGCAGACAGGGTGGCTCATGCACCCCAGCGAGGCCTCGTGGAGCGGCGGCAGGGAGACCTGGGGGGGCACTGAGCCCAGCCCTCATGTTTTCCCAACAGATGGCAGAGAGGTCCTTTGCTTTCAGTGTGTTTGTCACTTGTGGGTTTTCCCCTTCTGTTTTTCTCTCCTTCTCAGGAGTCAGAAGAAAATGAAAGCAAGTTCTGACACTTGTGCAGTCTGTGGAATAACACACACGCAAACTATGTGATAAAGGGCAGGAGGAGCAGATGCAAAGGCTCGAGGGGGGTTTTTAGGTGGTGGGTCTAGGGAGGAATATTTTTCATTTTCATTTTCACCCCTGGGCTCTCTCCAAATCTTCTTTGAGCCCAAAGCACCTTTATAACAGAAGGAAGATAAACCTTTACAGAGAGCCAGTGTAGCATTCCAAAGTCGCCAATAGTAGCCACAGTGAATTTACTTGCTAGATTTCTTCTTCCAGGGTTAGGAGGAGACGAGTTCCTCCTATGGGCAACTTTTGCAAACAGGTGTACAGGACAGAAGAGTGCTGGGGCTTACTTTTTTCTTTTTTTAAGCTGAAAAGTTATTTTTAAGATAGCCCTTAAAATAAAATGTTGTACACAAAGTAGAATATGTAAATAGGTTACAAAACCTAAAGTAAAAAAATGAAAGTCTCACTTTCCACTGGTCATCCTTATTTAATCTCCTTCCAGAAAACACTTCAGTACTGACAGCTATCAAGTGCATAACCTTTTATATATTTTTTAAAAGATCATGCATCCTAATCTACATTTTGCATGTGTATACCTAAAACTCTTGGTGACCTCCTTGTATCAGTGTGAGGTCTGATTTATTCTATTTATTGGCTACATGATTTATTCTATTTATTGGCTACATGCGATTTACTGAATGAGTGTATCAGAATATCACCTACTGCTGGATACATAGGTTGCTTTTAGCTTTTTTGATTCTGGGGGTGGTGGGGAAACAACATATAGGATCTTGTGTGTCGGTCACTCAGTGGTGTCTGACTCTTTGCGATCCCATGAACTATAGCTGACCAGGCTCCTCTGTCCGTGGGATTCTCCAGGCAAGAATACTGGAGTGGGTAGCCATGCCCTTCTCTGGGGAATCTTCCTGACCCAGAAATCGAACCTGGGTCTCCTGCACTGCAGGTGAACTCTTTATCATCAGAACCACCAGGGAAGCCCGTTCACGTACCGTTATGTTGTTTTGTGTGAGTACTCGGAGGGCGGGCGTGTTCCCAGCAGATGAGCAGCTGAGTCAGAGCTGCTGTGCTCTGCATGTTCTGACAGATACGGTTTAATCCCCCGAAAAGGTCACACAAATTTACACTCCCCACTGCTGTGTGGAGGCCTTTCCCTCAAACTCTCATCAGCATCATTACCATCAATCCTTATTTTCAACCTATAACTAGCTATAACCAAATCCATTCTTTATTCTTCGTGTGGCCTCCTCCTTTGGGAATTTGTTTTCTCAGATATTAGCTGGTTAATATTTAGTCTTTTTATGCAAGTTAAAAGGAGGTGACATGGGATGGCAAAGAGTCTGGGGCTACATAGATACTAGAAATATATGAAGTATTTTCTAACAAATGTCTTAAAAACTATTTCCCTATTCCCCAAGATGTATTAAAATTAAATTAGATGAGTTGAGATTTTCCCATCTTAACTAGGCAACTTTTTACAAAGATTTGTTTCAGAGCATAAGAGAAAAAAAATCATAAAGTCCATGGGGCAATATGTAATTTGGGGGGAGATCCTTTGAGACTAAGTAAATTTCGTATCAAATGTTCACCTGCTAATTTCATCATCCATTGGTGATTTTCTAATTACGGTAATCCTCTGTACTTATTAGTTGGCACCATAAGGAGAGCTTAGTTTTCTCATTTGTTTTTCTCAGTATGGATCCACGGATCCTTATTTAATTGAATGTGCTATAATAACTGCCATCATTATTTAATTTGATGCTCAAACTGCCTCAGATTTGGCTAGTGGAACCCTATCAAGTTGGTGCCTCTGTCCTTTGACAAGTCCTCAATGCCTTTAAACACTTGCTTTCTGGGTTAAAAATCAGTCCCAAGTTCATCTTACAGTCTCCCTGCCCTAACTCTGGAATCAGGCATTTCTCCACGGGGTCCTGGTTCCTTGTCAGGAAGAAAGGTATTTAGAAACCAAGATCTGGGCACCTGCTGGTCATTATACTGTGTGTCCTTGCTTTTATGTCGTCTCAGCAGAGAGAGTCAGGAAATAAGCTAACATACATAACACCTGTGGCTCAGCGGGTAAAGAATCCACCTGCAACGCAGGAGATGCAGGAGACGTGGGTTCGATTCCTGGGTCAGGAAGATCCCCTGGAGGAGGAGGAAACGGCAACCCACTCTAGTATTCATCTTGCCTGCAGAATCCCATAGACAGAGGAGCTTGGTGGGGTACAGTCCATGGGGTCGCAAAAAGAGTCAGCCACGACTGAAGTGACTGAACAAAACACATCCCCACAAACTTATCTGTATCTATTTATCAATCTATTGACTGATCTATCAAACATCATCTGCTTAATCTCTTCTAACCCTAAAAGCCATGGGTTCGTACTGAGCCCTCAATTCCCACTGAACAGCCCAAGGCACTTCAAGGCACTTTGGAGGAGCTACTGGCAGGAAGGCTACAAGGAGAAAGTCCTGGGTGTCTTTCCCCCACCTGTTAATGGCCCGATATGACTCTGAAGAGGGACAGAAAGAAGAAAGTTTTCATCAGATCTTGCTGTTTTTCCCTTCTTTACTTTGACCACTTTAGTGAGATCCAGCTACCAGCACTGCAAATGTCTGAAGCACAGAACATTTGTGGACCCCTGTGAGGTCCCCACACTGTCAGTTCAGTGAGCACATCGCTCACCCCAGAGGCTTCCTGGTCTGCTCCTGTCCCTTCCCGGCCCGCTCCTGTCCCTTCCCGGCCTGCTACTGTCCCTTCCCGGCCCGCTACTGTCCCTTTCTGGCCTGCCCCTGTCCCTTCCCGGCCCGCCCCTGTCCCTTCCTGGCCTGCTCCTGTCCCTTCCTGTCCTCTGGCCCTGTCCTTCCCTGCCCTTCTCTCTCTCTCCAGGAAATCACTGATCTGCTTTCTGTCACTATTGATTAGCTCCCATTTCCTAGAATTTTATACAAGTGGAATCACACAGTATGTACTTTTTTTCGGGTCATTTTGAAATTTATCCACACTGCTGTGTGTATCAGCAGCTGTTCCAAATTCACTGTATGGATACTCCACGGCGACTTATTCACTTTACTTGAGGGACAGTCGGGCTGTTCCCAGTAGTTGGCTATTACAAACAAAGCTGCCATGAACATTCCTATGTCGGTCTCTGTATGGATATGAGTCTGCACTTTTCCTAGGCAGATACCACATGACGTGTGTTTAACGGGTCTCCGTAGTGGCTATCCCACATAGTATTTTTCTTTTTCTTTCTTTTAATTGCAGTATGGTTGTTTTACGGCGCTGTGTTTGTTCCTGCTGTGGAGCAAAGTGAATCAGTTAATACATACACATCCACTCTGTTTTCAGATTGCCTTCCCACCTAGGTCACCAAAAGCGCACAGAGTAGAGTTCCCTGTGCCATACACTAGTTCTCGCTAGTTCCTGTCTATTTTACACACAGTCGTGTATATGTCACTCTCAATCTCCCAGTTCACATGCTATGTTTCTAAAGCAACTACACTCTTAGAAAAGCACGGAGAGTCACAAGGCTGTGTTATGAAAACAAGAATAAAAAAAGCCCAGCAGGTTACGGTTGGATGTATGAGGGAGAAATTTCCTTCCAGAAGCTTGGGGTGTGGGCTGAACATGCCTCTCGGAAACACACTCACTGAACGTGTATAAAAAAAGAAATGCCCCACTCGGGCACAGACCCGTTCCTTGAAAGGAACCAAGCTGTTGTTTGCTTGGCCACAGAGGGGGGGGTTTTGCAGAGATTCAAAACACAAGAAAACAACAGCGGAGATTTACCTCAGTTAGTTTGGAGGCCCTCTGCATGAGACAACTGTTTTCTTTGGTAAAGACATGCAGGACTTCCTTTTCCTGCTGAAGTCAAGGTACAGAGCAAACAGGCCCCGAATTTGTAAAACTGAGCATACAGGGAGGTGCTGGGGTGCTGGGCCCCTCCTGGCGAGGGACTCCGATGCTGGCAGAGGCCACCTCACCCTGGGGTTCTTGCCACCTGGTTGCCGAGAGGCCCCTCCAGCACTCAGCTGGACCATTCTTTTAAGTCTGCTGTCCTGCCGTCTTCAGGGGACACTTGGTGGATAAAATTGGAGTAGCGGCGTCTGGTAGAAAAGCTGAGTTATGAGAAGAAGGGTTAAGGTAAAAACGATGCGCTGGGAAGACGTCAAAGCCCCCAAGTGCTCTCAAAGGAGAGGTTTCTTTTAACTCTAGGTTAACAACCTAGATGACTGTGAAATCTAGACTTGACTTGAAATCTATTTAACTCAGCATCAGTGTAACATGAATTCTAACTCTGGCTTGGCAGCTTTTTTTTTGTTCATGAGAACAAAGAAATTTAATGCTTCATCTCCATCTCTCGGTACTTGCTACTGTTCAGTCAAAAGCCAGTCCTCATTCTGATTTTTGCCCTCTCTTTCTAGAAGCAAGCTGAGTCTGACCCACCATGGTCCCCACAGAAGCCACGGTGAGTATGGCCACACCCTTGGGCTCCTTGAAATGCACCGCTTTTGGGGCCTCTTTTCCGGGAGTGGGAAGGGCTCCACTGTGGGGGAAGGAGTGCTCTGTGGTTTCCCAGGGCGAGAGTTCTGCTGAGCAGTGCTCCAGACAGCTGGTCAGTGCCCAGCACAGAGGGCTCTGTGGACACGAAGCTCTGGAATCGCTCTGCGGTATGTGTGTTGGGGGGGCGGGGGCAGGGGAGAAGCTGGTTCCGGTTTTACTCATAGGTGAGGGTTTAGTTCCATGTGTCTGTTCTGAAACTCAGACAAAAGAGGGCAAGGGAGAATTCATTTGCTTTTAAAAGACCCATGGTGGGCATGTTAGTCGTGATTCTTATCAAACTTTATATAGCCTTTACAAAAAAGCAAATAATGATATATATTCCTCTGAAAGAGGCTCATAGAAATGAGTGAGAACAGCTATGATCCAGAGACTCATTCATGATTTTACAGCCAAATATAATTAATTATAGAATCAAATAAAATTCCTATGCTTTACTGATATTAAATGCTCACAAAAATATCTAAGGATTTTAATTTTGCTTTCTCAAAGGGAGAATCTGGCTTTTCCATGCAGGTATTGAAGTCAAACATTCTTAGTGGGCTGACAAATGTCCTCCATGCTGTATGGAGAGTGGTGGCTGCCACCACTAACATCAAGTAAGCTATTTATCATCTGCTGATGATATTCAGCATTGCATACGTCATCATGCTTCCCGTAACAACAGCAACGACAAAAAGACAATTATTTGGGGCCTGCTTAAGTAACAAGGTGCATGTTACGTCACTTCAGTTGTGTTCGACTCTTTGCAACCCTGTGGACTGCAGCCTGCCAGGCTCCTCTGTCCGTGCGGTTCTCCAGGCTAGGGCCTGGGGCTGCCATGCCCTCCTTTAGGTGAGCTTCCTGACCCAGGGACCAAACCGAGTCTCTTCTGTCTCCTGCACTGGCAGGCGGGTTCTTTACTAACGCCACCTGGAAAGCTGAACTAACAAAATAAGTCTCTATTTTTCTGACCAAAATTAGAACCGTAGTTTCTCCTGAGACAGAATCTGCTCTTTATCCCTGATGCTGGAAACAGAGCTGATAATGTCAGTCGTTCGGTTTTATCATTTGGGATCTTGGAAAAATATCCGAACTTTGCAAGGCAGCACCAGAAAGGAAGGAAATGCACTCAGATAATGACCTTTTGTGGCCAAGAGGTGTCCAGCACCACCTACATGGGGACAAGCTGTGACCTCTGTGGCTGTGACCTTGGTCAACAGCCATGACTCTCCTGGGGCTGCTCTTCTGAGGACCGGCCGTGTGCCAGTCACCACCCAGGGCGCCGTGTTCCTCCAGTCTCACAGCAAAGGGGGAGCCATGCTAACAGATGAGGAAAGCCACGCTGGGGGAGGGATGGAGGGTTCAAGGTCAAATGGCTCAAAGGATGAGGAGTGCTGGGGGCGTGGCCCCAGCTTCCCGGGCTCCTCCCCGAAGGCAAGTGTCCACACGGGCTCACTGGCTGAAAGCTGCCCCTCCTCGAAGAGGGGTACTAGCCCACTCCCACCAGTCTGAGTCCCTCCCTGCCTGTCTCCCTCCTCTTCCCTCCCGGGCCCGTCTCCTCTTTCCAGGTGCCCATCCTGGTATAAGGAGCAGAGAAGGATACGGCCTTGGCCCTCCACAGTGGCCTTTCCCCAGAGGTGCCTGGAGCCTGGGGAGGGTATCCCGAGACAAGAGTCGGGAGGGAGGTCTCGGAAAGTCGGGGGAAGACGGAGTCCAGGAGCTGTAGCTTCTTCAACGCCTGGGCCAAGGGCTCCCAAAGGGAGGAAGACACACCTGCACGGGCTCGGGAGCTGGGGCCTGTCGGGTAGAGTGCCTGGCAGCGGGCACTGGCGGGCAGGGCAGGCCCCTTATCTGCTGTGCACTGAGGCTTGCCCCCAGCAAAAGGCAGTTCCCAGCTGCCCCGGGCAGAGGAAGCCACAGGGCATCCTCTGGTGCCCGCAGTCTTTCCGGGACGGGTGGGGGGAGGATGCCGATGGGGGATCTGACAGCCATTCAGCTCAGGGGCTGGGACCCAGACACTGAGGCTCAGGCTTGGTGTGGCCACTGTGAGGTATGGTTTTGCCGGCAGTCATGCACAGATATGAGCGCTGGACCATAAAGAAGGCTGAGCGACAAAGAAATGATGCTTTTGAATTATGGTGCTGGAGAAGACTCTTGAGAGAGTCCCTTGGACAGCAAGGAGATCAGACCAATCCATCCTAAAGGAAATCAACCCTGAATATTCACTGGAAGGACTGAAGCTGAAGCTCTAATACTTTGGCCACCTGATGTAAAGAATCAACTCATTAGAAAAGACTCTGATGCTGGGAAGGATTGAGGGCTGGAGGAGAAGGGGACGGCAGAGGATGAGATGGTTGGATGGCATCACCGACTCGATGGACATGAGTTTGAGAAAGCTCCAGGAGACAGTGAAGGACAAAGGAGCCTGACAAAAGTCAGCCACGAATTAGTGCCTGAACAACAACAAATAACAGTCACAACATCGGAAGGTGGAGGGCAAGGTGCTGAGTCTGGAGGGGCCACAAGTGGCCCAGCCTGGGGTGAGGGGCAAGGGGCTGGCTCTGGCCTTGACCGTCCCCCAGGGGGTGAGGGCTTGGGCCAGAACCTTCTGTTCCTTGGGTCTGTCTCCTCCTTTATAGTGAAAGTCACTCAGTCGTGTCCGACTCTGCAACCCCATGGACTATACAGTCTATGGAATTCTCCAGGCCAAAATACTGGTGTGGGTAGCCTTTCCCTTCTCCAGGGGATCATCCCAACCCAGATATTGAACCCAGATCTCCCGCATTGCAGGCGGATTCTTTACCAGCTGAGCCACAAGGGAAGCCCAAGAATACTGGTGTGGGTAACCTATCCTTCTCCAGCAGATCTTCCCGACCTAGGAATCAAACTCAGGTCTCCTGCAAGGCAGGCAGATTCTTTACCAACTGAGCTATCAGGGAAGCCCCCCTCTATAAGATGATCTCTTAACATCTGAAAATCATTCTAAAACCTGTTGAGCCTCTAAAAGCTCTGTCCGGGGCAGAGATCAAAGCCTGTGTGAGCAGAAGGCGGCCCACGCTGCTGAGTTCCAGGCCAGTCCCTGGGCATGCTGTGAGACAGTCTCTCACTTACTTAGATGTGTGACTATAAGGCACTTCTCTTCTTGATCAAAATTCTAAAAATCATCCAAATGATATCAATACTCCGATTAAGTAGCCCCTGGGAATCAGAGCCATCCCACGATACTGCCCTGTCTAGCGCCCCTCTGTGCTGTGGAGCTCAGGACCCCGCATGCAGGCAGACCGCCCTCCCCCCATCCCATGACAGGCGAGCCAGGGACCTTTCTCGTGGCTTGCTCCACTCCTATTAGCATCCCTGGCAAGTGGTTTCCTTGCCTGGCATGTAGTTTTACTATGCTTAGTAAATTCTTGCTGAATGAGTGAACAAATCACATTTATTGCCAATGAACAAGAAATAAAGAGCTGTTTCTCAAGCTTAAGGTGAGCATGCTGACCTCTTAGTCAGTCAAGGAATAAGATGGTGGGATCTTCACACAAACACCATCCATCCTGGCCAGGTCTGGGCCCACCCCACCCCACCCCTCACCCCGCCACGGATTGCTGCGCCTCACAGTGGGAGAAGATTCTAGATCTGGCTCAGACCACTGCTCATGGGGGACCACAGGCTGTGAGCAGTGGTCTAGTTGGTGAAGACGTCATGTTTTTAAAAGGGTCTAAGAACCCTTTTTGCTAAGAAATGTTTCAAGGGAAACCTTGGGAAAGATAACCTCTAGACATTCTGGAAAGATGTGGAAGAGAATGGTCAGCCCCATCAGAGAGAGACCAGGCACTCCCCAGCAGTAATGACACCTGTTTTACTCTGTCCCCGCAGCCCCTGTCATGTTCCATAAGAGGCATGAGGCAGTTACTGAGTGCATACAACGGAAGAGAAAGGACATACGTTCAAACAGGGTCAGAGCAAACTGACAGAACAGCGAGAAAACAGGAAGAGTTAGAACCTGCGTTTTCAGCCTAAAACTGAGCTGTCTGATGCGGTAGCCACAAGTCACGTAGGGCCTGTAAGCACTTGAAGTGTGGTCACTCCGACTAAGATGTCCCTTGATTGCGAAATGCACTTAGTCCAAAAATAGTCTATGCAACAAAAGGATGTGAAATATCTTGATAACTTTTACACCGCTTGAAAGAAAAGTGAAAGTGGAGTCGCTCAGTTGTGTCCCCGACTCTTTGCAACCCCATGGACTGTAGTCTACCAGGTTCCTCCGCCCATGGTATTTTCCAGGCAAGAATACTAGAGTGGGTTGCCATTTCCTTCTCTAGGAGATCTTCCTGACCCAGGGATTGAACCCGGGTCTTCTGCATTGAAGGCAGGCACTTTACCGTCTGAACCACCAGGGAAGTCATTGCTTACATAACGAAATTATTTTAGACATGCTAGGTTTCATAAAACACATTATTAAGGTGAGACCCACCTATTTCTTTTGACTTCACTTGGCTACTAGAAAATGCAAAATCAAGGAGTTGCCTTATATTCCTATTAGGCAGCACTGATCAAAGGGTTTTACTTGGTTACTATACTTGGGCTACCAGTTTGACTGAGCTTCCCAATTACAAAGGGAACCCTCATCAGTCACAAAATTCATATGGTTCATGAGTTTAAAAAAACTCTCACTTGTTCTTCAGGAAATATGAAAGCATTGCTTTACATCTCTTTTATATGTAAATGCCAAATGCACGTCTGAGCTAGGTCTTGATGAGTGGACACAGAGCTAGATGGAAATGCTCTTGGAGGTAGGGTGCACGGCGAGCTCCTTAGAAGCCACCTCGACACAGTTCCTGGGATAAACTCAGGGCAGCTTGTGGGAAATCACTCAACCCAGTCCTCAGCCAGGGGGCTCCAGTGCATGCTCTTGGATGGAAAGTGAGCAGGAAATGAGTGGATTTCAGATCCTTACAGTGATCTCTCTAGATCTTACTCTGACCCAGACCTTGAGAACAGCCTTTGTGGGTGGCTTCTCCAGCAAGAGCAGTGTCTCCAGGGCTCAGAGAGCAGAGAGGACAGAAGAAATGGCCTGGCCACCTCAGAATTCCTCCTGGAAGCCAGCTGCCCCTCATCTGGACAAGGGGCTCACGCCTACTCAGAAGGTCCAGGATTAAATGCACGCATATCCTGTACTCCACACAAGGTCTGGCATGCACTTGGGGCTCTGACAGTAGGGAAGCAAATAAGCTGGTAAATAACCAACATTTATATGTGCAGGGAGATTTTCAGAGGATCCTGTGCCTGAGATCCAAAGGGTGTTTACCCACCAGTGACGGACAAAGCTATGAGTGCAAGTCTTGACACAGGCGTGTCCAGGCTTCCCCTAGCCTAGGACACGAACTCTTCCTCTGTCATCTCCATAAAGATGCCCAGCACTCTGATCCTGTAAGGATGATACAGGCTGGCCTTGTGGTCTTGACGAAATTCATTCAATTCCAGGTTTTTTATGTGTGAATTCAATTACTCTGAAAATATGCCTGGAGAGTCCTTAGCTGTATCAAAGGGTGTGTGTGTGTGTGCATGGGTGCTTGTATGCACATTGTGAGGGTGCGAGCACATGTATGTGTGCATGTATGTGCAGGGGTGTGTACATGTGAATATGTATGTGTATTCACGTAGGCATGCTTGTGTGCATGCGTCTGTAAATGTGAAGACTTGTGAGGGCTGGCTTCATGGGTAGGTGGCAAGGGCCTCATGCTTAGAAGTGTTACTTGCTTGATTTAATGTTCTGCTGTCTTGAAATTCGTAACAAATTCTCAACAAGGGGCCCTGAAATCACGCAGCCTGTGCTGGTTCCTGTGTATGTGCATGTATGTGAGGGTGTATACATAAGCGTGTGTGCTCATGTGTGTGCACACGTGTAAGTGGGTGCATGTGTGACTGTTGCTGCTCAACAGAGGATCCATAGCTTTCAGAGGATGCAGGGGAATCTGGACCCAGAGAAGTGTGAAAGCCTCTAAGGACCTTTTAGGGAGCGCAGAGTAGACAGGAGAAGGAACAATCAGACTTGTTGAGTTAGTTGGATAAGTTCGTCCGCCAGTGGCCCCAAGACCCTCCTCCATCCTGATAGAGCATCTGTCACGTGTCCTGTGACTGTTCCTTTGCTTGTGTGTCCCTTCCCAGAGGAGGAAAGTTCCATGAGAGTGGGAACCACACCTGACTCTTCAGCACCTGCTTAATAAACATTTGTTGAATAAATAAATCATTTACAATCTAAGCAGATGCTCTCGGAATTCCTACTTCCTACACACACATTTCTTCTGCCTTCTCACAGCCTTTTGGGGTTGGCAGGTTCAAGGGCTCCATGCCTTTGCCATCAGACTGAACCTCCAAAAGCCAGCCCCTGACCCAGTGTCACCTGTGTCTCCTTGCAGAGCCTAATCCCTAACCCGTCAGATGACTACAGCTACGATGGCACATCGCCCATGGAGTATGACGCCAACTTCACGGACTACTTCTGTGAGAAAAGCCACGTCAGGCAGTTTGCGGGCCACTTCCTCCCGCCCCTGTACTGGCTCGTGTTCATCGTGGGCGCTGTGGGCAACAGCCTCGTCATCCTGGTCTACTGGTACTGCACGAGAGTGAAGACCATGACCGACATGTTCCTTCTCAACTTGGCCATCGCTGACCTTCTCTTTCTCGCCACCCTGCCCTTCTGGGCCATCGCCGCCGCTGACCAGTGGAAATTCCAGACCTTCATGTGCAAGGTGGTCAACAGCATGTACAAGATGAACTTCTACAGCTGCGTGCTGCTCATCATGTGCATCAGCGTGGACAGGTACATCGCCATCGCACAGGCCATGAGGGCGCAGATGTGGAGGCAGAAAAGGCTCCTGTACAGCAAGATGGTCTGCTTTACCATCTGGGTGATGGCAGCTGCGCTCTGCCTCCCGGAACTCCTGTACAGCCAAGTCAAGGAGGAACACGGAATTGCTATCTGCACCATGGTCTACTCCAGCAACGAGAGTACCAAACTCAAGTCGGCTGTCTTGACACTGAAGGTCATCCTGGGCTTCTTCCTCCCCTTTGTGGTCATGGCTTGCTGCTACACCATCATCATCCACACCCTGATCCAGGCCAAGAAGTCCTCCAAGCACAAGGCCCTCAAGGTGACCATCACTGTGCTCACCGTCTTCGTCCTGTCTCAGTTCCCCCACAACTGTGTTCTGCTGGTGCAGACCATCGATGCCTACGCCATGTTCATCTCCAGCTGCGCCCTCTCCATCAAAATTGACATCTGCTTCCAGGTCACTCAGACCGTGGCCTTTTTCCACAGTTGCCTGAACCCTGTTCTCTACGTTTTTGTGGGTGAGAGGTTCCGCCGGGATCTTGTGAAGACCCTGAAGAACCTGGGCTGCATCAGCCAGGCTCAGTGGGTTTCGTTCACGAGGAGAGAGGGAAGCCTGAAGCTGTCATCTATGCTGTTGGAGACAACCTCAGGGGCTCTCTCCTTCTGAGGCGGCTTCTCTGAGGTGCGTGGTCCTTTTGGAAGTGTCCAGAAATTCAGAGACAGCTTCCCTTACTGATAGGCCAGAGGGAAAGTGGAGAAGGAGAAGGAGTGAGAAAAGGGAAATAGAAAACTCAGAAAGGGATGAATTTGAATAGCATTATTACTTTTGGTCAGGATTTGCCAAGTTGGACTCTTTAAAACTGACTGGCCATCCCAGGAGACTGCTGCCTGGCTCCTGGCTGCAAGGCCTGTGGTTTTTGGAGGAGGATTAATGAATGACAGACACCGCAGGCCTCCGTGGCTTTGCCACTCGCGTGAGCATTAATCCAGCTGAGCCCTGGAGGAGGCGTTTGATTTCTCGGAGCCCTGGGAATCGCTGTGGCTTCAGTTCTGACGCCATCTCTTCCGAAAGAAGACACAGAAGCATCGGCCATTGCCACAGTCCACGAATGTACACGGCTTCATGAAAGCTTCTGTCTTTGGAGAATTTCTGCTCTGGTTTTGGGGGCTGATAGCCATGGCAGGTGTTGATCTAGATCCTTCCAAACAGCCTCGGATCTAATTCCTTCTGCTCTCCTTGATCTCTTTGGGGCCAGTGCGGGTCCTTGTTCCTGTTCTGAAACTATCTGCAGCACTGGTCAGTGAGCCTTTGGGCAACTGACTGTATGAGCACATCACCTGAATTCTGCTGGCTTCCAACCCACGTCTTCTGGAGGCTCTGTGATTTCTCACCTGGCTGCCATGCTGATCTGGGCAGGATTCAGCTTGTCCCCTGGTGCCATGGAAGTGGTCTTCACAACCCGTGCAGGGAGATTAAGAACCTGGGTTTGTGGGGACCTGGCTCCACTATGGGCTCACTCTGTTGAGTGGCTGGTATGATGGTCCACTCTGTTTCCTATACAATGGACTGGCCCTATTTGCCCTCTTGTTTCTGAGGCCACTGGAAGGATATTTGCCTCCATGCTTCTCTTTTTCATATTGTATAATGCTAACATTTTTTTTTTTTTTTAAAAAGCTTTCAACTTAGAGATTAGGCTGAAAAAAAAATGTAACTTACCTTTGTGTCTCTTTTTACTATTTGGCAAATTTATCACATTAAATATTTTCATTTATTAGAAAAGTGCTTTTTAAATGACTGTTTACAAATATCCATTACTTTTCACTTTTTTTTTTTTACCCTGTCTCTATATTTTAAATGTGTATACAGATCAAACAGCCATATTAGAGTATGAAGAATAAGAGACTGGGATAAGGAAATAACACTTCCAAAATACCATAAAACCATTTTGGCTGAACAATTCCTAGTTTCTTCTCTGGGCAAACTTATCTTCTAAGTTTCTCCAGGTAAGTCCATTGGTATTTCCAAAGAGGACAATCAGACCAGGACCATGAACCATTCCGGCTTTGCCACTTGCTTCAGAGAAGGCATCTCATTTTCCCAGTGGGTTGTGAATTGCCGTGGTTTCAGTTCCAAGGCCATCCCTTCCAAAGGGGACACCAAAGCGCTGGACTCTGCAACAGCGTCCTTTTCCCCACCCACTTCTGAACTACACGTCAGTGAGGAATAAAGTGAGCAGAGAGTGGACGGCAGCAAGAAGAGCAAGGGTCGAGGCACAGGCCTTGCCAACCCACCCCAAGTGTGGGCAGGTGGTGGCAAACGAGCATTGGCCTGGGACCAGCAGGTCAGCGTGGGTCCCAGCACAATAAGAACCACCTACAGTCAAGGGGAGGATGAACTTCCCAAGGCAGAATACGGACAGAGCTGTCCATGCGGCCACCTTTTCCAGAAGAAGACTCAGATATCCTTTGAGAAACCGAGAATAAGCAACAGGAATGGGCCAAACCTAAATAACCCTGCGCAGTTCAGTGGAAGAACTTGACTGGGTTTGGCTTATTCATCCCATGCCCTTTTGATACTGCGGTTCTGGTACTATATGTCCTGGGGGCTCCACTGGAGCTGAGGATGGGGAGAGGGAGGGAAGGAGGAGGAATGAGCCACGACTGTGCTTGTTCAATCTCCTCCAGCCTAGAGTCACTTACGGGACACCATGATAGAGAGTAAGTGGCAGTTCAGAGGTAGTGTGAACTGAACTACATGTTACTTTTGCCAACAAAGGTCCAATCAGTCAAAGTTATGGTTTTTCCAGTAGTCACATATGGATGTGAAGGTTGGACCATAAAGAAGGCCGAGGACCGAAGAACTGATGCTTTCAAATTGTGGTGCTGGAGAAGACTCTTGAGAGTCCCTTGGACTATAAGGAGATCAAACCAGTCAATCCCAAAGGAAATCAACCCTAATGATTCACTGGAAGGACTGATGCTAAAGCTCCAATACTTTGGCCACGTTATGCAAAGAGTGGACTCATTGGAAAAGACCTTGATGCTGCGAAAGATTGAGGGCAGGAGGAGAAGGGGCAATAGACGATGAGATGGTTGGATAGCATCACAGACTCAATGGACATGAGTTCGAGCAAACTCTAGGAGATAGTGAAGGAAAGGGAAGCCTGGTGTGCTGCAGTCCATGGGATCACAAAGAGTCAGACACGACTGAGCAACTGAACAACAGAGGAAGATAAGGCTTTGACCAATGTACATTAGTTGAGGAAAAAATGCCATGGACTCTACTTCTCCCTCCTCTGATTTTTAGGAAAGGAGATGAACGCCACAAGAACCACGAACCCTGCACTGAGCGTGATGGCCACTCTTACTTACAAGGGCCTCCGTTAGCACCCACCTGACTGCCACAGTCCGACCACAGCGGCAAAGCAGGACTAAAGATACACTGCAGCTGCATCACATTTTAAAGATGTTAAGTATCCTTTGTTGGTAAATCAGTTTTTAAAGGACTGGATAAATAAATAGGACCATTTTACATTCAAATTAAACTAGGTCTTAGAAGCAGATTTATCCTAAAAGCATTGGAATGATCAGCAAGGGACACCCATTCAGCATTTCTAGAAAATATGTCTGTGAGTACTTTCCTGAAGTAACGATAAAAAAGGATTATAATATAATTACATTTTTACAGGAACTCTATAGATCAGAAAAATCAGGAAACCGAATGAGATACATTAAAAAAGATACCGCTTTACCTACTAAAATTTTTTGAGACTAATCTCAAGTCAACACATGACAATGTGTACATTCAAAGGGGAATGTTGTTTTGATGTAAGATGTGAGATATGGATGTGAGAGTTGGACTATAAATAAAGCTGAGCACCGAAGAATTGATGCTTTTGAACTGTGGTGTTGGAAAAGATCCTTGAGAGTCCCTTGGACTGCAAGGAGATCCAAGTAGTCCATCCTAAAGGAAATCAGTCCTGAATATTCATTGGAAGGACTGATGAAGCTCCAATATAGCCTGTCTCAAAGTGAGGTCCGGTCAAGGGGTGCTAAATGACTTTGACAAAAGGGAGATTATCATGGCCTCCAATATCTGCACCTCACACATTTTACATGCTCCAAAGAAATCTCTCTCTTCATTTGACAAGTAGTTACTGATTGTTTACTATAAGTGATTAATAGATAGAACGGTTTTAGAATTATCATCGCAACCAAGACTTGGTGGTTCTGTAACAGTTTCCTTGGCCTGACTCCATATGGCCCTTCTGTTCCAAGTGTGGTCTGAGCCCAGCAACCTCCCGGGACAGGGAATGTCTCTCTAATCAATTCTGTATTATTGTTACAGACAGCCCAAATAGCTAATGTCCCTTTCAATGTATTACAAAAACCTATAAAAGACGAGTAAATGTTTCTCTCCAACATGTGACTCTTTGTGAATTCCCCTTCTCTCTTGACATATTTGGGCTTCCCAGGTGGTGCAAGTGGTTAAGAACCCGCTTGCCAATGCAGAGGATGTAAGGCACACGTGTTCAATCCCTGGGTTGGGAAGATTCCCTGGAGGAGGGCGTGGCAACCCACTCTAGTATTCTGGCCTGGAGAATCCCATGGACAAGGAGCCTGGCAGGCTACAGTCCATAGGGTCACAGAGAGTTGGACACAACTGAAGTGACTTAGCATGCACACAGCCTCATGCCAGGCTGGCAAGGTTTCTCTGCCCAATCCTATTTCCTCCTACTTCCCTTCACAGTTGGCAATCCCAAATAGACATTTGCCACCAAGATTCCATCTCAGCATCTGCTTCTAGAGAAGTCAGCTTGCAATAACCTTTTCATCAGAGGCTGGCCTAGCAAAAGCACATTTGAGACCTGTCGGGCAAAGAGCACAGGGTACTCAGAGCTACAGTGTTCTGTGAACATCCATCACAGAACTCATCTCTGCAGGCTGGGAGCAGAGGCCTGACTGATCTTAATTCAACTATCAGCAGACCGCTGTGCACACCAACGGCCTGCTAGGCCCCATGGGTACCGGACAGACACGGGCTTGCCTCTTCCGGCTGTCATCTCCCGCTCGCTTGCTTTGTGCCAGGTACATAATACTGTACGTAACTCAACCATTTTGCAGATGAAGGGGCTGGGCGCTTCAGAGATCAGGAACCCGCCCAGCATCACACTGTAGCAACCGACAAAGAAAGGACATCATCCTGGGCATGTCTGGCACTCAAGCCTTGCCTTTTGCCCACCAGGCTGTCCCACCTTGCATGCGTGACATGGTCAGACAAATCAGCCACTGCTTTGAAGGGTTGACCAACACTGTGCCAAGTTCCAGGCTGAGCACCAGGGGCTGCAAAGATGCATGGGCACAGACTGGGCTGGCACTGCTTTAGACACCACTGCACACAAACTCTCAACAGTGACATGGGACAGCTGAGGCTCTGCTGAGCCCTCTGTCAAAAGTGGGCCATGGGACAATGACACCATTCTCAAAGGCCCCTCCTCAAACGCGGGCAGCTGTGGGGCCTCGAATTCTTTGGGCGGGAGCCACAGATTCTGCGGCAGGCCTGAGGATGCGCAGGTCCAGCGACTCCGCAGCCGAACCTGGCCAGAATTCTGGACACCCGCCTGTCCTCCTCACCCCACGCTGTCCCTGTTGGTGTTCCTAGCTCCTTTCTCACAAACAGTCCACCTACCCGCTGGACGCCACCTCAAAGTGTGTCAACACCACAAGGAACAGAAGAAGCATCTTGTCAAGCCCTACTCAAACTCCTGACCCATAAAATCATGAGATACAATAAAATGGTTATTCTTGTTTTCGGCCACTGAGTTTGGGGGTAATTTGTTACACAGCAGTTGATAAACAGAATACCAAGGAGCCAACAATTTTGCCAGTAGTCTTTCAAATCCAATGCAATGACGTGACCAACCAAGGCTGAACCCGCAGGAGCTCATGGCACAGACCCAGCGTCACAGAAGAGGCTGGACAAGGCGTCAGACAGTCCACCCCGCAATCCCCTAGGTGACTCTGGCTGGATCTCTCCCAGCCACATGTTTTCTCCGCCACCTCCTGAGGTCTCTGCTTAAACACCACCTTCTCTTCCAGGCCATCCCGGCCCACGCACAGTCCCCTTCCCTGCTCTGCTCTTCTCCGCGCTTGGCACCACCTGACGCTTCAGAAGTATAAACTCAGGTGGGGACTGTTCTTTTCTGTTCACTGCTATTTCCCAAGTGCCTACGACAGACCTCACACATGACAGACACTCAGTCAATGTATGTTGAGTGAAGCAATGGCCCCTCCAATTTCAAATATTTGGTTCTGGGAGGTGCACTTACTGTTGTGATATCCTGCTGTCTTGGGAAAATACAGCAATTGATAATGATATTTTACCAATCTCATTGAACAAAAACTTATGGAGCATTTTCTAGGTGTCAGGCACTGGGCTTAGGTGATGCTAAGGAAAAGCAGACACAGGCCAAGTGCCCACGAAGCTCACAGTTCACAGATGCCAATCAGACCGTCATGAAGAGAGGGTTTCGAGATGCTAGTGTGTTACAAGAGGCTCTGACCTACTGTAGGGATGAGAGGCAGGGAAGGTTTCCCTGAGGAAGTGGCGTTAAGCTGAGAGCTAAAGGATGAGCAGGAATGAGCTACAGGAGGAAGGGGAGGGAGGGTGCACTGGGAGGGCGGGGTAACGTGTGCAAAGGCCCTGCGGTGCCCACACCTGTGCGACACTGCCAGGCCAAGTGCCCCTGCCTCTGAGCTAGTCCAGGTTATCACCACTCATGCTCTTCTCGTTTTAAAGTCTTTAAATATGAAAATTAAAACACACACACACATAGGCCTTCCCTGGTGGCTCAGCAGTACAGAACCCTCCTGCCGATGCAGGGGACATGGATTCAATCCCTGATCCCGGAAGATCCCACGTGCCTTGGAGCAACTGAGCCTGAGCACCACAACTACTAAGGCTGCGGTTCAGTTAGGGCCCGTGCGCTTACGAAAGCAGCCACTGCAGTGAGAAGCCCGCGCACTGCAGCCGGAGAGCGGCCCACGCACCAGCAAAGACGCAGCACAGGCAAAAATAAATAAAATTGAGAAAACGTACATAAACGTGGCGAGGACAGCATAACGAACCCCCTCACGCCCATCACCCAGCTCCAGCAGCGATCCACACCCTCCGCATTCTAGTTCCGCCCACAACACCCAGCTGCTTCTCCTTTCCCTTTCTCTTCACTCTTGCTTCCTTTGCCTCCCTTCCTTCATTTGCTCCTCCCTTCCCCACTTTCTTCCTTCACTCCTACCTTTCTCCGTTAGCTCCTCCCTTTGCTACAGTATTTTAAAGCAAATCCAAGACATCATATACTTCCCCTCAAAAGTCATGCTCTTGGGGCTTCCCTGGTGGTCCAGTGGTTACAAACCCACCTGCCAACGCAGGGACACGGGTTCATCCCTGATCCAGGAAGATCCCACATGGTGTGGGGCAGAAAGCCTGGCTGCCGCAGCTACTGAAGCCTGAGTGCCTAGAGCCTACGCTCTGTATCGAAAGCCTGCGTGCAGCAACAGAGATCCAGCACAGCCAAAAGTAAATAAAAAATAATAAAGTCAGGCCCTTACCCTTACAAAGCTCCAGATATACACGAGGAAATGCATACCTGATGGAAACTTCCTGTTTGGCTGGGCCACCTCTTACCAAAGGGACCAAGGGAGGTATAAGGCTAGTTGGGAATGAGTGAGCAGACGCTAAAAGGTCTCACACTGTGGGTGACACTTTCTCAGTGGGACTAACAATCTAGGGAACTCAGAATATTCTGGCAAGGCCAACAAAGGCAGAGTGAGCCCCAGGACTTTCCCTTGTTCAACTTTTGGAATGCAGAAAACCTCAGAGCCAGAAGAGATCTGATCCGCTGAGACGGTGTGGGACCATGAGCTGTAACTCTCAGCACATAACTGATAAACCTCTTGTAGGGAGGATGATACATAGTAAGGGTTTACAGGTCAAGGGCTGCCACAGCATAGCTGGTTTATGGAAGGTTTTGTTTCTTTCTTTTTTTTTTTTTAATCATTGGAGAATCTACTTTCCAGTGAAATGAGAATGGTTTGGAGAAAACTACTCCCACAGCCATCTCAGCCTTGTAGTAATATGTTCTCCAAATGGTTCAGCCTTACCAGCTTCCCTGGGTCTTCGGTTTCCTCATCTGTAACAGGTGGCTGACTTATGGCAAGAGTCTATTAAATTACTTATGCTGCTATTAATTATATGTTATAAATAATAAGCCAGTGCTGCAATGAGCTGATCTTTCTCTTCTTTTCCATGAAGACCTGCCAGAACCCAAAGGTCCTCAATCTTTTTTTCCCTTATATACCCCTTTGACAATCTGGCAAAGCCTTCTTAGAATGTTTTAGAATGAATAAAATGAATAAAATATATATGATTACGAGGGAAGCCAATTACACTGAAGCATAATTCTCTATTAAAATAAATTTGTGAACTAGTAATACGCGTTTCTTCGTGAGCACGGTTAAAAAAAATCTACAGCAGGTCTAACCACCACCTTCATTTCACTGTGAAGATGAGCATAAATAATATGTAAAGGGTCTGCGACAACTTTTAAGTAACAAGAAAATATCTGTCACTCCCACCAGTAGCAGAGACACAGCTCTTGCTAATGCATACTCACGTGGCACATAGTCTATATTCATACTTGAAGGAAGATCTAAATTTTAGCTAGATAGTAGAGGAAAGGTGTCATTTTCCCAAGTTCAAAGACCTTCTGAATTCTGTGTATGGACCAGGTTAGGAATCCCTACTTAACCCAGACCCTTTGATACCAAACTCATATTTCTTCCTCTAAATCTTAAATTGTGCACACGTATGGAACTACTTCAGGTTTGGGGAAGGGAATGTTTTTCCATTTACAAATGACCGGTTGGGTAACATGTCCCTTGAATAAGAACATAAGCCATAAAAAAGTTATGGTTGTAAAAGGTTTTACCTGTAGGATAGTTTCATATCAGGTGGTTCATTTGGAAATATCTTCCTCTCTAAGAATGACATTTCCATCACTGCATCCCAGTGCTTGGACCGATGAGCTGAGGGAGAGGTCCTGGCTCCAAGATTTGAGGGTCACTGGCAAAGGTGAATTAGGAGACGGATCCATTAGCTGATTTTACCCCTTTCTTCAAGTTCTAACCAAAATGGTGACAGAGCGGTGATCATCAAGGACTTTCTGGCATGGTCCATGGATCCCCTCCACCATCTTCATCTGGCAGACTTGTGAATGAATTGGACCCGATGAACCAGAGTTGACATGTGGCGTGCCCATGACTCTGTATTTTAATGTTATCCAAAGATGAGGACTTTCTTCTAAGAAACTCTCTGCTACTTGCTTTGTATTTACTGACACTTAATAAATGAACAGTTTGACTATGGAGCAAAACTGAGCCCTGGGTGAGTCTTGGGCTTTTCCTGATAACACCTGAACCCTTGATAACCAAGGAGCCCGTGCACCTGATCTGCGCCTAATGGGTCCCTGTCCCTCTTCCACAGGTTCATCTTGGGGGCATGAACGTGTGGTCCTTCTGAGAACACCCAACAGGTCTGTGGGGGCCTTTGCTGGTGCAGAAGGGCTGTCTTTACAAAGACCTCTGGTTTCACACATAGACCCTGTCTGTTACGCAAAGGCCACCTGAGGGCTGATGCTGCGGCCACTATTTGAAAGCACGTGGGGCCCTGAAGTCAGCCTCAGAGAAAGAGGAACAAATTGGATTCCTTTCTCCAGGTCTGCAGTCACTGCCTTTGTTGTCTGTTTAGTAAACCTGCCATTCCCCCACCGCTCCTTCCCTCCCACGAGAAAGCTGGCTTCTGCTCACCTGGCCTGCGGTGTGGCCCCAGGGAAGGCCCTTCCTGCTGCTGACCCTCCTTACTTAACCCTCCTTCGCTCTGCTAGCCTTTGGGCCTCCCCTACCCCCTCCCGCTTTCCTTTCTCATGCCAAGAAGCCAGCGCCTGCCCCACTGACCTGGCAGACAGATGGGTGACCTCCCAGAAAAGGTGTCCTTCTCTCCTCAGGGCTCAGTGGGAGGTCTACCTGAAATCGCCTTTCCCTTGAGCATCCTGCCGCAGCCACAGGCCCCAAGCCAAAGGCGCTCTGGAAATAAGGCCTTCCCTGGAGAAAGACACTCATGCACCTCGGGTTTGGAGAGGCCTGGCTCCCTTTGTTCACTATGGAGCTAAGACAACTCATTCCAGGCTTCAGATAGGCTGCCAAGTCTGCGATAACCTCAGCAGGAACCTGCTAGAAGGGGTGAAGAAACCACACCAGCCTCCAGCCTCCAGCCTCCCCCCGGAGCTCGAGGGATGGGGGAGGGACGAGAGGACACACATCAAAGCCCAGAGATTGGTGATCATACTTCGGCTCGGCTTTACTATCTTTCTTCAGAAACCAGCGAGTGTGGGAAAAGTAAAAGGCTGACCTTTCTTTCAACCCTAACCCACTTTGAGCGGCTTTCACAATAGCTCTGCTCTCCCCTGGGTTTTGATAGCTTCAGCTTTAATCGCTCTCTCAATAAAAGTCCGTTTTCTCATTTCAGGTGACAGGTTTCACCATCTATTTGCTCTGCAGATGTGTGTGGGTGGCGGGCTCCACTCGCCAGATTTTTCCCACGCATCTTCAAACCGAGAGGTCTGACCCTGGCTGAAGTGTCCTTCTGAGTCACCCGGGGAATCGCTACATCCTCTGGGCGGAAGAGGCATCGTAGGCAGCGGCACGCGTCTACGGACACCGAAAGGGGCCAGAATTCCCGGAATCGCGTGGGGCTGGGAAAACCAGGAGCAGAGGTTTGGTTTGCTCACCTTGGGGGTGGCTCAGCAGGTGGGGAGAGGTGCACCAGGAGTGTGGCACAGAGGCCCCGGATCCCAGCCCAGATAGAGCAGCCTGTATCTGTGTGTCCTGGTCCGTTCTCCTAGGCTGTCCACGTGGCCTCTCTGCAGGGTCTTTCCTATGAACACAGAATTCCTTCTGCTGTGCTGTTTCAGGCACTTGGATCAAACACTCTTCCATTACTGGACAGGAGAGGCTTGAGGGCACAGGAGGCTATACGTGTCCGATCCACTAAGCAGCTCACCTCCATCCTCCCCAAATCGGCCCTGTGGGCTTGACCTTGTCCTTCTCTACCATGGGGGTTTTGGGGGTTGGTCTCCGACCAAGCTGGCCAGTGGGATTGCTGATGGCCTAGGGCTGACCGTGGTGCCCAGTGTCCTCGCTGATTCAGAGGCTGGTGAGCACCGTGCTCTGTGCTCCCTGCTGCGGGATGAGGCAGAGCAGGGAGATGGGGATGAAAAACAGGGTCCTGGAGCTGCAGGGAACACATTTCCGGGAAGTGTCACCTACTCCTGAGCAACTGATGGAAGAGGTGGCTGCGGGAGATCCGAGGCAGGAGAAGGCTGCAAGGGGAGTGGAGGGAAGGAAGGCTGTGGGGACCCTGTGGGGCACCGGGCGCTCCAGAGGCGAGTGCGGATGGACTGCCTGGCCCAGGCTCAGTCTGCCCAGGGGAGGAGTGACTGGGACACGGCCGTCGGGGCCCATGTCCAGGGTCTTCGCTGCCCCTCTCTGCTGCCTCCTCTAGCAGCTCTGCCTAGATTTGGATCCAGCTTGACTAACTGTGGTTTTAGGCCACCCGTGACCTCCTCCCCGACTCCATCATTCTGGTAAATCAGGCTGCTCTTCGTGGACCAGGGGAGGGCTGGGGAATTTCGCTGAATGCAGAAGCTCTTCTGGCAGAGGGAAGTGGGTTGGTGCATTGCATTGGCTGAGGCAGGTCTGAACTCGGACCTCAGTGCAGACTATGGGTCCAGATACCAGGCCAATTTGGCAACCTCTTAGAACAGCTGCTTTTTTCTTGCCTTTTGAAAAGTCACAGGACTTGACATGGCCCAAGAGCTTTGCCCCAACTCTGCTGTGTGCAACTTCATCTCTCACCTTATATCTCAGTGGAATGAAACGTGACGCCACTCTCAATGTCATAGTGTTTATTTAAATCCTGAGATTAAAAATAAGACATTCCCAAATGGTGCAGCAGATGCTATACGGACTATGTTTTGGGATACAAAAGTTCCTCATCCCCACTGGGCAGGTGGAGAGTTGGCATTTGATGTGCTTCTGGTAATTCTTTGGCAGATAAAAAAAGAGTTAGGTTCCCAGAGCCACTATCCCGTAAGGCCGCGAGCATTGAAGATTGGTCAATTAAAGTGCAATTCTGATTTGGAAGCCACCCAACTGAGGCTTCGCTGTTGCTCTGCAGCCATGGGGGGACAGGAGCATCTCTGGACAGCCCTTGTCCTCAGGTTCTGAGGAAGTCTTTTTATCAGAAATGCCTCCCCAAATTTAAAGATGTACTGTGTTATTTTGAAAAAGTGCTTGAGAGAGAAAAGGCATTATTAACTGTCTTTGTTTCCTTGGAAGCACCGCAACAGAGAAAAATTCACCCAGGGTTCCACTGAAAAGAACCTTTTGGGTAAGTGTTGTGTAAACGTAGATGGCTGACTCTACCTTCTCTTTGCTGGGTGACCCTTGATTCTGAGCGTTGCAGAGGGTGGCTCTGCTCTCATTCTCAACACCTCTGAGCTGAGGCTGGGATTCTCCAAGGTGGAGTCACCAAGGTGGGCTTCTAAAACTGAAACTCCTATAAAAATGTATGGTGGACAGCTAACCAGAATGATAAAACACAGACTCTTGAGATTTCATCCCCAAATGGGGATTTCTTTTCAGATGAGTCTGGAATGGCTTCACCATCGACGGTGAGTAACAACTGAAAATAATTTTAAAAAACCATCTCCTTTATCTCTGATTTATCTAGTGTGGCTGTACATTCATACTTTTCAGACCTATGTAGTGTTTCAGTTCCAGATTCCTGTTTGAGAATTTCCTTGCCTGCTCCTGGTCCAGCGGATGTGGAGTAGGTGGGCTCCAGCCAGAAGTGCTCTGCAGGGGTTACGCTTTCTCCCAAACATGCTTGCTGGCGGTGGATGAGGGTGCCTGACAGAGGCCATGTTCCCAGGCGAGGGTGATCAGTGGCTTCCAAGGCAGTGGTGAGCAAGGCGGCTGGTACTAATCAATACTAAACATCAAGTTATTCAGAGAGTTTGGCCAGCCCCCAAAGAGGCTGCAGGGGGATTTTTCTTTTTTTTTTTAGATAGTGATCTGGGATCCCAAGAATGTTTCCTACTTGTTGACTTTTAGTGTTAATTCAGTCTACTGGCTGGGGCCACCACTTTCAATAGCTGTTTTTCATTATCGTTTGCAGTAAAAAGAATACCTCAACCCCCAAACTTCGGTAAAGTTGGGGAACTTGTTTAAAATAAGAAAGTTTATACAAGCCATACTTAAATATGCCAAGATGAACTCTAGCTGCACAGCAAACCCGAGCTCCCACAGCAAACTAACGAAGAACAAGAGTCCATTCAGCACAAAAAGATAAATACGCTGCAGCGGGAGGGTGGGCCGCGGCGGGCAGGCGAAGGCTTTTGCACCCACTGCCGTCACTGTCTGCAGCGCTGGCACAAGCGGCCCACGAGCTCCTGCAGCAGTGCCTCTGGGTTGGCTTCACAAGAGCCACGGGATTTTTTTAAGCTGCAACTGGTCCCCTGCTGGGTCGCGTCACAGAGATTCAGAACAAGCCTCAGATGGAATGTCTCAGGCTTTCGGCAGGAAACACATCAGCTACTCGAGAAATGCCGATCCGAGCTGCAGGTGACCGTGGTGAGATAAGCAGAGGGCCGCCTGCTTGGCCATGTCTCCAGGGTATCCTGGGAAAGCTAAGCACTCAAACCGAGATTCCAGATGCTTCAGGGTCTTTTGTTTCTCTCAACTGGTGAGCCAGCTACATCTGGTTATCCTCTTCAAGGGGGAGATGGATTTAAAGGCAGGGTAGTTTGCTTTCAAGCAGTGCGGCACCCTGTAAGGACAAGCACGAGGCTAGGAAGTCTCTGGGGGCCTGGCCATTTCTACTTTGGTGCTAAGCACCGTCAGGCCCTTGCTCAGTGAGGCGCTAGAGACTCCTGGCTTTCTGCCACAGGCGGCTGCTCCCAGGAAAGAGAGCACGAGAGGGCCAGCTCTTTTCTGGAAGGTTCTGTTCACCATGTCTCAAACCCCACTTAAAGTGCCTGGAAGTGCTTATGTCTCCTGNATTTTTTCAAATGAAGAGAAGAAGTCTACCAAAGACTAATTAAACTGTTGAAAATTTAAGAACATATATGAATGAGAGTTTGGATTTAAATATAAGACTTTTGAATCTAAAGCTCTTGATTATTCTGCTGTAGAGACTGAATGATTAAATGTGTCAGAGTAATTTCTGTGTCCTGGGAATTGTAGCCAAGATAAAGGCCCTTGCTTTAATTATACTCATGAAAGTAAAGGAATATTTCCGGGAAAGAAAATCTCATCACCTAAATCTAAAGGGTTAAAATAGTAACTTTACTGCCAACAAGATAACTGAGGTGAATATAGTGGTGAGTAGGGAACAGCATATATCTCAAGAAAATGAAGAACATCTGATAAGAGACAAGACCTAGATTTTTAAAAGGTGATAAAACAGGAATGCTGTTGGCAAGAGATGAATTTGGAAGTTATAGTGAAAATGAAAAGTACAGCAAGAATCTACCACAAAAACCAAAGGGAAACCAATGTTGAAAGGGAAGATGGTGCTGAGGTCTCAAATACTAAAAGAGGACTAAGCTGAAATGAGAACACAGAAGATGCTGTTATATTTTAATACACAGAAAGTGCCAGACTGTCTTCAAAGAGGTAATAATATAGTTAGAGTGAAGGACTGAAAGCTAAAGAGTGACTATATGATAAGGAGAGGGGGCAACAAAGATCGAATCACCAAAATCAAAGCAAACTGTAACCATTCATTGTACACAATTTCAAATAAAATGCTCTATGACTTTTATAGCATTTCACACACAAGAGTTGCCAAGAGACTGAATTTTTAAGTGATATTCTTAACATATGAATTTTGAATGTCACCTTACATATTTTGACCTTTAGAATTATTTTATCACATTCTTTATGCTACCCACTATTTCTACAAGATTGATGGTTTTCTTTTAATCCTAACATGATGTTACATTTATAACATTGTTCAACTAAAATATCATTGTGTTTGCAGGACTTTCTCTTTCCAAATCTATTTATCCCTGCATCAGTGAAAATATTGAAAGTACTGGACGCTAAAATATGGAAGCATAAGACAAAAAAAGAGTGATATTTAGAATTTACTTTGAGTGAAGCAGAGGGTAGAAGATGAACTCAATTACTAAACTCTTTAATAATTCAGATTTGAAAGAAAAACTAGAGTCCATTAATTCAATATGTTACTTTCCTCTCATAAAATACTACCAAGGAGTCTCTATTTGCTCATACTATACAGTACTATGTTTTTACATTGCATTACACAGACTCAGCTCTAAGTGGGTAAAATTGAGTTATTTGTTAACCATCAGCTGAATGTAATTTTGATATTAAATGAGAGAAAGGCACTGTACTAGGAACAGAGTGATTTTTAAAATTTATTATTATCTTTTTTATTTTTACAGATTTCCTCAACTTAAAAAATAGTCACAACCTAGAAGTTGAGAGTTATGTTTTATTTGGTGGGAATTTTTAGGATTTCAAGCCTGGGTGAGAACATCTCAAGTAACACTGAGAAAATTGTTCTGAGGAGGTGAGTGAGGAGTCAGGTTATATACAAGTTTGCAGTAATCAAAAGATTCATGCTAAGTAAGGAAAACTAGATACCTCAAATTAAAGAATTTATTGTTTTTCCATGTATGGGAAGATACAAGAATCTGGGCTTACTGAAATCATTTCTTTCATATGCATCTCATCCATCTGGGGCCAGCATACTTCAATTTGATTTTTTGCATCCCTTGGTTTGCTGTAGGAAGTGGAGGATGGCTGCTGCCTGTGCTTTTCACTTCCACTCCCAGGTCCTAAGAACAGTGGGGAGTGACTATGGCTGTCAGATAGCAGGCATTGTTCTGGATACCCCTGGGCTCAGAAATTCACATGGAATCACTGATGGTTGTGACATCCTTGTTTACTGATATGCCAAGGGATAATGCATTTCAACACATTATAGATATTTAACAGCAGATGCAATACAGACTCAAGCTCCCTAGTTTTAACTGGTTGAAAGTATAAAAAGCCAACCTTACCAAGGGAACACTTCATGCAAAGATGGGCTCGATAAAGGACAGAAATGGTCTGGACCTAACAGAAGCAGAAGATATTAAGAAGAGGTGGCAAGAATACACAAAAGAACTGTACAAAAAAGATCTTCACGACCCAGATAATCATGATGATGTGATCACTAATCTAGAGCCAGACATCTTGGAATGTGAAGTCAAGCAGGCCTTAGAAAGCATCACTACAAACAAAGCTAGTCGAGGTGATGGAATTCCAGTTGAGCTGTTTCAAATCCTGAAGGTTGATGCCGTGAAAGTGCTGCATTCAATATGCCAACAAGTTTGGAAAACTCAGCAGTGGCCACGGGACTGGAAAAGGTCAGTTTTCATTCCAATCCCAAAGAAAGGCAATGCCAAAGAATGCTCAAACTACCGCACAATTGCACTCATCTCACATGCTGGTAAAGTAATGCTCAAAGTTCTCCAAGCCAGACTTCAGCAATACGTGAACCGTGAATTCCCTGATTTTCAACCTGGTTTTAGAAAAGGCAGAGGAACCAGAGATCAAATTGCCAACATCCACTGGATCATGGAAAAAGCAAGAGAGTTCCAGAAAAACATTTATTTCTGCTTTATTGACTATGCCAAAACCTTAGACTGTGTGGATCACAATCAACTGTGGAAAATTCTGAAAGAGATGGGAATACCAGACCACCTGACCTGCCTCTTGAGAAATCTGTATGCAGGTCAGGAAGCAACAGTTAGAACTGGACCTGGAACAAGAGACTGGTTCCAAATAGGAAAAGGAGTATGTCAAGGCTGTATATTGTCACCCTGCTTATTTAACTTATATGAAGAGGACAACATGAGAAACGCTGGACTAGGAGAAGTACAAGCTGGAATCAAGATTGCCGGGAGAAATATCAATAACCTCAGATATGCAGATGACACCACCCTTATGGCAGAAAGTAAAGAAGAGCTAAAAAGCCTCTTGATGAAAGTGAAAGAGGAGAGTGAAAAAGTTGGCCTAAAGCTCAACATTCAGAAAACGAAGATCATGGCATCTGGTCCCATCACTTCATGGGAAATAGATGGGGAAACAGTGGAAACAGTGTCAGACTTTATTTTTTTGAGCTCCAAAATCACTACAGATGGTGACTGCAGCCATGAAATTAAAAGACACTTACTCCTTGGAAGAAAAGTTATGCCCAACCTAGTATATTCAAAAGCAGAGACATTATTTTGCCGACTAAGGTCCGTCTAGTCAAGGCTATGGTTTTCCCTGTGGCCATGTATGGATGTGAGAGTTGGACTGTGAAGAAGGCTGAGCGCTGAAGAAATGATGCTTTTGAACTGTGGTGTTGGAGAAGACTGTTGAGTGTCCCTTGGACTGCAAGGAGACCCAAATAGTCCATTCTGAAGGAGATCAACTCTGGGATTTCTTTGGAAGGAACGATGCTAAAGCTGAAGCTCCAGCACTTTGACCACCTCATGCGAAGAGTTGACTCATTGGAAAAATCTCTGATTCTGGGAGAGATTGGGGGCAGGAGGAGAAGGGGACGACCCAGGATGAGATGGCTAGATGGCATCATGGACTCGATGGACGTGAGTCTGAGTGAACTCCAGGAGATGGTGATAGACAGAGAGGCCTGGCGTGCTGCAATTCATGGGGTAGCAAAGAGTCAGACACGACTGAGTGACTGAACTGAACTGAACTGAACTAATAGGAAAAACCACTCTATTTCTTTGGATTTTTTTCCCCCAAGGTGAGATCACATAGAAATGAATATAGTATTTAACATGTCCAGGAATGTGTAATTTCCTCAGTTCTGCCTCACCACAGCAAATCTTTGAAATGGTAGGCCAGTGTTACAGTTCTGTTACAGCTTAGTTTTACTTGGCAAGCAAACGACAGTACATTCTTGAGGCACGAGGGCCGGCTGACCCAAAAGGAAAGGCCTCAGTCCATCTTGGCTTCCTCCTTTTATGTGTTTGTCTGCTCCCCCTTTTGAGCTTTCCCTGTTGCAAACTGGGCTGGTCAAGAATAGGGTATGTTTGTTTCACCTGAAGTTCTCACTCCAGTTGGGCTTTCTTTTGTTCCATTTTCACAGGCTTTTCCCTTTCTTTGTCTTTTCAGTTCAGTTCAGTTCAGTCACTCAGTCGTGTCCAACTTTTTGTGACTCCATGAATCGTAGCACACCAGTCCTCCCTGTCCATCACCAACACTCGGAAATTACCCAAGCTCATGTCCGCTGAGTAGGTGATGCCATGCAGCCATCTCATCCTCTGTTGTCCCCTTCTCCTTCTGCCCCCAATCCCTCACAGCATCATGGTGTTTGCAATGAATTACCTCTTCACATGATGTGGCTGAAGTATTGGAGTTTCAGCCTCAGTATCAGTCCTTCCAATGAATATCCAGGACTGGTCTACTTTAGGATGGAATTGTTTGATCTTCTTGCAGTCCACGGGACTCTCAAGAGTCTTCTCCAACACTACAGTTCAAAAGCATCAATTCTTTGGCGCTCAGCTTTCTTCACAGTACAACTCTCACATCCATATATGACCACTGGAAAAACCATAGCCTTGACTAGACGGACCTTAGTCAGCAAAGTAATGTCTCTGCTTTTGAATATGCTATCTAGGTTGCTCATAAATTTTCTTCCAAGGAGTAAGCGTCTTTTAATTTCATAGCTGCAATCACCATCTGCAGTGATGTTAGAGCCCAAAAAGTAAAGTCTGACACTGTTTCCACTGTTTCCCCCTCTGTTTCCCATAACGTGATGGAACCAGATGCCATGATCTTAGTTTTCTGAATGTTGAGCTTTAAGTAAACTATTTCACTCTCCTCTTTCACTTGCATCAAAAGGCTTTTTAGTTCCTCTTCACTTTCTACTATAAGGGTGGTGTCATCTGCATGTCTATGGTTATTGAAATTTCTCCTGGCAATCTTGATTCCAGCTTGTGCTTCTTCCACCCCAGCGTTTCTCATGATGTCCTCTGCATATAAGTTAAATACGCAGGGTTACAATTTACAGCCTTGACATACTCCTTTTCCTATTTACTATTCCTGGAATGAGTCTGTTGTTCCATGTCCAGTTCTAACTATTTCTTCCTGACCTGCATATAGGTTTCTCAAGAGGCAAGTCAGGTGGTCTGGTATGCCCATCTCTTTCAGAATTTTCCAGTTTATTGTGATCACACAGTCAAATGCTTTGACATAGGCAATAAAGCAGAAATAGATGTTTTTCTGGAACTCTCTTGCTTTTTCCATGATCCAGTGGATGTTGGCAATTTGATCTCTGGTTCCTCTGCCTTTTCTAAAACCAGCTTGAACATCTGGAATTTCACAGTTCACATATTGTTGAAGCCTGGCTTGGAGAATTTTAAGCATTACTTTACTAGCTTGTGAGATGAATGAAATTGTGTGGTAGTTTGAGCATTCTTTGGCATTGCCTTTCTTTGGGATTGGAATGAAAACTGACCTTTTCCAGTCCTGTGGCCCCTGCTGAGTTTTCCAAACTTGTTGGCATATTGAGTACAGCACTTTCACAGCATCATCTTTCAGGATTTGAAAAAGCTCAACTGGAATTCCATCACCTCCACTAGCTTTGTTTGCAGTGATGCTTTCTAAGGCCCACTTGACTTCACACTCCAGGATGTCTGGCTCTAGATGAGTGATTACATCATCATGATTGTCTGGGTGGTGAAGATCTTTTTTGTACAGTTCTTCTGTGTATTCTTGCCATCTCTTCTTAATATCATCTGCTTCTGTTAGATGCATATCATTTCTGTGCTTTATTGAGCCCATCTTTGCATGAAATGTTCCCTTTGTATCTCTAATTTTCTTGAACAGAACTCTAGTCTTTCTCATTCTGTTTTTTTTTTTTTTTCCTTCTATTTCTTTGCTTTGATTGTTGAAGAAGGCTTTCTTATCTCTTTTTGCTATTCTTTGGAACTCTGCATTCAAATGGGAATATCTTTTAGCCACAGCCATTTTGGACTCATTTTTCCTTTCTAACTACCTAACAAACTGATAAAAGTGGTTGCAAAAATAATCTTTCGTTAGCAAAGACTTGGCTTTAAAGTACCAAAGTTATTTCTATAGGCAATACATTTTATTTAAATATGTAAAAATTACACATTTTTTATGTCCCATTTCTATTTTTATTGGAGGATAATTGCTTTACAATAATATTATTTATTTATTTATTTTAGTTTAGCCAATACAAGTAGTTTTATTCTGAACAGCAAAGAATTGCAGTATAGCGCATGCAAGTATGGTGAGCCACTTGCAAGTTCCATAAAGTAAAGGAGAGAAAACGCATACAGAAGAGGATGTTGGGAAAGACTACTATAAACAAAAAGTACATTGGAGAAAACTGGGAGTTCACAGTATAGTGGCTTTTCTTGGTTGACTCTCGACAGTCTCTCATTGGCTAAGCTGGATAATAGATTTCTTCCTGCTGCTGGTGGTAAGAAGGTAGTGTCACTTCCTGCCAGAAATGCAAAAGAGATCTCTTCCTGTTGATCTGTACTGACCTCAAGTTGTACCTACATGAGAACTCCTCTTTCAGCTTCCCAGTTACATTTTAGCAAGATTTCTCTAAAATTTATAATTTCCCTTTATTAATCATAGTTTTAACTCTATCTCTAACATTCCTTTCTTTTATTGTTTTTGTTAGAATGTCTATCTGTATTCTTATATTGCCCATTTTGCATACTGTCTGCTTTATCCATTGGAACTTTTAGTATTCTAATTATGATTCTTTTAAAATTTTGGTCTGATAACCAATAATCCTACCATGTGTGGTTCTGATGGTTGTTTTAGCTATACAAATTTTTTTCTTTCTCCTTTTGCATGACTTGTAATTTCTTTTTTAATTTTAGCTGGACATGATGTAGTGGAAAAATAAATAAATAAATAAGCTTTTAAATGCAGGCTTTAGAACTGTGGTGGTAAGCTATGGGGGCAGAGAAAGTGTTCTCTGGTACAATGCTTGGGTCTCTGCTTTTAGTGAACCTAGGCCCCTGGACTGTGAAGCTCAGAGTTGTCTTTCATTTTTTTTTTTTCTCCTCCATTAGGTTGAAAATGATGGCTAGAGTAGGCAGGAAGTGGGTATATTTTACCCTGGTTCAATTAGGCTCTGATATTACTCCAATAGTTTAGGTACCGATTAACTAGTTTTCCCTTAGGGCAGGTTTTATTAAGAAGAACAAAGACTGTGGTACATTTACAAATGGTGTTCCCTCTCCACCAGTGCCTCAAGCACAGGGTATTTTTCCTCACATATTTACTGTGAGAACTTTGTCATGCCTCTGAAGATCCATCTCACAAAACTGAGAAGGCTGCCAAATGAATTGGTCTCCCTGAGATTTTTAGCTCTCTGAGTTCTTTACACTGTGCCTGTAGCAATTCATCAATTACATCTGAGATTTTCCTACCATGTTATTGGGTCCTGTGTCTACTAAGTCATGATTCCCTGTATTCACCTATTTTTCTCTGCTATTTTGGGGACAGTTCTTTGATCTGTGTCTTCCCCTTTCTTGCAGAAAAGAAGTGCCCATTTTTCAGTGTAATCATCTTTTTATTTGTTGTTAAGATAGTAGGTAACTTCCAAGCTCCTAACAAGAAGACCTCTCAATTTACATTTAAATATCAGAGTATATTTTGTTTTAAATTCATATATTTTAAATGTAACTGTATATTCTATTTATTTAGCATGATGCCTTTGGTGTTCTTGATACTTCATAACATGACAAAATATTTTAAATAGTATCTGTCCAGGGCTTTTGATTTTCTTCTTCAAAACTATGGGATTCTGTTTATTATACACTTATTTAAATAGAGCCCTTAATATTTTATACACCTTGATTTTGTATTATATACACACACATATATAATTTTGTATTATAAACCTTAATAGTGTATTATAACTTTAAAATATAAGCCAAGTAAATACTGATATCTTTTATTTATTGTGATCCTTGTATTGTCAATACTTAATACAAGACCTGTCACATAGCAAATATGCACTAAATATTTGTTCAGTAATCAATTATTAAAGAGATATTTAATATGTACTATTCTGATAAAAAACATTTCCATTGTGACAGAACTAAAATGTGTCTCAATCCTAAGTTTAAAATTTAACTTCACATGTAGAATATACTTACATATTATTTAACCAAATATGCTGTTTCAAAGTATTTCTCCTCTTAGTAAGGTAAAATGTTATAAAACATGTATCAAATAAGACTGAAAACCCAGCTTCTTCTGTTCATTTCTTATACTTTTCATCTCCAGTAGGCTTATTAGGCTTATTCACATCTCATCTTATAGCTTTGGATGTCTGTCAAATGTCTTGCTATTTGTGGGAATCTCAGAATACTCAAGGTCCCTACATGTGTTGCTGAGCATTTGAGTTGAAGTACAGAGTTTGCAGTTTAGAAACAGCAGGCAAATGGACTAGTTAGTTATTAACCTGATCCCTACTGATCTGAGACTCAGTCTTGGATGACCAAGTTAGGCAGTCTCCATTTATAGAAAGAAGGGGACAGAAAAAATGAAAGTATATTTCACTAGAGGGAGATATATAGTCATAGATGGAGGCACAGGAAAGGGTGAATTAGCAAAAGGAAACATAGGTGGTCGGGTGGAAATGGGAATAGAGGAGACAAAAGACATTTTACCAGAATATTTCTAAAAACAAACAGGACACAATTAAAGATTAATTTACAGTTATGTATCTTTGGATTGTAGATCTCTCAAAGTTCCGTGTCAGTCTTGGAAAACATCAGTTAGAGTGGGGAAGAACGGGAAAGAAAAAAAAAAAAAAGTATTTGGTCACACCCTGATGGCATGGGAAAATCACAACCTATTTGAAAAATGAGATGGCAGAAATATCACATGGACTCCATCTGTCTTTCTCTGCTCTTATTCAATCCATGCAGATATACCTTCTATCCATCATAGTGTGTTAAAGCAAAAGATTGGCAATGTGCTTGAGTGATTCACATGTAGTTTTCTCATTTATTTGATTTATACAAAGTTATGACTATCATGCACCCATAACAGTAAGCCTGGAAGGACAGCAATAATAAAATTTATCAAGTATCTTCACAATTTTTTTTTGAAGTATCAATGATTTCATGACAGAAAGTGAAGAAGAACTAAGGAGCCTCTTGATGAAAGTGAAAGAGAAGAGTGAAAAAGTTGGCTTAAAACTCAACATTCAGAAAACTAAGAGTTGGACATGACCAAGCGACTGAACTGAACTGAACTGAACTGAAGGGAATATTTCACGTGAAGATGTGCTCGATAAAGGACAGAAATGGTATGGACCTAACAGAAGCAGAAGATATTAAGAAGAGGTGGCAAGAATACACGGAAGAACTGTATAAAAAAGAGCTTCAAGACCAAGATAATCACGATGGTGTGATCACTTGCCTAGAGCCAAATATCCTGGCATGAGAAGTCAAGTGGGCCTTAGAAAGCATCACTATGAACAAAGCTAGTGGAGGTGATGGAATTCCAGTTGAGCTATTTCAAATCCTGAAAGATGGTGCTGTGAAAGTGCTGCACTCAATATGCCAGCAAATTTGGAAAACTCAGCAGTGGCCACAGGACTGGAAAGGATCAGTTTTCATTCCAATCCCAAAGAAAGGCAATGCCAAAGAATCCTCAACCTACCAAACAATTGCATTCATCTCACAAGCTAGTAAAGTAATGCTCAAAATTCTCCAAGCCAGGCTTCAGCAATACGTGAACTGTGAACTTCCTGATGTTCAAGCTGGCTTTAGAAAAGGCAGAGGAACCAGAGATCAAATTGCCAACATCCACTGGATCATGGAAAAAGCAAGAGAGTTCCAGCAAAGCATCTATTTCTGCTTTTTGACTATGCCAAAACCTTTGACAGTGTGGATCACAAAAAACTGTGGGAAATTTTGAAAGAGATGGGAATACCAGACCACCTGGTCTGCCTCTTGAGAAACCTATATGCAAGGTCAAGAAGCAACAGTTAGAACTGGACATGGAAAAAGAGACTGTTTCCAAATAGGAAAAGGAGTACGTCAAGGCTGTATATTGTCACCCTGCTTATATAATTTATATGCAGAGGACATCATGAGAAATGCTGGGCTGGAAGAAGCACAAGCTGGAATCAAGATTGCTGGGAGAAATTTCAATAACCTCACATATGCAGATGACACCACCCTTATGTCAGAAAGTGAAGAGGAACTAAGAAGCCTCCTGACAAAAGTGAATGTGAGAGTGAAAAAGTTGGCTTAAAGCTTCAGTAAATGAAGATCATGGCATCTGGTCCCATCACTTCATGGGAAATCGATGGGGAAAGAATGGAAACAGTGTCAGACTTTATTTTTTTGGGCTCCAAAATCACTGCAGATGGTGACTGGAGCCAGGAAATTAAAAGACTATTACTCCTTGGAAGAAAATTTATGACCAACCTAGATAGCATATTGAAAAGCAGAGACATTGCTTTGCCAACAAAGGTCCAGCTAGTCAAGGCTATGGTTTTTCTGGTGGTCATGTATGGATGTGAGAGTTGGACTGTGAAGAAAGCTGAGTGCCGAAGCATTGATGCTTTTGAACTGTGGTGTTGGAGAAGACTCTTGAGAGTCCCTTGGACTGCAAGGAGATCCAACCAGTCCATTCTGAAGGAGATCAGCCCTAGGATTTATTTGGAAGGAATGATGCTAAAGCTGAAACTCCAGTACTTTGGCCATCTCATGTGAANGAATGATGCTAAAGCTGAAACTCCAGTACTTTGGCCACCTCATGTGAAGAGTTGACTCATTGGAAAAGACTCTGATGCTGGGAGGGATTGGGGGCAGGAGGTGAAGGGGACAACAGAGGATGAGATAGCTGAATGGCATCACTGACTCGATGGACATGAGTCTGAGTGAACTCCGGGAGTTGGTTCAGGAGATGGACAGGGAGGACTAGCGTGCTGCGATTCATGGGGTCACAAATAGTTGGACATGACTGAGTGACTGAACTGAACTTAACTGATGCCAAGATCGTGGAACAGGTTTACCTGCTTGCATGTGGTGTTTTATATTGTCAGCAATGATGATAAATAGGATAAATACTATCTGAAAACGTCAGACTCTGTAATAGATGAATGTGAATTGCAGTTGCGATCTCAGCACTGAAGATTGGTGCAGATGATGATGAAGAGTGTTTTAAGATCATTAATTTGGAGGTAGGTAAGTAAAACATATTGAATTCAACAATAACTACAGGTTATTCAATCTGACAACTTGGAACTAGTATTTTAGCATTTTTAAGACATTAATGTCAGTAAATAGGTTTTATAAATTGATTATATTGAAACTTAACATTTCCTTTAGTTTTCTTCCTGAATCTAATTATAAACTATGAAAGAGTCTGATGAAAACTACAAAAGTAAATATTTGGGTGGAGTGATGATGTCCCCCTAAATGCCTTATAATTAAATCCTATAATTATTGCAGCTAATAAAAACATGTTTTCCTATGACAACAATGTTTAAGCTTCACCAAGAAATAGAAATATTATGTTTTCTGAATTAATTTAAGATTACTTCAAAAAGTTTGTGCACTGATTCAACAAAAGTCATGGGCTATCCATGGAAATCTCCAGGCTAGAGTCCTAGAGTGGGTAGCCTTTCCTTTCTCCAGGGGATCGTCCTAATCCAGTGATCAAACCCAGGTCTCCTGCATTGCAGGTGGATTCTCTAGCAGCTGAGCCAAAAGGGAAGTCCACAAAAGTCATGAATATATCTCAAAGTTAGTTGCTGTGAAAATTATCTAAAAGTTTCTTTCAACGTTCATGTTTCTGAGCTTTAAATCTTCTGTTTCCAATTTATTAGATCTGAGGCAGGACACACAAATTGGATATTTATACATACATATTCTGCTAGGAAATTTAGGTTGTATTCTTAATATAAATTTTGAAAACATATGGTTCTACCTTTCTAGAATATAACAATGAATACAGGTTTTATTTTCCATATGGTGTACATTACATTGGGACTGAAAACTAAGGACTTTACACTATAGCAAATATAGATGGTAATACTGTACTATCATTATGTAAAGTGATAAATCTTGCTACTTTGGCAGTTATATTTTAATATACAAATGTATCAAAGTGAAACATTGTAAACTTTAAACTTATTTAATGTTACACATCAAATTTATTCAATAAAAATTAATTAACAAGTAAATAAAGTCTGTCTAAATTGAGAATTCTATGTTTAACTTTTGTTATCACCATAAAAATTTGGAAAATTTATTGCTTCTCAAATAGTATTCTTTAAAAGACAAGGAATATGTGATTTCAATATAACAAAGACTTACTCGAATGGTGATTGATGTTATTTCTATAAGATTTTCCACTGATTTTTAAGCACACTAGAAGTCCCAAGAAGAAGTCAAATATAAATGGTGCATCCAAAGCCTTTTAAATGCCATGGATTTAGACTTCATCTAAACTTTTATGTAAGTAATCATTTTTCTATTTTGTTTGACTTTGGAATTTAATAATTGGATTTGATTTCTTCTAGAATCAAATCTAGTGATTCCTAAAGGAAATCAGTCCTGAATATTCATGGAAGGATTGATGCTGAAGTTGAAACTTCAATACTTTCATCACCTGATGAGAAAAGCTGACTGTTGGAAAAGACCCTGATGCTGGGAAAGACTGAAGGCAGGAGGAGAAGAGAATGACAGTGGATGAGATGGATGGCATCACTGACTCAATGAACATGAGTTTGGGTAGGCTCTGAGTTGGTGATGGACAGGGAGGCTGGGCGTACTGCACTCTATGGGGTTTCAGAGTCAGATACAACTGAATAACTGAACTGAACTGAATTGAGAATAAACTATTTATAAGGTTCTTCATTTGGTTCTAAAATTTTCTTTAAATGTTTGCTTCTTTGATGAGCTAACAAGCAATTATAAAGTAATAAAACATCTAACCTTGTATCAACTAATCCATGAAATTTCTAGGTGGAATACAAGGAATTTTTATTACAAAAAATGTACAAAACCTTAACTGGGTTTAGTTCTATTCCCCTTCATTAAAATATCAGTGTCTGCTTTCTTTATGCAAGGCAACATAGCATATTTTGTTAGAAACATGGGATAAAATTCATCCTTTAATTAAAAATTCTGATATCAAGCACATCTTTTTATAAATGCAGAAGGTTTTAATAAGTGTTAAATGTGCTAAAAGCATGCTCAATGTGTTAAAAGCATGTGACAGTACATCATGGAAAATGAACTCACAATAACTGTTACAATGATGCCCTATAAAACAAATTTCCAAATATCTTGCTAGATGTATTTAATAACACTGTAATGACTTTTCTAAATTATTTCTTATGACTTCTCTAATAGAGTAAGGCTGGTATATAGAAAAGCTCTGGAATTACTATATAAATCATATATAGATCTTTCTAAATACTAATACTTAAAAATCTGCTATTCTGTTCTTTAGAATTTGAAGCTGGAAAATGACACTATCTGAAAATAATGAAGAGTTGTCACCTCATATCCATCTTGTGCACCTGTTTTGTTTGTTTGTTTGTTGTTCAGAGCTTTAGAATAATGAAAAATATATTTCATAATGGATTATTTATGACTTTAATGGAAATGCTTATCACATTTTTCCCATAATTTGATGTTTAATGTCAGATTTTGGTAATACATTTTTATTCAGGCTGGAAAAGAAAGGATTATCACCAATAAAGGAGTTCATAATTAAAAAAAAAAATTGACTGTGCATTAAATCTTAGTTGATATTTATTTTTTTGTTAATCTATAGAGATTACCATGTGGCTCTTGAAAATCCTTTTCCAGGCTCCACTGGCCATGAAATTTTCCAGCTAAATTAATATAGAGAATTATTATACATACTAATGTATTAATATATATTCAGAGAAGGCAATGGCACCCCACTCCAGTACTCTTGCCTGGAAAATCCCATGGATGGAGGAGCCTGGTAGGCTGCAGTCCATAGGGTCGCGAAGAGTTGGACATGACTGAGCGACTTCACTTTCACTTTTCACTTTCACGCATTGAGGAAGGAAATGGCAACCCACTGGAGTTTTCTTGCCTGGAGAATCCCAGGGACGGGGGAGCCTCGTGGGCTACCGTCTATGGGATCACACAGAGTCGTACACGACTGAAGCGACTTAGCAGCGGCAGCAGCAGCAGCAGTAATATATTGGCTCTTAAATCATTCAGTTCAGTTCAGTCGCTCAGTCGTGACGGACTCTTTGCGGCCTCATGAATCACAGCATGCCAGGACTCCCTGTCCATCACCAACTCCAGGAGTTCAATCAGACTCACATCCATCGAGTCAGTGATGCCATCCAGCCATCTCATCCTCTGTCGTCCCCTTCTCCTCCTGCCCCCAATCCCTCCCAGCATCAGGGTCTTTTCCAATGAGTCAGCTGTTCGCATGAGGTGACCAAAGTACTGGAGCTTCAGCTTTAGCATCATTCCTTCCAAATAAATCCTAGGGCTGATCTCCTTCAGAATGGACTGGTTGGATCTCCTTGCAGTCCAAGGGACTCTCAAAAGTCTTCTCCAACACCACAGTTCAAAAGCATCAATTCTTCGGAGCTTAGCCTTCTTCACAGTCCAACTCTCACATCCATACATGACCACTGGAAAAACAATAGCCTTGACTAGACGGACCTTAGTCGGCAAAGCAATGTCTCTGCTTTTTAATATGCTATCTAGGTTGGTCATAACTTTTCTTCCAAGGAGTAAGAGTCTTTTAATTTCATGGCTGCAATCACCATCTGCAATAATTTTGGAGCCCCTCCAAAAAATAAACTCTGACACTGTTTGACTGTTTCCCCATCGATTTCCCATGAAGTGATGGGACCGGACGCCATGAACTTCGTTTTCTGGATGTTGAGTTTTAAGCCAACTTTTTCACTCTCCTCTTTCACTTTCATCAAGAGGCTTTTTATTTCCTCTTCACTTTCTGCCATAAGGGTGGTGTCATCTGCATATCTGAGGTTATTGATATTTCTCCCGGCAATCTTGATTCCAGCTTGAACATCTTCCTGATGTTCAAGCTGGGTTTAGAAAAGGCAGAAGAACCAGAGATCAAATTGCCAACATCTGGTGGATCATCATAAAAGCAAGAGAGTTCCAGAAAAACATCAATTTCTGCTTTATTGACTATGCCAAAGCTTTTGACTGTGTGGATCACAATATACTGTGGAAAATTCTGAAAGATATGGGCATACCAGACCACCTGACCTGCCTCTTGAGAAATCTGTATGCAGGTCAGGAAGCAACAGTTAGAAATGGACATGGAACAACAGACTGTTTCCAAACAGGAAAAGGAGTATGTCAAGGCTGTATATTGTCACCCTGCTTATTTAACTTATATGCAGAGTACATCATGAGAAATGCTGGGCTGGAAGAAGCACAAGCTGGAATCAAGATTGCCAGGAGAAATATCAATAACCTCAGATATGCAGATGACACCACCCTTATGGCAGAAAGTGAAGAGGAAATAAAAAGCCTCTTGATGAAAGTGAAAGAGGAGAGTGAAAAAGTTGGCTTAAAGCTCAACATTTAGAAAACTAGGACCATGGCATCTGGTCCCATCACTTCATGGGAAATTGATGGGGAAGGACTGGAAACAGTGTCAGACTTTATTTTGGGGGGGTTCCAAAATCCTGCAGATGGTGATTGCAGCCATAAAATTAAAAGATACTTACTCCTTGGAAGGAAATTTCTGACCAACCTAGATAGCATATTAAAATGCAGAGACATTGCTTTGCCAAAAAAGATCCGTCTAGTCAAGGCTATGGTTTTTGCGGTAGTCATGTATGGATGTGAGAGTTGGACTGTGAATAAAGCTGAGTGCCGCAGAATTGATGCTTTTGAGCTGTGGTGTTAGAGAAGGCTGTTGAAAGTCCAGTGGACTGCAAGGAGATTCAACCAGTCCATTCTAAATGAAATCAGTCCTGGGTGTTCTTTGGAAGGAATGATGCTAAAGCTGAAACTCCTGTACTTTGGCCACCTCTTGTGAAGAGTTGACTCATTGGAAAAGACTCTGATGCTGGGAGGGATTGGGGGCAGGAGGAGAAGCAGACTACCGAGGATGAGATGGCTGGATGGCATCACTGACTTGATGGATGTGAGTCTGAGTGAACTCTGGAATTTGGTGATGGACACGGAGGCCTGGCGTGCTGCCATTTATGGGGGTCTCAAAGAGTCGGATATGACTGAGTTACTGAACTGAATTGAACTGAACTGAAATGATATTCTAATTCTCTTCACTTAGACTCCTTAACAGAGAATATAGGCAAGACACTCTCTGACATAAATGACAGCAGGATCCTCTATGACCAACCTCCCAGAATATTGGAAATAAAAGCAAAAATAAACAAATTGGACCTAATTAAAAGTAGAAGTTTCTGCACAACAAAGGAAACTATAAGCAAGGTGAAAAGACAACCTTTGGAATGAGAGAAAATAATAGCAAATGAAGCAACTGACAAACTAATCTCAAAAATATACAAGCAACTCCTGCAGCTCCATTCCAAAAAAATAAACGACCCAGTCAAAAAGTGGGCCAAAGTGCTAAATAGACATTTCTCCAAAGAAGACATACAGATGGCTAACAAACATATGAAAAGATGCTCAACATCACTCATTTTCAGAGAAATGCAAGTCAAAACCACAGTGAGGTAGCATTTCACGCCAGTCAGAATGGCTGCTATCCAAAAATCTACAAGCAATAAATGCTGGAGAGGGTGTGGCGGCAAGGGAACCCTCTTACACTGTTGGTGGGAATGCACAGCCTCTATGGAGAACAGTGTGGAGATACCTTAAAAACTGTAAATAGAACTTCCTTATGACCCAGCAATCCCACTGCTGGGCATACACACCAAGGAAACCAGAATTGAAAGAGACACGTGTACCCCAATGTTCATCGCAGCACTGTTTCTAATAGCCAGGACATGGAAGCAACCTAGATATCCATCAGCAAATGAATGGATAAGAAAGCTGTGGTACATATACACGATGGAGTATTACTCAGCCATTGTAAAGAATACATTTGAATCAGTTCTAATGAGGTGGATGAAGCTGGAGCCTATTATACAGAGTGAAGTAAGCCAGAAAGAAAAACACCAATACAGTATACTAACACATATATATGGAATTTAGAAAGATGGTAACAATAACCCTGTACGCGAGACAGCAAAAGAGACACAGAGGTACAGAACAGTCTTTTGGACTCTGAGGGAGAGGGAGAGGGTGGGATGATTTGGGATAATGGCATTGGAACATGTATAATACCATATAAGAAATGAATCACCAGTCCAGATTTGATGCAGGATACAAGATTCTTGGGGCTGGTGCACTGGGACGACCCAGAGGGATGGTACAGGTTGGAGGGGGGTTCAGGATGGGGAATATGTGTACACCTGTGGCAGATTCATGTTGATGTATGGCATAGCCAATATACTATTGTAAAAAAAAAAAAAAAAAAAAGACTCCTTAACAGTCATCAGGCAAGGGAAGCGGGTTAATATGTTTTCAAAGAGAAACAAATATCAGAAATTCAGATTAGTGCTTTTTGGATTTGCTATGGCTTGTTCAAAACCAAAAACCCATCATTCATTTAACTATGTTATGTGAGTCTTAACAAGATTATGTATATATACATGAACATATATATGTTTATGTAAGTTTGTTTATGTATGTGCATGTAGAGATTAATAGCCATATATGACTGTATGTATATAATTTATGTGTGTATATACATATATTTAGAAAGAGAAATTATATAGAAATATGAGTATACACAGAGTTATTGGTAAACTGATCTCAATTCCAGACATGGTATTTTTGTTGCTTAGTTACTAAGTCATGTCTGAATTTTTGTGACCACATGGTGAATTTTGCCAGGTTTCTCTGTCCTCTACTTCCCTTATGACTCAGCTGGTAAAGAATCAACGTGCAATGAGGGAGACTTGGGTTTGATCCCTGAGTTTGGAAGACCCTCTATAGAAGGGAAAGGCCACCCACTCCAATATTCTGCCCTGGAGATTTCCATGGATTCTATGGGCCATTGGTCACAGAGAAGGATACGACTGAGTGACTATCCCAGAGTTTGCTCAAATTCATGTCCATTGAGTCTGTGATACTATCTAAAAATCGAATCCTCTGCTGCCTCCTTTGTCTTTTGCCTTCAGTCTTTCCAACCATCAAAGTCTTTTCCAATGAGTTGACTCTTCACATCACATAGCCAAAGTATTGGAGCTTCAGCTTCAGTATCAGTCATTCCAATGAATATTCAAGGTTCATTTCCTTTAGGATTGATTGGTTTGATCTTCTTGTAGCACAAGGTACTCTCAAGAGTTTTTAAAGCATCACAATTCAGAGGCATCAATTCTTCAGAACTCAGCCTTCAAAGTGATGTCTCTGCTTTTTAATAAGCTGTCTAGGTTTGTCACAGCTTTACTTCCAAGGAGCAAGCTTCTTTTAATTCCATGGCTGCGCTCACCATCTGTGGTGATTTTGGAGCTGACCTAAAAAAAAAAAATCTGTCATTGTCTCCACTCCCCTTCTATTTGTCATAAAGTGATTTGATCAGATGCCACGATATTAGTTTCTTTTAATGTTGAGTTTCATGCCAGCTTTTTCAGTCTCCTATTTCACTCTCAATAGAAGTTCTTTAGTTCTTCTTCAATCTCTGCCACTAAAGTGGTATCATCTGCACATCTGAGATTACTGATATTTCTCAAGGCAACCTTGATTCCAACTTGTGATTAATCGAGCCTAGCATTTCACATGATTCAGTATGCATAGAAGTTAAATAAGCAGATGACAATATACAGCCTTGTTCTACTCCTTACACAATTTTGAACAAATTCATTATTCCATCTCCAGTTCTAATTGTTGCTTCCTGATTTGATATAAGTATTTCAGAAGACAAGTAAGGCAGCCTGGAATTCCCATATCTTTAAGAATTTTCACAGTTTGTTGTGATCCACACAGTGAAAAGATTTAGTGTAGTCAATGAAGGAGAAGCAGGTTTTTTGTTTGTTTGTTTGTTTGTTTTTTAATGGAATCCACCTTGCTCTTTTTATGTTCCAACTAAATGTTGCCAGTTTGACCTCTGGTTCCTCTGTCTTTTCTAAACCCAGCTTGTACATCTTGAAGTTCTCAGTTCACATACTGTTGAAGCCTAGCTTGAAGGATTTTGAGCATAAATTTATTAGCAGGTGAAATGAGCACAGTTGTATGGTAGTTTGAACATTCGTGGCATTACCCATTTTTTAAGAACTAGTGGTAAGATAAATCCTGCTGAAAAATCTTAATATCAGATAAAATGACAATGCAAATCTATCTTTCACCTTAAAATCTTTGCACATATTGTTTCACTCGGTAATTTCTTCCCAATTCCATAGCTGTAGTTAAACTCACTCATGTTTTAAAACTCATCATTATAAGATGTTCTTTCATAACTTCATAGATGATCTCATGGCCCTATTATGTTATAAAATCTCTTAGCCTTCAGTAACATTTTTCTGATCACATATCATTTTATAATTCATCTTAAAATGATAAAATGAATTATTTGTAGGATTATATAACTAACATTTTAATTACTGATTATTATCAACAGTTCCAAAAATAATATTTATAGAAAATTATTTAAGAATTTTGCTTGTTTTGTGCAAAATTATAAACCCTAAATATATTGTGCTAAGTCACTTGAGTACTGTGTGCCTCTTTGTGACCCATGAACTATAGCTCACTGGAGACTTTTGTCTATGGGATTTTCCCAGAAAGAATACTGCAGTGGCTTGCCATTTCTTCCTTCAATGGATCTTCCCAACCCAGGGATAAAATTTGAGTCTTCTTCATCTCCTGCATAGGCAGGAATGTTCTTTACCACTATTACCAGCCAGGAAGCCCTAAAATAGTTCAGTTCAGTTCAGTGGCTCAGTCGTGTCCGACTCTTTGTGACCCCATGAATTGCAGCACTCCAGGCCTCCCTGTCCATCACCAACTCCCGGAGTTCACTCAAACTCATGTCCATCGAGTCCATGATGCCATCCAGCCATCTCATCCTCGGTCGTCCCCTTCTCCTCCTGCCCCCAATCCCTCCCAGCATCAGAGTCTTTTCCAATGAGTCAACTCTTCGCATGAGGCGGCCAAAGTACTGGAGTTTCAGCTTTAGCATCATTCCTTCCAAAGAAATCCCAGGACTAATCTTCAGAATGTATTGGTTGGATCTCGTTGCAGTCCATGGGACTCTCAGGAGTCTTCTCCAACACCACAGTTCAAAAGCATCAATTCTTCAGCTCTCAGCCTTCTTCACAGTCTAACTGTCACATCCATACATGACCACAGGAAAAACCATCTTACAAAAAACCATCATACAAAAAAGATATTCACGACCCAGATAATCACGATGGTGTGATCACTTATCTAGAGCCAGATATCCTGGAATGTGAAGTCAAGTGGGCCTTAGAAAGCATCACTATGAACAAAGCTGGTGGAGGCGATGGAATTCCGTTGAGCTATTTCAAATCCTGAAAGATGATGCTGTCAAAGTGCTGCACTCAATATGCCAGCAAATTTGGAAAACTCAGCAGTGGCCACAGGACTGGAAAAGGTCAGTTTTCATTCCAGTCCCAAAGAAAGGCAATGCCAAAGAATACTCAAACTACCGCACAATTGCACTCATCTCACATGCTAGTAAAGTAATGCTCAAAATTCTCTAAGCCAGGCTTCAACATTATGTGAACTGTGAACTTCCAGTTGTTCAAGCTGGTTTTAGAAAAGGCAGAGGAACCAGAGATCAAATTGCCAACATGTGCTGGATCATCGAAAAAGCAAGAGAGTTCTAGAAAAACATCTATTTCTGCTTTATTGACTATGCCAAAGCCTTTGACTGTGTGGACTCATATATTAGGTAAAGACTAATTTAAGAGCATAAACTCAATGAATTTTAACATACTAGATACTGGCTCTTAACTGAAATAAATTTCTATACCCTGAAGACACCGCCATCGTTCACTAGCTTTTCCTAAAAAATGAAATGTTTATCTACAGGTGATGTTATCAACTTGCCCTCAAACCTAAATGCTTGCACTGTAGTTTATCATAAACCCTGAAAAAGATTTCACACAGGTTTGCTATCTGCTGATAGTAATCACCTGATCTCTGGAGAAATAATAGTTGTATTAGCAAAAGCCAAGTAGACATCCCTAGAAACACCTACCTACTAAAATATTAAGCCAAAGACATTATCTCATTCTTGAATGAATTGCAAGTACCAGTATCCAACAAGGCCTTTGGGATGAGAGAATGATGGTTCCTACCTCATCTGCACTAACTCACCTATCTGGACTGTGTAGAGAAGAAATAGATATTAGAGAATAAAAGTGAAATGTCTTTAACTAAACTAACTTGTGATTGATATCACTTACTATATTAAATATATTATCTTTAGAGCACACATTCAAGTCTAAATATAGTATCTCCACTGCAGCATATAACACACCATGTAATATCTAATATTTTTTTATTAATCAAGAGATTGTGTTGTCACTGTATCTATTAATAAAGGCCATCAGAAGCACTTTGCTTCAGGTGTCAATAGCAGCAGCATAATTTAACTCTTCTACTTCAAAAATATATCCACTCTCCTCCTTACTGTCACATCTGTTCTCCACATAAGCTATACAACATTGATCATCCAGAAAACCATACTTGTCTATCATATCAATGCCATCTTTTGAGACACATGCATTCCAGAGGATCAAAAATAAATCACACATGATTTTAATACCTTTGGAATGTGAAATTTTGCATCTTGTTTTATTTCCCTGGCTATGTTCCAGTGTCTCCTGGTTTATAGTTTATGAGAATTTGAATAGAACTCACATCCTACTGTGGTGTGGAGTGAAAATTATATAAATCTTAATTATGTTGAATTGGTTCATAGTGCTTTTGAAATATACTATATCTTTCTAATTTTCTGTCTGCTCATTCTATTAATTTTTGAGAATTTNTGGCCTCTCCTAACAAAAACAAATAAATAGGTAGACCACTTTGATTTTGAGAGAAAATGTATAGTTCATCTGACATGCTAGTCTATATCATTTATTGACTAACTTAAAAGTTTACCAGTTGGGAATGATATCTAGAACAAGTAATATCCCATTAAAGAGTGTTCTGCTATGAAAGTCACTCTTCAGTGGGGTTCTATGAAAAGGTCTAATGATAGCTGAGGTGTCTGTAGCAGATAGTAACACTTTATGGAGTCTCTGTCAGACCCATATGGTAAAATACAGTATAACATTCAGGTTTGGGGAACTAGTCAATTCCATCGTTTGTAGATAAGTACTTCGTTTTTAGAAAAAAAACATCTAGTTTCCCACTGGGTCTTAGTAGAGACTGAGTACAGCCCATCAAGTTACCATGTGACCTGATCTCTTTATCATGAAGTAACGGTTTCCTGATCCATCACTCTATGAAGTTGATGTGCGTGGTAACAGCAGGACCCCATCACTACATGGTAGTGGTATAAAATAGTTCAAGCTCAAGTGACTCCTGAAGGAATAAATATGTTCCATAACCAAGATGCTTCGGTTCTCATTAATCATATTTTTGCTGTACCTTCTTCTCTCTCTCAACTCACATTTATGGATTCTTAGGAGTCTTTTATGACCAAATGCTGAGAAAGTAAAACATCAGCCCTGATTTACTGAGAGTTGTACATACAATACATAATATGCTTGCACTACCAGAAAGTGGACAACTACAATACTACAACCACACTCAGGCATTGCCTGGAAGGAAGGCTTTGATGAAGGAAAAACCTTTCAGTAGGCAGAAGCAGTCTACCTGACCAAACATTTTGCCTAGAAAGAACCAGAGATAATGTTCTATAGTGAATAGTAGTTTGTAGTTTATGAAGTGGGTAGGCAGTTAGAGTCTAGGAAAGAACAGAACTATAAAGTTGGGGCCAAGTGGTTATATGGATGAGGAGGTATTCAAATAGACCCTTACGATGAGCATAGAATGCTAAGTTTTGTACTACACAAAAGCTCAAAGAATCACCTTAGCAGAGATAATCTGAATTAACAGATGGGCAAAGTTAACTGTTCTATGGATGTCAATCATGCTTTTGCTCAGACACATATGTCTGTGTGCAATGGAATCATGAATAGTATTCCTGATGGAAGTGTGCTGCAGAGTGGGAGTTGGAATCACAGAAGTACATGTCTGAACTTCAGCTTGATTATATACTTCAGTTGAGTTCAACTATTCAGTCGTATCTCTTTGCAACTACGTGGACTGCAGTACCCCAGGCTTCCCTGTCCGTTACCAAGTCCCAGAGCCTGCTTAAAGTCCTGTCCATCAAGTTGGTGATGTCATCTAACCATCTTATCCTGTCATTCCCTTCTCCACCTGCCTTCAATCTTTCCCGATATCCTCTATGCTCGATTACATACTAGCAAAGTGATTATAAAGAAGTCATTTAATATCTGTCTCAGATTCCTTTTCAGTATAATGGACGTACTATTCATTTATCTGTCATCAGTTCAGTTCAGTCGCTCAGTCGTGTCTGACTCTTTGCGACTCCATGAATCGCAGCACACCAGGCCTCCCTGTCCATCACCAACTCCCGGAGTTCCCTCAGACTCACCTCCATCGAGTCAGTGATGCCATCCATCCATCTCGTCCTCTGCCGTCCCCTTCTCCTCCTGCCCCCAATCCCTCCCAGCATCAGAGTCTTTTCCAGTGGGTCAACTCTTCGCATGAGGTGGCCAAAGTAGGATTGTTTAAAAGTTTAATAAGGTCATATCATACATTTAGTGGAATACCATAAAAATATTTAAGAATAACAATATAGGAATATAGACTTGTCTTCTTTGATTAATTCTACTTCTTACCCCCTTAAGTGGTAAGGGTAGGAGGACTGAGTTGTGGATTGAGGGCAGGAGGGGATGACAGAAGATGAGATGGTTGGATGGCATCACTGACACAATATTCATGAGTTTGGGTAAAATCCAGGAGTTGGTGATCGACAGAAAGGCCTGTCATGTTGCGGTTCATGGGGTCGCAAAGAGTTGGAGATGACTGAGTGACTGAACTGAACCCACTTAAGTATCAAGGGCATCTTTCAAAATGATATGAAACTTTCATTAATTTTTTGTTAAACGTACAAAAATATAATGAGAATTTGATTAAAAGGATAAATATGTAACAGGCTTTATCTAAGTAATAATGCCAACACTATTCTATAAAAAAAGGTCAATAAAGAAGGCTGAGCTTTGACAAATTGATGCTTTTGAATTGTGGTGCTGGAAAAGACTTTTGAGAGTCTCTTGAACTGCAAAGATATCAAACCAGTCAGTCTTGAAAGAATCAACTTTAAATATTTATTGCAAGAACTGTTACTGAAGCTGTACTTCCAATACTTTGGCCAAAGTGTCCATTTGTTGTAGAAGACCCTGATGCTGGGAAAGATTTCACACAAAAAAGAAGAGGGTGTCACAAGATGAGATGATTAGATAACATCACCAATTCAATGGACATGAATTTGACCAACTCTGGGAGACAGTGAAGGACAGGGAAGACTTGCATGTTGCAGTTCATGAGGTCGCAAAGAGTTGGACACAACTTGATGACTGAACAACAACTGGCATCTCTTACTTCTCTTTTCTACTTCATTATCCTGCAGTGCTCTGTCTCCCCCATTGGTTGAACTTTAGTTGAAAGTGAAAGTGAAGTAGCTTAGTTTTGTCCACCTCTTTGCAACTCCATGGACTGTAGCCTACTGGGCTCCTCCATCCGTGGGATTTTCCAGGCGAGAATACTGGAGTGGTTGCCATTTCCTTCTCTAGGAGATCTTCCAGACCCAGGGATTGAACCTGGCGTCTCCCTCATTATAGGCAGACGCTTTCCCATCTGAGCCACCAGGGAAGTAATATTAAGTCAATTAAGTACTTGCATTCTTTGGAAAACCTCAACATTAATGATCTTGCAGTTCTTCATACACACACACACACATACACACTACATGGAGGAAATGCACCAAGTTAATTTTTTCCTCTTTATTAACTCTGTAACTTTTGCCATTACAGTTACTGTTCAGAGTCAGCCTTCTTTTCTTTCTTTTTTTTTTTTTTTTTCAGGAAGTGGTTGGAGATGATTCTCCAAGCTTTAGAGAACACCAGAAACACCCTGAGCACTAAACACATTGCTGAGTCCCCCCCCCCCAAGTGTTTCTGATATACTAGTTTTGGGGTGAAGCCTGAATATTGGTATTTTAAACAAGTTCTCAAGTGACCTTAATGCTTTTAATTCAGAAATATATTTGGCTCATGAATAACTGGGGGGTTAATAACTGGTAGCTCAAATGGTAAGGAATCCACCTGCAATGTAGAAAACCTGGTTTTGATCCCTGGTCTGGGGAGATCCCTTGGAGGAGGGCATGGCAACCCAGTCCAGTCTTCTTACCTGGAAAACTCCCTGGACAGAGGAGCCTGAAGCACTACAGTCCATTGCGTTGTAAAGAGTCAGACATAACTGAGTTACTAAGTGCAATCACAGCTTAGGGGTCAGAAATCCATGTATAATTTTTGACCTCCCCCTAAATTTAACTGCTAATAGTCTACTGTCAACCAGAAGCCTTACCAATAACATACAAGTATATTGACACAAATTCTATATATGTATTATATACTCTATTTTTATAGTAAAGAAAAACATTACTGAGAAAATCGTAAGGAAGAGAAAATACATTTATAGCACTGTGCTATATTTATCAATACCATAAGTATATGTTGCCTGTGTACAAGATGAAATGCCTGTCAGTACCTACATCAATATTGTCATATTTGATACAAAATATTGTAGATATTGCACAAATTATTAGCTATAAACACTAGATATCAAAAATGGAAACAGGATATATTTTTTGATAATTTTTTGTATGTCTAGGCTATGTGGTATATATATGTGTGTGTTCAAATTGTCACAAATCTCCACAATTTTTTCCAATGTATTCACTGAAAAAAACTCTTGTGTCAGTGCACGAAACAGTTCAAATATATTTTTTCCAGGAGTAAACTGTACTTTCAGAAACATTGGCTTAGACCAGAAGCCAACTTTTCAACTTCTCTACCTATATGTCGACAGTAATTTTTTTGAAACATATAGATTATATAATTCAAGGTAAAATGACAAAATAAATCCAGGAATATTACTCTATATATAATACTGGAAATAAAAGTTTGGAAAAGCCAAAGGTCTAATTAGTATTCTCCTTTTTAACTTAATGCCTTAATTTTTTTCAGCTTTTGTTTGTTTTTATTTTCAGTAATATAAGCTACTTTGTTTCTATAATAATTGGTTTATAGTTATTTTTGTGACTCAGACGGAAGAATACCCATCACTGAGCACCATTTTATAACATGTACATTTTAAATTTTATATTACACAAATGCCAAGTATAAATACTAAAGATTCTCTGAAAGTCATTAAATTCAATCTATCACTTCCATGAAAAAGACATAATTTTGGCCATTTTAAAAATATTGAGTATTTAGAGTTGCTGTAGGAAAAATAGCATCTTCAAGATTCTGCTAACTGGCATGAAAATGAAGAATTTTTAATGAAATGCATTCCTAGTTATTCTTTTAGTGAATAAAATGGGATATTAATATTTTCATGAAAACTTAGGAACGAGCATATAGGCACAATATATTTCAAAAGTTAAGTTATACAAACTGTTAGAAAATATGCCTATTTTTGCTTTAAACATTAGTTCTAAAATTAGAGATACTATGAGGGGTATGATTCTGGGGTAAGCAAAATAATGTTCCTTTTTATACCACTCCAACACAAACACAAAATAGTAATTTTTGTATAATAATTTTGGAAATTTGTGAATATATTTTGTTACAATTTGAAAGTGAATTTAATTTATGGATGGAATTGAGGTTGTGACTTTATGCAATGTGCAAATCTACAGACTGTGACCAACTGCCTATGCTTCATTTTAAAACACAAGGCATTCTTTAAGAAATGTGACACACATCTTTGTCCATTTGCACTGTTAGCCAGATGGTCTGAATAAAGCTAAAACACTTTAGATTCTTATAAAGTTATTAGATGGCCACTATACAATGAGCAAATAATATAACTTCTATCGAGATATTTTTATTTTGAAAATATCAAATCACAAGTTTCCATTTTAAAATTATGTCCTATTACTAGTTTACTCATTTCACAAATACTTTTAGAATTTTTCTTCAATTCCAACACTGCACTATATATTAACAATGCAAAGATGAGTGACTATGAACCCATCCTTTAAGTTTCTGCCAGACTAATGGGAGACAAACAAACATAAACAAACAATTGGAATTCAGGTTAATTATTGTCTTACCAGTTTTACTAAATGCTCATTTATTATCCTTAAATTTTAATCCATTGTTTAAAATTACTATAAAAATAAAGTGAGAAAAGGTTATGTATATTACTTTCCCAAAGGAATTAATTAGTATTGCAAAGATACAGTTGGTCATAAATTAGAAAAAATTAAACATACTATTATCAAGAAATTTAATAATTTTAAAATAT